>QGSO01000355.1:426428-870829 GCA_011037825.1 Carya cathayensis | reverse complement strand
AAACAAGGGGGGAAATTAGATAGGGAACACTATGACATATGGCATCACGCAAGATCCAATATGTCTTAGACGAGCAAGAGGTCTTGGAGCCTATCTCACACCCTTACTGTGTCCCGGAAGGGAACTCGAATCAACACAAAGTAGATCAACAAGCCTATACTCAATGGGCTAAGAAAAATCGGTGCATGCGCATAATAATGTTAAGCAGCATGCACAATGATCTAATGTGTGAGTTTGAGGTCTATGACACTGCCCAAAGCATGTGGGAGGCTTTGAAATTGAAGTTTGGTGGAACTTCAGCCATTAAGTTGCGTGGATTAACCATGAGGTTCGACTCCTATAAGATGCGCTTTGATCACACGATAAAACGGCATCTTAGGGCTATGTCAACTATGATCCTTGAACTTAGATCGGCAGGAAACAACCTGACAGATGAACAACAAGTCCAGGCAGTGATAAGATCAATACTGAATTCTTAGGAGAATATGAGTCAGAACCTAACGCATAACGAGAATATCAAAGACTTTGTTGATGTCTCGCGTCACTTGGAATTGGAAGTTGAGCGCCTAGAGGCTGCTAAGCCCAATCATACGGCCTATGTGGCTAATGCTGGTTTGCGCAAGGCATCAAAGCCTAAGCACAAGAAGTCCAAGAATGGGGTAGCTGCTGGAAAAATTAAAAAGGTGTCAGGAACTTCTTAGCGCACCAAGAGGGGCAAGCACGGGAAGAACAAGTCAAAATTAGAGTGCTTCAACTACGGAAAGATTGGCCACTTCGCTCGTGACTGCACTGAGCTGAAGAAGGTACACTCTGACTTTTCTCGCATTGTTTTTGTAACTAACCATGTGATGGTTGCTCACTCCTATCATTTGTGGACTATTGATTCAGGAGCGACCGAGCACATAGTTCGAGACAGAGTTGGATTTGTGGAGTATCGCTGGATTCCAACTGGGAGCCGTGATATCAAAGTGGGGAATAGAGCTAGCGTAGAGGTACTGGGACTTGGTACCTATAAGCTGAACTTGCGGGGTGGCCGCACTCTTTTCCTCCACAATATGCTATACGCTCCCGAGATCCGACGAAACTTACTTTAAATTGTTACTCAAACTTGGTTTTCAAAAACAATTATGTTTCCTTTCATTTGGGCCAAGTGTTTTATGGCAATACTTTTCTACAAGACGGTTTTATGATATTAGATTTAGTTTATTCTAATATAAATGAATCTATTACTTTTCTTTCTTCATTTGTTAATAATTTGGATTCATATACATGGCATGCTAGGCTTGGCCATATAGGGCAAGATAGAATGACTTGGTTGGCTAGAGAAGGCCTAATAAGCAATCTCGCTAGGGTCATCTTGCCCATATGTGAACATTGTCTAATGGAAAAAGTTAAGAGAAAACCATTTGGAAAAGCCACTAGGGCATCTTTTCCACTGCAATTAGTCCACTCAGACATCTGTGCTCCAATGAGTGTGAGGGCAAGACATGGAGATGTCTACTTCATCACTTTTATAGATGATTTTTCACCTTACGGTCATGTCTACTTAATCTCCCATAAGTCTGAAACATTGGAGTGCTTTAGGCGATATCTAAGAATGGTTGAGAATCAGTTAGACAAGAGTTTAAAAATTATAAGAATTGACCGAGGACGAGAATATCTCTCTGAGCAATTTAAAAGGCTCAGTGACGAAAAAGGAATCAAAAGACAATTAATGATGCCGAGTACGCCGCAGCAAAATGGCGTGGCGGAAAGGAGAAATCGAACACTGGTTGAGATGGTTAGGTCAATGATGGTGCAAGTAAACCTACCAATTTCTTTTTGGGGGAGTGCACTTTTGACTGCTGCCTACATTCTTAACCGAGTGCCCTCCAAATCAGTAACTTCCACCCCATATGAACTATGGACCGGCGAGAAACCCAATTTGAGTAACTTGTTGCCATGGGATTTAACGGGTTTTGTTCATGATCTTTCTCATAAGTATGGAAAATTAGGCCCTAGAGAGAATAAATGTATCTTTATAAGGTACTCAGAACACTTTAAAGGGTATGTGTTAATAGGTAAACAAATTGATGGAATGAGATTGAATCACGAGATGTGGACTTCATTGAAAATGAATTTCTAAGTAGAGGTGAGGTTGATAGGAGTTTAGAACTTCATGATATTGTGAAACAAGAGGAAAGTGCTCCAAAGAATTTAGTTGAGAATGAGGAAGAAATTCTTCAAACTCCTACAAACAATAAAAAGGACTTAAATCCGAGTGGGAGCACACCACTTGTCAATCAATCACAACAACCTTAGTCACATAGAAGCACATGTGAAAGTATTCCCCGTCGTTGTTTTGAGATTGAAGGGGAAGCTTTTATGGTAGCTCCGCATGATGATGATGAGCCTAGGACAATTCATGAGGCTCTCTCATCTTCTACTAAAGATGAGTGAATGAAAGCTCTTAATGAGGACTATTTTATCCCTGCTGCCACTATCATTCATAAAATCAACAAGTGCTTAAGAGACCTTAATTTTATCATAAAATATCGTTCTCTTGTTCCCTCTTCTAATATTTCTGTCCTTCATCACCTACACATTCCCCCAACCACCATTTGGGTAAAAAGAAAAAACCCATCCTTGTTCGTTGGTTAGCCCCTCNGACTATTGGGAACAAATGGGTTCTTAAAGTCAAACGCAAGTCAGATGGATCGATAGATAAGTACAAAACTCACTTAGTGGCGAAAAGATATACCCAACAGAAGGGTATAGACTATGAAGAAACTTTTTCACTAGTGGTGAGGTTTGCTTCAATTCGCCTAATTCTAGCTATAGTAGCAAACATGAATTTGGAACTCTACCAGATGGATGTTAAGACAGTATTTCTCAATGGAGAACTAGATGAAGAGATCTATATGGATCAATCAATGGGTTTTGTGGTCAAAGGTTAAGAACGCAAAGTGTGCAAGCTGAAACGATCTATATATGGCCTAAAGCAATCATCTAGGCAATGGTACCTCAGATTCCATCGAGCCGTTTTTTCGAATAGGTTTATGACAATCACAGAAGACCATTGTGTCTATGTCAAAAAGTCCAAGAAGAGTTTCATTATGTTGTCATTATATGTTGACGACATACTACTAGCTGGAAATGATAAAGGGTTGATAGTCGCCACAAAAAAGTGGTTATCCTTCAATTTTGAGATGAAGAATATGTGTGAGGTAGAATACATTCTTGGTGTTAAGATCTACGGAGATCTCTCAAAGAGACATTTGTGTTTTTCCCAACAGACTTACATAAAGAAAGTTCTCGAACGCTTCCTAATGAATGGATGTAAACCCATTGACACCCTTGTTGCAAAAAATGAGAACTTATTTAAAGAGTTGTGTCCTAAGACTCAAAAAGAAAAGGAAAAGACAGCCTGTGTCGCTTATGCTAATGCTGTGGGTAGTCTGATGTACGCAATGATGTGTACCCGGCCTGACATATGCTATGAAGTTGGCTTAGTAAGTAGATTCTAATCTAACCCCGGACTGGCTCACTGGAAAGCAGTCAAGAGGATTATGCGATATCTCAAGGGAACTGCAGACTATGTGATGTGCTATCAAGGTTCAGATTTGCAGCTAAGAGGTTACAGCGATGCCGACTAGGGCAGTGACCTAGATGAGCGTAAATCAACCACTGAGTATGGCTTTTTGCTCAACAATGGCGCCATTATATGGAGCAGCAAGAAACAACCATGTATAGCTTTATCCACCATGGAGGTAGAATACATAGCTTGTTTTGCAGCAGTTCAAGAAGCTGTTTGGTTACGGAGGTTTCTCAAGCATTTAGACATTGGCACAAATACTTCAAATCCAGTGACAATATTTTGCGATAGCACTGCTGCTCTTGCATATGCTAAGGACTCTAAGTACCATGGAAGAACCAAACACATAGATATCAGATATCACTACATCAGAGACATGGTAGCGCAAAAGGAAATGGTTCTGAAACACCTCTTTACAAGTTGCATAGTTGCTGATCCCTTAACGAAACCCATAGCAAGAGATGACTTTGAGGCTCATGTTAGGAATCTAGGACTACGTAGATTGTAAATATAATTTGTATTTCAAATGGCATTGAGATGTAACCTTTCCTTTGGGATATTAATACAATATGATTCAGTTATTATCTTTATAGTATTGTTTTTCTAATACACACACAAGGTATGTCAACAGGCTTAGATCGGCTCACTCATACGTGTGATCACCTCTAGCGCTTGAAAAGCAAGTAGAGATGAGACATTGTGTTCATAGATACTTGTCCAAATTGATAAGTTAGTTGACACAAAGATATGTCGTTTTAGTGGGAGTTAAGATGAGGTCCAATGAAAGGACTATGCATGGGTTACCCCACAGCCTATGTAACCTATGATTAGCCAGATGCGAGATCCTCTTTGACGCCTTGGAGGCAAGCAAATGGAGGAACTCGGGTTAGACGCTTAAGGAGCGATTAGACTAAGATCTGTACGGTGTTGATATAGACATATGCTCTTTGAGAATAAGAAATCCACCGCAACGTGCGTTTCATACTTTTGACTATGAGTAAGTGAGTAAATGGTTCCCCTCTTTCTCACTGTGTGAGTCTCATTTTTTTAAGTATCCTTTACTTTTGACTATGTCACGAGATGGAGGTTGTGATGTCTGCTACTTTGACATGTTGTCTATGGCCATGATTAATACGGTTTAAAGAGGCATTGTTGGGAAAGCGGTTCGACCAAAGTTGAATGATATGAGTTTAAAGGGAAGATTCTTCGACATCGCATCTTCTATAGTATTTTCTGACATCAAACTATGACGCTACATACTGGTAGCGACTAAGGTTGTGAACATATTGAAATGATTTGGAAGTAGTCAAGCATTGTTCTGAGTTTTCTGAACTCAAGAGGGTTTCAAAAATGCTTGATCTGATGCGATCGAATGAGTGTAGGACATGACCAGACATTTTAGGGATGCTACTATGCTGGTCTTCTCTGGGAGAGATTTGGTGTAAGTACTCCCATTTTTGTTAGATATGCTTAGTGGTCGCACGGCCTATTTACTTGTATGAACAAGATTGAGAACATTAGAAAGATGCTGATATGGGGTCATGCCCACTGTGTGCGAGTGGGAGATGTTAAATGGAGGGGCGCCCACATGGGGCAGACCCCTCCTCTCCTGAGTGTAACGCATGGCTTTACTTGCTTATAACGCATGACTTAAAGGCCATGCATTACTGCCATTTATTTGGCAGTTTAATGCTGGCCTTTTAGGCCAGCCGTGTAGGGTGGGCTATATATAGCGCCCCTTATTTCTACTTGGGACCCATCTGAATTGAGGAAAAACTCTCTCATTTTTTGTTCTCTCTTGAAATAGTATCTAGGCTATGGATTCGTTAAGTGTTACTCTAGTTTTATAAGTACGTAGTACACTTTATCACTAAGAGGAAACGCTTGAGATTTGTCGATCTGGAGAAACTTGTGGAGTAATTTTATAAGCTGAGCTTGAGGTACTTTCTACTGTGTTTTCTAACAGTAAGATTGTTTTTTGTGTGATTCCTTTGTAGATGTAGAAGTACTAGATAACTATTGTCTTTAAGTTTATACATTAATAATATTCATGACTTCTACTCTTACTCGCTTTAGTGTTTGAATAATCATTTTCAATCTTCTGATATGGTATTGTTAATGTCCTTAAGCTGGCTGGAAGGACTGCCTACTTTCTATAGGCAGCAAACTTTCCTTAATCAAATATGTGCTCTCATCTATTCTTATTCATATTTTTTCAGTGGTTGGCCCTAATATCCATATTTGGAAGTACAACAAAGATGACATCTTCTTCTCCAAATCTTCCTGGAATTTCTTAGAAAGCACTATCCTACATTTTCTTTAGCCCCCTTCATTTGGAATAAAACCATCCCTGTTAAGATTTATGTTTTTCTTTGGAAGCTATGGTTCAGTGTCATCCATTTTGATGATAGGATCCAACATTATGAGGTCCATATACCTTCTAAATGCAATAACTGCACGGATGGGTATGGTGATACCTCTGATAATATATTCTCTGATTGTAAGCTTTCCAAAGAGGTTTGACAACACTTCCATATTATCTTTGGCTACACAAACACAATCTACCAAAGTTGGGAACTTAATGCCACTTATTGGTCGTCGTCCATTAGAGGTTTTGATCAGCTCCATTTACTCGCTCACCTTCTTCCTCTCTTTATCTTTTGGGAACTTTGGTTTGCTAGAAATAAATATTGTTTTGAGGACTATTTTATCCCTGCTGCCACTATCATTCATAAAATCAACAAGTGCTTAAGAGACCTTAATTTTATCATAAAATATCGTTCTCTTGTTCCCTCTTCTAATATTTCTGTCCTTCATCACCTACACATTCCCCCAGCCACCATTTGGGTAAAAAGAAAAAACCCATCCTTGTTCGTTGGTTAGCCCCTCCTCGAGGATCTCTCAAACTCAACATTACAGGCACCTCTAAAGATAATCTAGGGTCAACTGGCTGGGGGGAGGGGGGTGTTAGAATTTGAATGTTTGCAAAATCTTGCAAATTGTATTTTATTCAAAGAATAATCAACTATACAACTCAACCCACACTGTCATTGTTTCGTCTAGAGTATTTATGTATAGCCTATACAAATCTATTTGAGGAAATTACAGCAAGAAAAGGTAAGAGTTACATAAATGAATTTTTGTGATTTAATGATTGTTACAAGCTTGATTTCTGGCTAATTCTCTGGTGCATGATCTTTGGTTTGATTGACGGAGTCATCTGTTATACGCCCCCGCAAGATGGAGTTGCCGTCAGCAAGGCCAATCTTGTTTCTAAGGAGTTCCGTACGTTGCCTTGACAAGGATTTTGTGAGAAGATTAGCAAGTTGATCTTGAGAGTTGACATGATGAATTTGAAGTGTGCCTTTTTGAACTATATCTCGAACAAAGTGAAGATCAATCTGAATATGCTTCAATCAAGAGTGCTAGATAGGATTGAGACTTAGTTGTGTGGCTCCCAAATTGTCACAAAGAAGCTTTGGAGAAGAGGAAATGATGAAACCAAGTTCTATAAAAAGTGCCATAAGCCAAATAGTTTCAGAAGCAGCATTAGCAAGGGCTCTATATTCAGCCTTGGCGGATGATCTCACAACGACTCTTTGTTTTTTTGAGCTCTAAGATATTGGATTTGGTCCAATAAAACTAATGTATGCCGAAGTAGAAAATCTATCATCAAAATTGCCAGCCCAATCTGCATCAGTGTATGTTGTTAGCTGTGAACTAGAGCTTTTTCGAATGTGAATGCTATGGAAGATGGTGTGTTTTAAGTAGCATAGAAGTCGCTTCACAGCAGTCCAATGAGTGGCAGTGGGTTTATGCATAAATTGGGAGAGTTTATTCACTGCAAAGGATAGATCTGGAGGTGTAAGTGAGAGGTACTGAAGAGCACCTAGAACCCTTCTAGATTCTGTGTTGTCAACAGATGAAGTTCCATCAAGAAGCTTAAGGGCAGTGGTGTGGATACATCGTTGGCACCAAGCATATTGCTCTTTGTAAGAATGTCATGAATGTATTTATGTTGAGAAAGAAACAAGCCTGTTTGTGTGGGAATAACCTCCATGCCTAAGAAAAAGTGCAACTAACCCATATCTTTTAATGAAAAACATGCTGCAAGTCTGTCAATGACTAAGGCAACAAACTGGTTATCACTACCTGTTATCACCAAGTCATCCACGTATACTAATAAAAAACATGTAATAGAGTTGGGTTTATAAATGAATAAGGATGAATCAGCCTTTGAGTTTTCAAACCCAATATCCATAATTGTTTGCCTCAGAGCCGAGAACCAGGCTCGTGGGGCTTGTTTAAGGCCGTAAATCGCCTTCCTTAACTTGCAAACATGATTAGGCTTTGAAGAATCTTTGAACCCTGGAGGTTGAGACATGTAGACATTTTTAGTCAACTGTCCATGCAAGAATGCATTGTTGTCGTCAAGATGTCTCAAAAACCACCCCTGCATTACAGCAATACTCAAGACAGTTCGTATTGTAGCCGATTTCACGGACTAAAGTTTTCCTTGTAATCCAACCCAAGCCGTTGGTTATACCCTTTTGCAACCAAACGTGCCTTGAAATGATCCACAGACCCATTTGCTTTTCTCTTGACTCTAAACACCCATTTGGAATCCACGGGTTTGCAGTTGGGAGGCGGAGGAACCAAGTCCCACGTGCCATGCCTCATTAGAGCAGTGAGCTCTTCAGACATTGCAGTTCTCCATTTAGGATTAGAGATTGCTTGACTCACACAGCTTGGTTCAATGGTGGAGGGGAGTGGATGTTTGGTAACAGTGTGAACTTGTTTGGGCTTGTAGATGTTATTCATTGAACGGGTAGTCATGGAGTGAGTTCAGCGTGGTTCCTGGATGGAAGAGTGTTGATTCGGTACATGGGATTATTCTTGAGAAGGATTTGGGCTTTGGGAAGGAATCGGTGCAGGGGATGATTTGGGAGAAGGATTTGATAAGCTAGTGGTCTCTAGTTGTGCGATTGAAGGTGCTTCATGCTATGCAGAAGTATTTGTGTGTGAGTTAGGTCATCAACTAAAAGAGAGAGCAGGAGAGATACCTTGTGATGATGTGAAAATGGGAGCACACTCTGTCGACACTGGAGGTGGTTGCGGCAGAGAGAGCACCGAGATGGGTGGAGCAGATGGCAAAGACATGCGACGGGCTAGAGCATCACTGTTTGACTGGAGAGGGCTTCGGGTTTCATCAAAAATAACATGCCAAGAGAGGTAAGTTCTATTTGTGGTAAGATCTAGACAACGGTAGGCATTTTGTGTCTAATAGTATCCTACAAATAAACACGAAACAACTTTGGGTTGAAGTTCATTTGTATTGTATGGCCGAGTAAGAGGAAAATAGAGGCAACCGAATTTCTTTAATTTGAGATAATTGGAAGATTGTTGAAATAACAATTCAAATAGTGATTTGTTATTTAACAAAGGTGTGGGTTGACGATTGATTAGGTAAGTAGCCGTTTGAAATGCTTTCGGCCAATATGATAGCGGTAGAGAGGCATCATGTAAGAGGGTTAGCCCCATTTCCACTAAATGATGATGATGACGCTTGGAGACACCATTTTGTTGAGGTGTATGAGGGGCGGTGGTATAGTGACTAATCCCATGGATTGAAAAATATTTTTTAAGAGCCACAAATTCACCACCATTGTCAAAATAATGAATTTTGATTTTTGTTTCAAAATGGGTTTCAACAAGATGCTTAAATTGGGAAAAAATACTACTTACACTAGATTTTGTGATCTTTGGGTAAAACCACAAATATTTGATAAACTGATCAACAAAAATCAAATAGTAGCGGGAGCCATTGAGACCTATTGTATGTGAGGGGTCCCAAACATCGGTGTAAATGAGATCAAGTTGTGAATGACTTTGGAGACTATTTGAGTGAAATGGTTGTTGATGTGCTTTATTAATAGAACAAGAAGTACAAAAATGAGACACTTGGTCTTTTGTTATTGGTAGTGAAAAGGAATTAACAATATATTGAACAATTTTTTTAGATGGATGTCCAAGTCCCTTGTTCCACCCATCAATCGATGTCCTTTCATGCACATTTGCAACCATTTGTGGAAAGGAGTCCACCAGTGAATTCGAAAGTGTGTAAACACCATTTTCACAAGCACCTTTGAGCAAGATCGCCCCCGTGATCTGATCCTTGACAAGAAAATAAGAAGGGTGAAATTTTAGAAAAACATTGTTTTGGGTAGTGAAATAATGAATAGAAATTAAATTTTTGTTAATGCTTGGAACACACAGCGTAGTATTTAATTGAAAGGTACGAGTGGGTGTGTGAAAAATCAAGGAACCAATATGTGAGACATGCAAACCTGAACCATCACCAATTATAACTTCATCAGTGCCGTCATATTCCGAATGAAAGAACAAATTAGCTAGATCTCCAATAATGTTATGCGATGCGGCTGAGTCCAGAAGCCATTTGGTATCCTTTGGTTGAGAAGTGGATACACAGTTTGTAATTGGTTCAGCAAAGGTCATGCGAGGGCACTGTTTCGCAATGTGGCCCAGTTGATCACAAAGCTGACATTTGGGCTAGAACCTGCTTTGACCCGTGGGCCTTCCATTTGCAGATTGTGGCTTGCGAGTGTCTTTGGGGCCATTATAATTATTGTCGGCTGAAGAGCGTGAGGGGCTTTATTGCCCTTGCTGTTTATAGAAACCCTTGTTCTTGCCTTTGCACATGGAGGAAGATGAACCAGAGTGACGATGCGTGTAGTTCACAGTGGCAACAAGCTGCTTCACAGTGAGTTCTAGACGGCGCAAATACCTTTCATGACCCACAAGAAGATCATGGAGTTCCTCAAAGGTCAATGATTTTTCGCGGGCTCGAATCGGGGCGGCAATTTCAAGATAGTCCAAACCCAAACCATTGAGGATATAAAGTGTGAGATCATCATCAGAGATTGGATGATCAATGAGGGCAATTTCTTCAGCAAGAGATTTAACAGTTTGTAGGTAATCTTGAATGGATTTGTCTCTTTTCTTCATCGAAGTGATTTCTTCTTTGAGTTGCATAGCACGGGTACGGGATATGCTGGCGTACATGGTGTGGAGTTTTTACCATGCATCCCAAGATGTCTTCGCAGCGGAGATAAAGGGAGTGATGGTGGTTGCAGTTGAGGCCAAAATGGCACTGAGAATAAGCTTGTCTTGCCGTATCCAGTGAATGTTTTAAGAAGTAGATGTGGAAGTGCCAACTGGGTTGGGACATGGATTGTCACCAGTAATATAATCTAAGAGATTATACCCAATTAGAAGGGCCTCAAATTGAGCACGCCATTGGGGAAAGGTGGAAGGGGTGAGTTTTTCATTGATTTGAGAGGAGATGTTTAGGGCAATCAAAGGAGTTTCGGTTGGGGATGGAGGATTGGGGGTGGGCAGGGAAGGAAGAGGGATCGAATTCTCGTGAGAGATGGACTCTCCTGATACCATGACAGAATTTGAATGTTTGCAAAATCTTGCAAATTGTATTTTATTCAAAGAAGAATCAACTATACAAATCAACCCACACCGTCATTGTTTCATCCAAAGTATTTATGTACAGCCTATACAAATCTATTTTAGGAAATTACAGCAAGAAAATGTAAGAGTTACATAAATGAAATTTTGTGATTTGATGATTGTTACAAGCTTGATTTATGGCTAATTCTCTGGTGCATGATCTTTGGCTTGATTGATGGAGTCATTTGTTATAGGGGGTTCTTCGGTCCCATGATTGCTCTTTTGTCATTGGTTTTTCTTGCTATCTTGGTATGGGCACTAACACTTTTGTAGAGTTGTCTACTTTAAAAATTGGGCTTACTTTGTGCTAACAATTGAGTGTTTATGACCTTCCAGTGAAAACTGGTTCTCTACCTGTGGTGAATTGGTTTAACAAGAATTCTCATCCCCATTGGAAATAAGCTACTATTTGGAATGATATCTTACATTTCAATCATTCTTTTTCTTTTAGCATTACTCATGTTTACAAAGAAGAGAATACTTTAGCAAATAGTCTCGCCAATCATGAAGCTTTGGGCAACACTGTAAGCTTCTCTTCTATTTTTGAACTTTCCAAACATATGGTTAGACTTTTTGCTTTGGACCATGTAGGTATTTGCCAACTTTCGGCATTAATTTTGACATTCTTAGCTCCTTGTATCTTCATTTATGTTTCATTTCTAGTAATGGTTTTCTTTTTTCCTAAGAACCTGGTTTAGGATTTTCAGATGTTGTAATTGACTTATTCTTTTTGTATAAGGTATTCTCCTGCTATAAATGAGAATTTATCAATAAAATTGGGGTATCATCCTCTTCTTTGAAAAAAAAAAAAAAGCTTCTGATATGATATTGAATAATTAAGGACACTTTTCAAGAGTTTTTTATTGCCACTTCGCCACAAAATCCTTCATCAAAATTCCAGGCCTACTTGTGTGGAGCACATTAATCACATTTTCTCTTCTACTTGGTATGATTCAACTAAATTTCCTACTTAACTCCGGCAAGAGTATTGCTACATCTACAAAAGAATTACACAAAAAAATCTTACAAACTGACGTGGTTTCATCTTATTCGTTAAATCTATTTTACAAAAAGTAACTTTATAATCTGACGACCAATATCAAGCCATGTCAGTTTGTGATATTACTTTTATATAATCTCTTTGTAGTTAGAGTATTTCTCATCAATTTTTTGCTTTCTTGCCGTTTGACCTTTGAATTATCTTGTAGTTTTCAAACTGGAATTGAAGTCTAGTTGAAAACACCATGACCACAACACGCACGTACCAAATAATAGTTGTTAGAGTAATGCTAGATACACTCTTAAGATGTGCAAATTTGATACACTTCTTTTGAAAAAAGTGAGGTTTACTCTAAAAATTGTTTTCATAATAGACGTAAGATGGATCTCAGACTTTTTCACGTGGGTCTCATAATATTTCTACTTTTTTTTTTTAAATGGAGTGTTCGTGATTTTGCATACTCTATAACTATATAAATCTTTTCTCTAATTGTTAATAGGATAAAAATAATCCACTTCTTTTCCTCTTGACACACATCATATTTGTATCAAATAAATAATTTCTCCAACAATTATAATAAAAATCACATTTCCCACTCCTGAATTACCACTCTCTTTTTATTTACATGTAACTGAAAAAGATATGGTAATTCTGATCAAAATATAATTCCCCTAATTATTTATAAATCTCATTAAATTGTTACATATTTCTCAGTTGAACTTTCAATAATTTGAATTAGAGATCATAGTTATTGAGGATTCTAGGCTGGAGAAAGTAACAATTATATAATTATTATAGTCTACTACCTTTTTGGGTGATTCTGTATTATTGTCTGTAATGTTTTTAGTCCATTATTGCGAAGAATATCTACAAATTTTTTTTTAATTATTGTTAAATTAATTTGCTTAATTTGGTCTAGACTCTCATGTATTGTGATGATTTTTTAAACTGCATGTTTAGAATATTGAAGTCACATGTGTTTCAAGGAAATCATGCCCAAACGTAAGGCTGTGTCGTGGATTTCTCTTTCAATATCAAATAAATACATGCATTCGTTTTTGAATTGGATGATTAAATTGATTACAAATATATCATATGTGATTTATAAATAATTTTATTACTCAGCATTCCATACACCACACACTATATTTATTTTTAGTTTTTATTTTTTTATTTTATTCTTATTAAAATTTAAAAAATTATGTGTGATGTATGCTGCGAGGATGATGGGTAAAATTGTTTTTTTATTAGGTTATCTTTTAAGGATAAGGAATAGATATTCCAATTTCTTTGGGAATGACTATTTTTTAATATGAAAAAAAACTATTTATCTCAAAACTCTCAAAACTGGGAAGAATAACTATTTTAAAGACATATCTGTAAAATTCTTAAAAATTTATTTTCATAACCTTTTTAAAATTATATTCACAGGTTGACCACAATTTTTGGTGGCCATCCGACCATAATATCCTTGAAATTCCTAATCATATCTTTTAATTAATAAAAAAATTTAAAATTTTATAAAAAAAAAAAAAACCTCAAACCATTTAACTATTCAACCAAATAATTTTGACTCAAAGTTCTTATTATATAACTTTTTTTTATAAAAATAACTTATACTTATAAATTAAAAGAATAATACACAAGCCAAATGAAATAAACTAAACTATTTAATACATATAGATAATATAATAAATCAATAGTTGTAGTTGGATGATATATTATTATATAAATTATCCTATACACATTTTGAGAACATAACATATCTATTAAATAAGGTAAACTATAAATAAAATAATAATATATAATAAAGTAAATAAAATATAACTAACATGTAATATATATATAATACATACATATATAAACATATTACGAGTTTCAAAATGAGCTCAAACGAGTCAATTTGAGCTTATACGAGTTTTGTTCACGAGTCTAAATCAAGTCGAGCCGAGTTTATACGAGTTTTACTCATTTAATATTCGAACATATATTAGTGTTTATAAACATCTAATTTATTATATGAACTGAGTTCGAATCGAATATACACGAGTTGAGCTCAAGCTATTCACGAGCTCCTTTGTTTAATTGCAGTCCTATTAATTTACTCACTTACAAAGTTTTCCTAAAATTACATATCATATAATCAATTGTATACATTTTTAAAGAAAATTATAAACTTGAAACAATTTTCACAAAAAGTATAAAACCGTCACAAAAATTTTATAGAAAATGCTACTTAGCCGCATGAGTTTGTCCGCTCAAAATTAAGGTTCGGTTATTTTATTTTATTTTTTATATTTAAAATAGTTAATTAAAAATTGACTATTAGTAAAATATTGTATTTTTTTTGTTTTATTCAAACAACTAACACATGTCAAAATTTCTGATTCAAGTGATTTTTCATTTTTCTTAATCAGATTCATAAAAATCATTAAAAATATCCCCCAAAACTTTTTCAAACATTTAGGAATTTGCATCCAAACATATCCTAATTAAGACATGCTTATTTCCTTAGTATAAAATTCTTAAAAATCCATTTTTTAAGGAAAATGATAAAGCCACGAGGATTTCTACAGGCTTGTATTTTTTTTTTTTTTTTTGTTTTATTGTTAAACTTAATGGTTAAGAAAGTTCTTTTTAATGACTGTTATTTTTTTTTTAAATGCTTAAAGAAACTTAAAAAATACGTGAAAAAAGTAAATAAGAAAGCATTCTATTAGTTAATGGTTAAGAAATTGTTTTTAATGACTTTGTGGTTTTTTTAGAAAAAAATAAAAAAACGTAAAAAGACATATAAAATCGTTTAAAAAAAAGCAAATAAGAAAGCAAAGTGCAACTGTCGATAGAAAGCCTCCGTGGACGTAGCATCATCTTTATTTTTATTTTTTTTTAATTTATTTATTTATTTTTAAGTTAGTGTATTTCAAGCATGAGTTTGGATATCAAATACATTTCGATCTATATCTCAAATCAATGATATTTGATGAGATTGGTAACTTTTTTAACATCTCATAAAAAGTTAAAACATATTTTAATATATTTTATATATTTAAATATATATCTCAATCTGCTTTATATATTTAAATATATTTTAATAAAATTTACAAAATATTACATATTAATCCACATAATCGAAGAAGGCAACGCCCTAGCCTACTTTTGACCGTAAGAGTGGCAAAAAAACCATAGAAAAACAATTTGTCGTATTTGGATCTTCTTTTGCAAAAGAAAGAACTTTAGTCATTAACCCAACCTAAAGCTTTTGAGGTTAAAAAAAAAAAATAAAGCAAAAAAAAGGATATTCGGACTTGCCTACTTTTGAAGGCAAAATAAAATCAACCGGGCTAGTTTGGATATAAGAAGCATTTTATCTTATTTAAAAATGTTATGCTCACCAATAAATGGGTCCCAATTGAGTCTCGATTTTTTTTTTCTTTACTTAGTGATTGAGGAAATATTTTTGAGTGATTTTATAAATTTTTTTAAAAAAATATTTAAGAATATAAACAAAATTAATGAAAAAAATTATTTTTTTTTCCTTTTTCGAGACCGAGCTCGCGGTGTAGTTCTACTCTAGCTATTTTATCTCCTCTTATTTAATTATTATACTTTTTTTAAATTTTCACATAAAGTATAATAAAGAATTTATTTTTTTTAATTTCAAAATAATAATAATATTAAAAAATAATATTTGAATAATATTTTATTTTATTTTATTTTTTTCTCAACTGATCTAATATTAAATCACCGTCCAAACGGCACGTAAATATTGTTCTTTTATCCTATCTTTGTGATCCAATCGCTAAGAGTCCCGAAGTGTTAAACGGAGGGGGGCACCCACATCAATGTTTTGAATACCATACCGGATAGCGTACTGGTCAAGACACTGGAATGAAATATTTCGGTACCAGTACTGTTTCGTGTACCGTTTCGGGATAGTTGATATATGAATAAATTATATATATAAATATATATATATATAAATTATATTTCAAAATAATAGTTTATATATGAAGAAATTATACATGAATATATATATATGTATAAATTATAAATAGTCTGGTCTGAATTGGGGGTCAAAAAATGAATTTACAATTTGAAAAAATGAAAAAAAAAAAAAAACTAAAGGCCGAAATACCGGCCGGTACAGGCCGAAATATAGGCCAGTACGGCCGGTATTTTGACCGGTACGAAACATATACCATATCCGTACCGGACCAATGACCGGTACGGTACGGTATTTAAAACCATGACCCACATGGGCAGACCCCCTATCCCGTGCATTACATGCACGTAACGCATGGCTTAACATTTCTTCATTTCTTAAAGCCATGCGTTACAACGGCTTGTAAACGCATGGCTTTAAGCCATGCGCTACTGCATAATAAAGGCTGGCCTTAAAGGCGGACTATATATTTTCTATATTTTTATCACTAAAAAGAAATGAAGACTAATGTCTAAATATTCAAGTTTAACATTCAACGATGATAAAATAATCACATTTACACATGTTCAATTCACACATATATGTTATCATATTTAATATAAAAATTAAATAAAAGATCACATGTAATATAACATTATGGAAAAACAATAGCATGAATATAACCAAATATTCACATGTTATCATATTTAATCTAAAACATTAAATAAAAGATCACATGTAATATATCAATATATCAAAGCATATATTAATTCATGCAATTTTATTTATTTTATTATTATTATTATTATTTTTAACAGAAAAAAAAATAAAAAATAAAACACCCCACCTAAACCAAATAATATTCGCAGCCTAGTGGTGCGCTCATTTCCTTAGTTTGGTAGGTGGTCTTGGGTTCAAAACCACATTGTGTCATTATAGTTTTATTTCCTTTTTAAAAAATGGGCTTAGCTTTAAAAAACACTGAAAAAAACTAGGCCGAAAATGGCCCAATTGAATGCACCCCTTCTTTAAAAAAAAAAAAAAACAGGAAAACAATGGGCCGTTCGGCCCAGCCCATTTGTTTAGAAGGAAAAGAAAAAAAATTGGGCCGAAAAAAGCCCAAGCCCATACAAAACAGATGACTTAAGAGTCATCTTCCACCTCCAGCAGTTACTGTTCACATGAACAGTAACCGAAAAACCAGATTGCTCAGCCACCGTTTTGAGGGCTTACCAGTGTTTTTTTCGGTCAGAAACAACCTCTGGAGGAGGCTGGGTGTTGCCGCAGCACCTAGGGTGGTGCGCACAGCACCACGTTGGTGCTGCAGCACCCCTTTGGTGCGCGCAGCACCGCTGGGTGCCCCCACGGTGCACCATGCATCGTGGGCTCCTATAGATGCTGCACCGTGGTGCGCGCAGCACCATTCTAGGGGTGCCATGCAGCACCCTATGGTGCGCGCTGCACTACCGAGTGCAGAGGTGGTGCGCGCTGCACCGCCGTGTGTGGGTGGTGAGCGCAACACCCTATGGTGTGCGCCGCACCATTGCACAACGGCTTTGGCCAAAGAAAAAAAAAAATTTTAAGAACATCGCAGCACCACTTGTGCGCGAGAAAAATAAAATAAAATGGCACATTTACAGTTTATATGCACATGCAAATAAAAAATAAAATGGAAGCAATTACAAAAGCTTTGATACCAAAAGGAATCAAAAGACAGTTAACGATGCCGAGTACGCCGCAGCAAATAGGGTGGCGGAAAGGAGAAATCGAATACTGCTTGAGATGGTTAAGTCAATGATGACGCAAGCAAACCTACCAATTTCTTTTTGGGGGGATGCACTTTTAACTGCTACCTACATTCTTAACCGAGTGCCCTCCAAATCAGTAACTTCAACTCCATATGAACTATGGACCGGTGAGAAACCCAATTTGAGTAACTTGCGGCCATGGGGTTCAACGGGTTTTGTTCATGATCTTTCTCATAAGTATGGAAAATTAGGCCCTAGAGGGAAAAAGTGTATCTTTATAAGGTACTCAGAACACTCTAAAGGGTATGTGTTAATAGGTGAACAAACTGATGGAAGTGTGACTGAAATTGAATCACGAGATGTGGACTTCATTGAAAATGAATTTCCAAGTAGAGGTGAGGTTGATAGGAGTTTAAAACTTCATGAGATTATGGAACAAGAGGAAAGTGCTCCAAGGAATTTAGTTGAGAATGAGGAAGAAATTTTTCAAGCTCCTACAAATAATAAAAAGGACTTAAATCCGAGAAGGAGCACACCACTTGTCAATCAATCACAACAACCTCAGCCGCGTAGAAGCACACGTGAAAGTATTCCCCGTCGTCGTTTTGAGATTGAAGGGGAAGCTTTTATGGTAGCTCCGCATGATAATGATGAGTCTAGGACAATTCATGAGGCTCTCTCATCTTCTACTAAAGATGAGTGGATGAAAGCTTTTAATAATGAAATTGAGTCTATGAAGTCTAACCAGGTCTTGGATCTGGTTGATCTACCGACAGGGTGTAAGACTATTGGGAACAAATGGGTTCTTAAAGTCAAACGCAAGTCGGATAGATCGATAGATAAGTACAAAGCTCGCTTAGTGGTGAAAGGATATACCTAACAGGAGGGTATAGACTATGAGGAAACTTTTTCACCAGTCTTGAGGTTTGCTTCAATTCGCCTGATTCTATCTATAGTAGCAAACATGGATTTGGAAATCTACCAGATGGATATTAAGACAGCATTTCTCAATGGAGAACTAGATGGGGAGATCTATATGGATCAACCAACAGGTTTTGTGGTCAAAGGTCAAGAGCGCAAAGTGTGCAAGCTCAAACGATCTATATATGGCCTAAAACAATCATCTAGGCAATGGTATCTCAGATTCCATCGAGCCGTTCTTTCGAATGGGTTTACGATGATCACATAGGACCATCTTGTCTATGTCAAAAGATCCAAGAAGAGTTTCATTATGTTGTCATTATATGTTGACGATATACTACTAGTTGAAAATGATAAAAGATTGATAGTCATCACAAAAGAGTGGTTATCCTTCAATTTTGAGATGAAGGATATGGGTGAGGCAGAATACATTCTGGGAGTTAAGATCTACAAAGATCGCTCAAAGAGAATATTGTGTTTGTCCCAACAGACTTACATAAAGAAAGTTCTCGAACGCTTCCTAATGAGTGAATGTAAACCCATTGACACCCCTGTTACAAAAAGCGAGAACTTATCTAAAGAGTTGTGTCCTAAGACTCAAAGAGAAAAGGAAAAGATGGCCCGTGTCCCTTATGCTAATGCTGTGGGTAGTCTGATGTACGCAATGATGTGTACTCGGCCTGACATATGCTATGCAGTTGGCTTAGTAAGTAGATTCCAATCTAACCCCGGACTGGCTCACTGGAAAGCAGTCAAGAGGATTATGCGATATCTAAAGGGAACTGCAGACTATGTGCTGTGCTATCAAGGTTCAGATTTGCAGCTAAGAGGTTACAGCGATGCCAACTGGGGCAGTGACCTAGATGAGCGTAAATCAACCACTGGGTATGTCTTTCTGCTCAACAATGGCGCCATTACATGGAGCAGCAAGAAACAACCTGTATAGCTTTATCCACCATGGAGGCAGAATACATAGCTTGTTCTGCAGCAGTTCAAGAAGCTGTTTGGTTACGGAGGTTCCTCAAGCATTTAGAATTGGCACGGATACTTCAGATCCGGTGACAATATTCTACGATAGCACGGCTGCTCTCACATATGCTAAGGACTCTAAGTACCATAGAAGAACCAAACACATAGATATCAGATATTACTACATCAGAGACATGGTAGCGCAAAAAGAAGTGGTCCTGAAACATCTCTCTACAAGTTGCATGGTTGTTGATCCCTTAACGAAGCCCATAGTAAGAGATGTCTTTGAGGCTCATGTTAGGAATCTAGGACTACGTAGACTGTAAATGTAATTTGTGTTTCAAATGACATTGAGATGTAACTTTTCCTTTGGGATATTAATACAATATGATTCAGTTATTGTCTTTATCGTATTGTTTTTCTAATACACACACAAGATATGTCAACAAGCTTAAATCGACTCACTCACACTAGCGATCGCCTCTAGCGCTTGAGAAGCGAGTAGAGATGAGACATTGTGTTCTTAAATACTTGTCCAAATTGATAAGTTAGTTGACACAAAGATATGTCGTTTTAGTGGAAGCTAAGATGAGGTCCAATGAAAGGACTATGCATGGGTTACCCCACAACCTATGTAGCCTGTAGTTAGCCAGATGTGAGATCCTCTTTGACGCCTTGGAGGCGAGCAAATGAAGGAACTCGGGTTAGACACTTAAGGAGCGGCTAGACTAAGATTTGTACGGTGTTGATATAGACATATGCTATTTAAGAATGAGAAATCTACCGTAGCATGTATTTCATACTACATGTGCTTATTTGACCAAATGAGTAAGTGAGTAAAAAAAGTTTCCATCTTTCTCACTGTTTGAGTCTTATTTTTTTAAGTGTCCTTTACTTTTGACTATGTTACGAGATGGATGTTGTGATGTCTGCTACTTTGGCATTTTGTCTATGGCCATGATCAATACGGTCTAAAGAGGCATTGCTGGGAAAGCGGTTCGACCAAAGTTGAATGACATGAGTGCAAAGGAAAGATTCTTCGATATCGCATCTTCGATAGTGTTTGCTGACGTCAAACTATGACGCTACATACTGGTAGCGACTAAGGTTATGAACATATTGAAATGATTTGGATGTAGTCAAGCATTGTTCTGAGTTTTCTGAACTCAAGAAGGTTTCGAAAATGCTTGATCTGATTAGATCAAATGAGTGTAGAACATGACCAGACACTATAGGGGGCGCCCACATGGGCAGACCCCCCATCCTATGCATTACATACACGTAACGCATTTGTAAACGCATGGCTTTAAGCCATGCATTACTGCATAATAAAGGCTGGCCTTTAAGGCCAGTCGTGTAGGGGGGCTATATATAGCCCCCCTCCTTTTGGTTCTGGTGGATCAATTGAAAGAGAAAAAAATCTCTCTCTCATTTGTTCTCTTTTGAAATAGTTTTTAGGCTGTAGATTTGTTAAGTGTTATTCTAATTTTATAACTACGTAGTACACTTTACCACTAAGAGGAAAAGCTTGAGTTTTGTCGATCTGAAGAAACTCGTGGAGCAATTTTATAATGTGAGCTTGAGGTATTTTCCGCTGCAATTTTTTCTAACACGAAGATTATTTAACTTTTCTTTAATTTGTATTCAGGGATAGAGCATTTTGGGGCTTAAATAAATATATTTTTTAAAATTGTATCCAGCTTTTCTCGGATTGCATGAAACTTAAGCACTCTAAACCAAGATAGTTAAAAAATAAGAATAATTGCTTTAATCACAAAAAATCTTGTTAAATTTACAAACTGATTTGATATAATGAGTAGATTTACTTTATAATAAAAATTATTTTACAATTTAATATAACGCATCAAGTCAAATTAATTTGTAAATTTATTTTTGTGAAATTTTCTTTATTGCTAAAGCATTTTTCTAAAAAAAAGTATTGAAAATGTTACATGCCAATTGGCAACCGTAAATTTAAATTTAAAATAAAATAAAATTAAAATTAAAATTAAAAAAAAAAAATTCTTACTACATGTACAGGGAGAGAGATAAAATGGACAGCTCACAATTCACATGTGGGTCACTGTTTATATTTATTGTTCATAAATAATAATGGCCAACATTATCCACACGTGAGTAATAATATTGGTTTAAATAAAATTGGACTTATATGTCACTTTTTGCCTTCCACTAATAATTCAAAATTTAAACTATACATTAGAATAGCCATATCACTTTTTATAATAATAAAATATTAATTTTTATGAAAAGATAAAATATATTTATAATCATAAATTGTGTAATTATCGTGTAATCGCTTTAAAAAAATAATAAAATATATTTATAATCATTAATAGTAGACACCACGTTTTTTCAAAGTGATTACTCGGTATTTATGCACTTTACGATTATATGTAGAATTAATTTTTAAAAATTTATATAATTTTTTAAGTCATTTATTTATTTTTAAGTACTTTTTTATTTTCATTTTTCATAATTTCCAACAGTCTATACATCAAAATACATAAAACCCATCTATCAACTTAAATTAACTTCATTTTCAGTACAAAACATTAAAATATATACAAAATCAACTTCAAGCTCATATCATATCCAAGAACCTAGAAATCTAAATCAAAATATGTAAAAACTATGTCAAATTGAAACACCTATTTGATATACAAGAAAAATGAGATATCTCTTTGGCCGTTGAAATTGTAAATAGTTTAAATACTATATGTAACTGAAACTGGGATCTTTTATTATTATTATTATTATTATTATTATTATTATTATTGTATGGGCAATTCATGTTTCGTGTCTTAGCAGTTAGCGATATATACTGTAATTATAGCAAGCAATAGAGCCATTTCCAGTTCTGGAGGAGGTGGTGTTTAGTGGAACTAAACATAATTGGGCTGCTTTTTTATCGGATGAACAAACACAATAATATTATCAAAATGGGTCAGTTTTCAAGCTTAAATCGGTATTTCTTTGGTCTTATGGGCAAATGCTCTTTGGATATGATAAAAGTGCATTAAATATCGTCCCATATTGGTACCTTTATTGGTGACTCGTGGAATCGGGCTTGATAACAATTTCGAGTAATTCTAAGCCCTCTTTTGATTGCAAAATTCAGTTGAGATTGATTCAGTTCAGTCTAATTTTAAACTGAATTTAACATCTAAAAACTCAACTGTCAAATTTCTAAAGTACTCATCTCAACTCAAAATCTCTTTATACGTGTGACTCACAATCTTTTTCAATTTCTCATAAATAATACTAAACTAATTTTAACATTTAAACTCATTTTAGATTGACCCACAAAACTCACTCCGATCCACCTATTCAACTCACTCCATCTAAACACAACCCAAATGTAATCTTGACTAATCTTTTTAGAGTATTAAGCCCTAAATATGGCTCTGGACTTTTCTTTCGGTCGTTGCAATTGTTGAGTATTGGAGTCTGGTCCACTTCGCTCGCTCGAGCGAAATCAGGTAGATTTGAACACTCGAAAGTTGCTCGACAGTAAGCTCGAGCAGTTGCGGGAAAGGAAGTTCGCTCGAGCGGAGGCATTAGCCGCTCGAGCGAAGTTTGGCAGAGTTGAACGCTCGATGTCCGCTCGACAGTGAGCTCAAGCCGTTGCGGAAAGAGAGTTCGCTTGATGCGCGCTAGACACGCCGCTCGAGCGAACATCGTATAATCTTCAGATCTAGGGTTTTTTTACCGTTTCTCTATATATATGTGTTTTCTAAGCATATGATCGTACTGTACATTACTGTTTGTGAACAGTATTTCACCCCTCCATTATAGTGTGATTCCTCAAGCAATAAAATCCTCTGCAGCTCCCGTGGACGTAGGCAATTTGACGAACCACGTATATCTGTGTGTCGTGTGTGATTTTTCTCGTTCATATTCATTATTTTTCACTTTATTGTCATCGTTTTTACAACAGCAATTTACCTCATGCATGCGCGCATTTGCGTGGTTTATTGCTGTCTGTTTTGCGATTAATAGGCCTAGAACTTCAACAATTTCATTATTTGATTGCCTTTCAAATGTAACTATTGCGGGTTAAAGCCTCATAAACTTAAAAAGGCAGGGGAAAATTGGTAACCTGTTGTGGACTTGTGACTCTACAAGTTAAATTTTGAGATGCTGATCTAAGGCGAATAACGTGTTATGTTTATCATGGGACACTGGATCTTGTCATGGCTGGTTTGGTTTGAGGGGAAAGATAATCCTTGGTTAGATGTTATATAACTCATAAGCTCGATCTAGTGGAAATTCCACCCCACTTATTTCTCTTCAACTCCAGCATCCACGTTCGAATCATTGGATTGGAGCCTTTTTGGTGGAAAAGCAAAGATTGTGAAGAAGATCATGGAGGTTTTTTTTTTAAGTTAGTGTGTTTCAAGCAAGTTTTAGCCTATAAACTGTATAGAGTGTCAAAAAACCATAGAATAATTTGTCGTTTTCGTTTTTGGATCTTCTTTTGCAAAAAAGAAAAGAACTTAACACATCATAAAGCTTTTGAGGCTAAAGAAAAAGAAGAGAGAAAAATAGAAAAGTATGTTCGGACTTTGCTCTCTTTCGAAGGTATAATCAGATCAACCCTATATGTTGTTCTTTTATATATCCTATGTCTGCCGTCTAATCGCTAAGAATCCACACGACTATTTAACTTTTCTTTAATTTGTATTCAGGGCTAGAGCGTGTTGGGGGTTGCGAGGAATTAAATATTTCTGCTTTGCAGCTCACTTGGAGGCTGTTTCTGAGCAATGAACTCCTCGAATAATGGCACGCCGAAGATGATCCAGGTGCGATTTTTACCAGTTTTTGTTCTGTTTTAAGATTAGTTTTGCATTTGGTTACTGAGAGAAGGTGCGATTTTTACAAGTTTTTGGTTTTTTAACGATCGGTTTGGTCAGCGAGAAGGGGTTCGATTTTGAATATAGTTTTCAAATATAAAAAGCCTCGATCGGCATCTTAATGCTAGTTCATGTGGTTCTACAGATTAAATTTGGAGATACTCTCAAGCGTATGAAACTATCTTTCTACGATGGACGCCTGGAACTTACCATGATTGATTTGAGGAAAAAGATCCGTGATTTATTTAAATTCCCTGCTGATGCTGACTTTATCTTGACATATGTTGACGAAGATGGTGATGAAGTAATACTTTTTGATGATGATGGTCTGTCTGACGCGGTTGATCAGTGCTTGAAATTCGTGAAGATCGATGTACAACTGTGCAACAACAATGCTCAATCTGGTGCAAGCAGCATTTCTACCCAACGTCTTACTTCTCTTCAAACCCAACATCCATATCCGAAGATCGAAACCTGTGTTGTTGCTAAGGTTTCAAAATCAGAGCTGCAACAGATCCGGGAAGCAGCACTTCTGCTACATGAAGCACTTTCAAAGATTTCGGAGGATATAATTTCTAAAGCTGTCTCTGATCCAGTTCTTTTTGATTTACTATCAAAGACCGCACAGACCTACCTCAAATATCTGGATTCACAAACTCATTCTGGAATGGATTAAACTACGCCGAATGTTGATAATGACGAGGGGAACGAAGCTGGGTGCCAATGAACCGTGCAAGAGTTTGGTTTTACCCTGACAGAAAACAACAGATCAAGAAATGAATATCAAGTTGCGTACGTGCTGTAATAGATGTCACAGTGGGAAGAAGGTTTAAGTTGAAGGCCCTTTGGCCTTTACCATATGGTATATTACTATTACTATTATAAGTTAATGCACTATATATATATATATAAACTAGGTGTTTGTAATGAAATGATTCGGTTTTTCTCAAGGGCGACTTGATGGAACAACATGCCGTGATGACGTGTGTGTGTGTGTGTGATGTATTGTATTATTGATAATTTGGTGATTTTATGCTATTGTGCATTGGTTTTCACATTAAGAATATCCATGACTTCCATACTCTTGCATGCAAGAAATGTTATTTGTAATTAAATTCATTTTTTTTAATGTTATATATTAGACACATATCTATGGTGGACACGGCTTAGACGTTTAATTCGTCTTGATCGGATGGGGATGACATTCATTAGAGAGAAATGAATTTTTTTTTTTTTTTTTTTTTTTTGTGAGATTTGTAATTAAAGGTATTCCTCCGTCAAAAGTGAGGATTTTTTAATAAAATTGGGATAGGGGCTCCTCTCGTACATGGGCCCTGACTTTTGTTTAACAAAAAAAAAAAAAAAAAAAAATTCTATGGTGGACAACGCGTATATATGTAACTTGCACGTTCACAGCTTATAATTTCTCTGGTACCATGCATCTCTTATATATAATCATCTTAATGCTTATTATATGAGAATTTTCCTAATATGACGTATTCCCAGCATGTTTCAACTTAATTAAATAACATAGCTAACATAAAATAATAAAACTTAATATCACATGGCATATTAATGAATGAAATACACTACATGTGCTCTACATATTTAACATCACAATTTGGTATACATAAAAAGGGTTTTCAAGAAAATGGTTTTCCCTACTAATTTAAGAGAATAGTATACCAGATTTTGAAGTGTATGACCGTGCTACTTGCCTCTTAATGCTAATCCAAAATTGTAATCGTGTACGTAGTTCATCATCTATATAACATGATTACTTATGACAAGATAAAATAAATTTCATAATAACCACAAAATTACAATCTTGAATAATATAAAGATAATGATCAAATTAAATCTTATTTTTAATAAAATCGAGAGCGGTTGAATATAAAATTTAGATTAATGCTAGATGATATTAGAGCACCTGCACCTGCCTTAGACAATAACACCTCACAAGCATCTGCTGTATGCTCTCAACAGAATGCCACGTCCATTGCATCTGCTGCTCACTGTCAACAGCATCCCATAATAGACTCTGCCCCATAGATTATTGTGACTTTGCTCCATAGAGAATATTGTAGAATCTTCTAGAATTATTTTCCCTTGTAAATGCTACACTTCTACTATAAATATGAGTACTATTGTATTGAGGAATTATTGGAATACATGAGGAATACTTTTATTCAAAGAACACTCTCTCTTATGCATTTTTACAAATACCTTGGGTATACTTACTTTCCTGCTGGTCTAACATGGTATCGAGAGCCTGGAAGGGCCAACGCCCATTTTTCTTTCTCCGATCATGATGGCATCACCCAAAACCCCTTCTCTGAATCCCTCCATCACTAATTCAGCCGCATAGCTCATCACTATCAAACTTTCTACAGATAATTACTTACTCTGACACGCCCAAATCACAACCTTCCTCCGCGGTAACCAACTCTTTAGATATGCCAACGGGTCCACTCCCATACCTCCCGCCACCATCGATGATGTCCCCAACCCAAACCATTCCTTCTGGCTTCTTCAAGACCAGCTCATCATGTCGGCAATATACTCCTCTCTCACCGATAAGGTCCGATAAGGTCCTTTCTCATGTTCTTGATTATTCCAATTCCCAGCAAATATGGGAAACTCTTCACAATCTTTACTATACTCAGTCCACTGCCCACCTCATGCACATGAAATTTCAACTTGCAACTCTAAAAAAAAGGGTCCAATTCAATATCTACCTATTTGCACAAAGCTAAAGCACTCTCTGCTTCTCTCAATGCCGCAAGTCATCCTCTCCCTGAATCTGAGTTCATCATCTATTTCTTGACTGGTCTAGATTCTGACTTTGAGTCCGTAGTGTCTTCCATCACTACGCATCCCGATCCTCTCTCCATTTCTCAGGCCTATAGTTTTCTTGTTAATCATGAGTCATGTCTTGCACATCAAACCATATCTCTTCTCTCAACCAATTCTTTCACTGCCAATTCCACCACTACACGAGGCTCTTCTACTCCTTCTAACCAAAGCCGTGGCCGTGGCTTTCGGTGTGGAAGGGGTGGTCGTAATTTCTCTCCATCTCCTCCAATTTCTTCTTCTCTGCTCAGACCAATCGACCCACTTGTCAGCTCTGTAATCGTGTCGGTCACACGGTTGTTTCCTGCTATCATCGATTTGATCATGCATATCAATCTCCTCCTCCTCCTTCTTTCTCAACTAATTTCACCAATTTTCCAAATAAGTCCTCTGCTTCTACTAAATGGTTTCTAGATACTGCTGCTTTGACACACTTCTGATTTTTCCAAACTTAATCTCGAGTCCACTGCTTATCAAGGGCCAGACCAAGTAACAATTGGAGATGGATCATCACTTGCTATTCAAAACTCTGGCTCTGGCTTACTTCCGACTCCATCTGGCAATTTTCTTCTCCGTCAATTACTTCACATTCCTTTGATTTCTCGCAATTTATTATATGTTAGACAATTTTGTTTGAATAATTCTGTTTTCTTTGAATTTAACTCATATGGTTTCTTTGTAAAGGATTTACATTCCTAGGAAGTACTTCTTCAGGGCCCCGTTAAGAACGGCTTGTACGTACTTCCAACTGATGATTTCGTACATCGCACAATATATTTATTTTTAGTTTTTATTTTTTTATTTTATTCCTCTTAAATTAATTGAGTTCTTCTACTTATCATCTATACACCACACAATTGTTAAGGAAAACAAATTAAAAATTAAAAAATTATGTGTGATGTGTGGTGCGAGGATGATAGGTAAAATTTTCTTTTTTTATTAGGTTATCTTTTAAGGATAAGGAATAGATATTCCAAAGAAATTTCTTTGGTAATGAATATTTTTTAATATGAAAAAAAAAACTATTTATCTCAAAACTCTCAAAACTGGGAAGAATAACTATTTTAAAGACATATCTGTAAAATTCTTAAAAATTTATTTTCATAACCTTTTTAAAATTATATTGCCAGGTTGACCACAATTTTTGGTGGCCATCCGACCATAATATCCTTGAAATTCCTAATCATATCTTTTAATTAATAAAAAAAATTTAAATTTTATAAAAAAAAAAAATCAAACCATTTAACTATTCAACCAAATAATTTTGACTCAAAGTTCTTATTATATAACTTTTTTTATAAAAATAACTTATAATTATAAATTAAAAGAATAATACACAAGCTAAATGAAATAAACTAAACTATATAATACATATGGATAATATAATAAATCAATAGTTGTAGTTGTATAATATATTATTATATAAATTATCCTATACACATTTTGGGATCATAACATATCTATATTAAATAAGGTAAACTATAAATAAAATAATAATATATAATTAAGTAAATAAAATATAACTAACATGTAATATATATAACACACATATATATATATACATATTACGAGCTTCAAAACAAGCTCAAACGAGTCAAGCCGATCTTATACGAGTTTTGCTCACGAGTCTAAATCAAGTCGAGCCAAGTTTATACGAATTTTTCTCGTTTAATATTCGAACTTATAATAGTGTTTACGAACATTTTATTTGTTAAATGAACCGAGTTCAAATCGAGTATACACGAGTCGAGCACGAGCTAGCTGTTCACGAGCTATTTTGTTTATTTGCAATCCTATTAATTTACTCACTTTTTTCAAAAAGATTGTATGGTACTTACAGATTCTATAACTATAAATATTATTTCTATTAAAAAAAATGTTTTAACTTCAGTATTATCATCTGTTAAATCTTACAAAATTTTCCTAAAATTATATATCATATAATCAGTTGTATAAAATTTTAAAGAAAATTAGAAAATTGAAACAATTTTCACAAAAAGTATAAAATCGTCACAAAAATTTTATGGAAAATGACACATGGATCCATGAGTTTTTCCGCTCAAAATTATGGTTTGGATATTTTATTTTATTTTACTTTTTAAATATTTAATTAAGAAGTGACTATTAGTAAAATGATGTATTTTATTTTATTTTATTCAAACAGCTAACACATTTCAAAATTTATGATTCAAGTGACTTTTCATCCTTTTTCATATTCAGATTCATAAAAATCATTAAAAATATCTCCCAAAACTTTTTCAAACATTTAAGAATTTCCATCCAAACATGTACTTAAGACATGCTTATTTCCTTAGTATAAAATTCATAAAAATCCATTTTTTAGGGAAAATGATAAAGCCACGAGGCTTTCTACGGACTTGTATTTTTTTGTTTTATTTTTAAACTTAATGGTTAAGAAAGTTCTTTTTAATGAATGTGTATTTTAACTTAAAATATGCTTGAAAAAAAAAAGTAAATAAAAAAGCATTTTTTTAGTTAATGGTTAAGAAATTGTTTTTTAATGAATTTGTGGGTTTCTTTTTTTTTTATTTAAAAAAAAGCATAAAAAAACATTAAAAAATCCTTTAAAAAAAAGTAAATAAAAAAGCAAAGTGCAGCTGTTGGTAGAAAGCCTCCGTGGGCATCATTCTTTTTCTTTTTCTTTTTTTAGTTAGTGTATTTCAAGCATATGTTTGGATATCAAATACATTTTAATCTATTTCAAATCAATTATATTTGATGAGTTAAAACATTTTTTAACATATTTTATATATTTAAATACATATTTCAACATGTTTCATACATTTAAATATATTTCAATAGAATTTATAAAATATTACTAATTACGTATTAATTCACATAATCTGAAAACGCAACGCTCTAGCCTACTTTTGACGGTAAGAGTGGCTAAAAAACCATAGAAAAACAATTTTTCATTTTCGTATTTGGATCTTCTTTTGCAAAAGAAAGAACTTTAGTCTTTAACCCAACCTAAAGCTTTTGAGGTTAAAGAAAAAAGATAGAGAAAAAAGAAAAGGATATTCGGACTTTTTTTTTTTTTTAAGAAGATGACGGTATTCCAATTTTGTTGATAGCCTTCACTTATAGCGGAGGAAAATCGTGATTACATCTCAAACTCTTGGGAATTACAAATAAGTGCAAGATACAAATCCCAATCGTCAAAAATAGCCTAAGTCTATTAAACCAACAAATTACAAAGGGTCCAAAAATAAGAAACAAAAGTTCAACTAGTAAACCGATAGAAGCAAACCAAACATGCAAAGACATCACACATACAATTAAAGACAAAAATTATTAGATATGTGAGAAGCAAACAAACCTGAAGCAAAATCTATGAAGTACGCAAATAAGGAAGATCAATTATGTCCATTCTAAGAAGACCTCGTAACTAGCTCGGCATGTGATCATTATCATTATACCAATCCGAATCAACACCCCTAGAACCTCTTTTGGCTAGAAAATCCGCCACAACATTACCCTCACGATAAACATGCTTCACACGATACTCTATGCAAGCTAAATCAATCGGGTTAGTTTGAATACAAGAAGGATTTTATCTTGCTCAAAAATGTTATGCTCACCATTAAATGGGTCCCAATTGGGTCTCCATTTTTTTTTTTAACTTAGTGATTGAAGAAATATTTTTTAGTGATTTTGTGATTTTTTTTAAAAAAATATTTAAGAATATAAACAAAATGAATGAAAAAAGTTTTTTTCTTTTTCGGGACCGAGCTCATGCTACATCCATCGAGGATGTAGCACTGCTCTAGCTATCTTATATCCTCTTATTTAATTATTATAATTTTTTAAAATTTCTACACAAAATATAATAAAATATTCAATTTTAATAATATTTTATTCAATTTTTATCTTAACTTATCTCAAATCAATTTACTATCCAAACGGCACTTAAATATTGTTCTTTTATCCTATATCTGCCGTCCAACCGCTAAGAGTCCCGAAGATTATTTAACTTTTCTTTGATTTGTATTCAGGAATAGAGCATTTTCGAGCTTAAATAAATATATTTTTTAAAATTGTGTCTAGCTTTTCTCAGTCTCCATGAAACTTAAGCACTCTGAACCAAGATCTAGTTAAAAAATAATAATTTTTTTAACCACAAAAGACTTGTCATTAAATAAACTCACAAATTGATTTGATATGATACGTATTTTACTATCTAATATAACGCATCAAATCACATTAATTTGTAAGCTTATTTTTATAAAATCTTCTTTCTTGCTAAAACATTTTTCTAAAAAAAAAGTATTTAAAATGTTACATGCCAATTGGCAACCGTAATTTAAAAAAAATAAAAAAAAATCATACGGGATTGTTCATAAATAATAATCAATAATGGCCAACATTATCCACACGTGATTACTAATATTGGTTCACATAAAATTTGACTAATATGTCACTTTTTTCCTTAGACTAATCATTCAAAATTTAAACTATACATTAGATTAGCCAAATCACTTTTATAATAATAAAATATTATTTTAAAAAAAAAAATATTTCTAATCGTGAATTATATAACTATTACGTAGTCAATTTAAAAAAATGAATAAAATATAAAATTCACATAAAAAAATTATTTTTTTAATAATAAACTCTACTTTTTTCAAAGCAATTACAATTTACGCATTATACAGTTGTACATAGAATTACTCTTAAAAATATTTCTATAATTTTTTAATTCATTTATTTATTTTTTAAATACTTTTTTATTTTCTTTTTTCATAATTTCCAACAATCTATTCATCAAAATACATAAAACCCATCTATCAACGTAAATTAACTTCATTTTCAATACAAAACATTAAAATATATACAAAATCAACTTCAAGCTCATATCATATCCAAGAACCTAGTAATCTGAATCAAAATATGTAAAAACTATGTCAAATTGAAACGCCTAGCTATTTGATATACAAGAAAAATGAGATATCTCTTTGGCCGTTGAAATTGTAAATTGTTTAAATACTATATCTAACTCAAACTGGGATCTTTTATTATTATTATTATTATTATTATTATTATTATTATTATTATTATTATTATATGGGCAATTCATGTTTCGTGTCTTGGCAGTTAGCGATATATACTGTAATTACAGCAAGCAATAGAGCCTTTCAAATGTAACTATTGCGGGTTAAAGGCTGAGAAACTTAAAAAGGCAGGGGAAAATTGGTAACCTGTTGTGGATCTGTGACTCTACAAGTTAAATTGAAGATGCTGATCTAAGGCGAATAGCGTGTTATGCTTATCATGGGACGCTGGATCTTGTCATGGCTGGTTTGGTTTGAGGGAAAAGATAATCCTTGGTTAGATGTTATATAACTAATAGCCTCGACCTAGTGGAAATTCCACCCCACTTATTTCTCTTCAACTCCAGCATCCATGTTCGAATCATCGGATTGGAGCCTTTTTGGTGGAAAAGCAAAGACTGTGAAGAAGATCATGGAGGTTTTTTTTTTTTTTTTTTTAAAGTTAGTGTGTTTCAAGCAAGTTGTAGCCTACTTTAGACTGTATAGAGTGTCAAAAAACCACAGAATAATTTGTCGTTTTCGTTTTTGGATCTTCTTTTGCAAAAAGGAAAATAACTTAACACATCATAAAGCTTTTGAGGCTAAAGAAAAATAAGAGAGAAAAATAGAAATGTATGTTCGGACTTGGCTCTCTTTCGAAGGTATAATCAGATCAACCCTATATGTTCTTTTATATATCCTATGTCTGCCGCCTAATCGCTAAGAATCCACACGATTATTAAACTTTTCTTTTATTTGTATTCAGGGCTAGAGCGTGTTGGGAGTTGCGAGGAATTAAATATTTCTGCTTTGCAGCTCACTTGGACGCTGTTTCTGAGCAATGAACTCCTCGAACAATGGCACGCCGAAGATGATCAAGGTGCGATTTTTACAAGTTTTTGTTCTGTTTTAAGATTAGTTTTGCATTTGGTTACTGAGAGAAGGTGCGATTTTTACAAGTTTCTGGTTTTTTAACGATCGGTTTGGTCCGCGAGAATGGGTTCGATTTTGAATATAGTTTTCAAATATAAAAAGTCTCGATCGGCATCTTAATGCTAGTTCATGTGGTTCTACAGATTAAATTTGGAGATACTCTCAAGCGCATGAAACTATCTTTCTACCATGGACGCCTGGAACTTACCATGATTGATTTGCTAGATATCATCTTAAGATCGATGTGTTAGCTCTACACACTCCATTTAAAATGCAGTGGAATCCATTATTAAAAAATGAGATTTTTTATATGAGTCTCGGATTGTCACTATTTTCAAATGGAGTACACGGATTGAAATTATTTAATTCATTACTACTTACAAAATTTTGGAGTCTTATTCCATGAAATACTCCCACATCAGAATTTGACCTTAATTTATATTTTGATTGCTGTTGGTTATAAATCCCATTCTAATCATGAACTTGTTCGCTGAATTCACTTCAAATTCAAATGGAAAAAAATTATCTTGTGTTCATAAAAATCTGCTGCTAAATCCAGTCCCAAAAACTTCTGGAGGGTACCCAAAGTGCCACTGTGGATTTAACAGAGACTTATAATCTGATTGTTGTGTTATAGGGTATCCAAAACGTACGTGCCATTGAAAATTTGGATTTTCTTCACCTCTTATCAAAGCTCGAGTACTTGTCAATCCTTATATATGGTGTTTTGGACTTGGCATTGGAGCATCCAAAGAAATTCAATTTATGCAACGTTTGTTCTGTCTAAACTAGTGTTGTTTACCCTAGACAGATATTAGTACTTTGAGAGGCATCTAGCCTCAAGTAAAGCCACTAGTCAGGGATGAGTACGTGTATGAATTTCATATTCATGCAAGAGCATATCAAGGCAATAAAACTAGCTAGGCCGGAAGAGGTGGTTTGGAGTTTGGGCAGTACCAGGAAAGCAAAGAATAGAGCACCTTTCCTATTTTCCACCCGTTGGAAACTGCGTAGGTGACAACCCAAAACTTAATTTTCCCTACAGGTAAAGTTTGGAATAAGGAAGCATACTACCACAAGGAAAGCGTTTGTATTTCAGGTTTCAATCCTCGGCGAAAAAGCAAACTTGATTAGCTCATCATTTTCAAATTACAAATAAGACTGCATCTAATTACATTACAAAGCATCACCTCATCAACATTTTTTATTCAGGGCTAACGTTTCGTGGATTGCGAGGTAATAGTTCCACTAGCTTTTCGTCTGATCACCTGGACGCTGTTTCTTAGCAATGGCTTATTATGACTCTGAGGATGACAGGGTGGACATCAAGGTGCATTTTTACTAGTTTTTGTTCTGTTTTTAGTTTTTAGTTTCGTGTTTGGTTGCTGGGAGAAGGTTGGAAAAATGAGCAGGCCGGTTTGTTGTGATTATCATGGATTACTTTTCATGTTGTATTCAATGAGATTAGTTCTGTTTTTACCTGTTGTGAACTTGTGGCTCTACAGGTTAAACTTGGAGATACTGTAAAGTGTATGAAAATTTATGATCGACCCGGGATGGCTAGGTTGAGGGGGGAAATCCGTGATTCATTTAATATCCCTGCCGATGCTGACTTTACCCTGACATATGCTGATTATGATGGTGATGTGGTAACGATTTGTGATGATATTGATGTGAATAGGGCGGTGGGACGGGGTAGGATCTTTGTCAAATTGAGCAACAACAAGGGTGTTAACTCCTGCGCTCAATCTGGTGGAACTACTTCTACCCAACTTACTTCTCTTCAAGTCCATCCATGTCCAAATATCAAAACCGGAGTGATTGCTGAGGGTTTACAATCTGTTCCACAACAGATCTGTGAAGCACTTAAACTACATGAAGCACTTTTAAAGATTTCAGATCAGGATATAGTTTCTAAAGCTATCACTGGTCCTGTTCTTGTTGAGCTTGCCGATTTTATATCAAAGATGACGCAATCCTACCTCAATCTGGATTCGCAAACTACTCAATCTCGTGCAGACTCAACTACACAAAATAAAAAAAATATAAATAAAAATAAAAAAACTGCACAAAATGTGGCTGATGGTTCAAAACTAATTCTAATGCCTTATGGAGATGGAGATAACTCGTATTGATCATAAGGGGGTAAGTTTGATTGTATAGCCTGCATAGAATGCTTGATAATGAAATGGATGATAGGCTGCTGAATAAAAACGAAGGAACTATTGAGCATGCTACAATGGATCTCATAGTGGGAACGGGAAGAAGGCTTAAGTTAAAGGCTCTTTACCATATAATATGTAATTTATATATATATATATATATATTTATATGTGAAGCATGCCATAATGAAATGTGTGATGTATTATATTGCTAGATAATCTGGTGATTTTATGCTATTGTGTTTAAGTCATGGGAGAGACGAAGAACTACATCTAAACAGTGCAGATTGGTGTTTACGAAAACACACCGTTTCATTAAACACCATTTCCTTCCCTTTGTCCGTCTCCCTTTCCATTTTCCCGTCTCCCTTTCCCTTCCCGTCTCCATCGCCGTCGCTAGTTAGGATTCTCCCTCCCCGTCGCCACGGTCAGTTCTCCCTCCCTTTCCCAGTCGCCTATGGTGATTCTCCATTAAGCAAAATGCCTCCTATTTCACTCTCTACTCGGGCTGCGACATTCTTGGTAACCTTACCTATCTATTTCAAACCAATGCATAAAGAAATTGATTCAATTGTTACCTAATTCTCAAAGTACATCATACATAAGAAATATTTTTTCCTGGTCGGTAAAGAAAAAAATATTCTAGTACATCATACTGGAATTCTTGTAATTTCACTCAACCAAGGTGTCTACAGTGTATATAGCAAACAAATATTGGAATACTCAACCCTCAAGTAATCGTGTCTAAGCTTCCTTATAAGGTCAGTCATGGCATGGAAAAAATCATGATCTGATCAGGTTTGAAACTTTTAATATTCACTTTCAATCCATAACATCTTTAACTTCCAACATAAATTTTGAATCTCAAGAGTTTCCATCTAATTTGAGTTTTCTTGGGATAAGAAAACAAGCAAAGTAACTTTCACCAAAGCCTTTCTTTTTCACGAAACACCTCACAAAATATCAGGCCTTCTCACTCCATGCAGCTTCAATTTGGCAGTTGACTGTTGTTCTATTTTAATTTACATTAGAAAAAATATCATTGAGGTGTACCTGAACTGCTCATGAGATATGGTTTATCTCATATATTGCAACCCCATTGAAGTAAGAATTTGTTTTCTCTCAACTTTATCCGTTCTGGAAACACCCAGAAATAGTTTTTTTATTGGTTCATATATGTCAAGTCTGATGTGGTTGGCTTGCAAAGTTTTGGGTGATCCTTTAGTTGGGTTTCATTTCTGGAGCTGTGAGTAAATAAGCCAAAAATCTCTCGCTTTCCGCTGTCCTTTTTTCTTTTCTTTTTTTTTTTTCGTTTTCTTTCCTCTCTATCTTCGTTATGGTATTACGTACACAGAATATATTGCACAGGCCTACCCAGAAAAGAGTTAATTTTCTTAGTTAATATATCTCAAGTCTAACGCTCTAAAGTTATGGGTCTTTAGCAGATATAGGAATATCACAAGGCCATTGTTTAATTTATAGTCTTTACTTAGAAGTCTGCAAATAGTTATTCACTTGCTGTGACATGAGTTTCACAACCAAAATCAAGTAATATGAAAGGCACAAAAAGTCATCCTGTTCAAGTTCTTGGACTGGAAGAGCAAAAGACGAAACTAGTTTGAAGAGACTATTTTGTTACGGTGGGATTCTATCTAAGCTAAGGATTTCTAACGAGGCTAATAGTTTTGACAAACGATTTTACAACTATCCAAACTAGAAGATTAACAAATAATGTGGATTTTTTCAATAAATTAATTTTGAAATGGAATAAAATACTTTTGGCAAGATTATGTTAGAGTTAGCTCAATGAAGGAAAGAGTGGACAAATTTAGAGCGTGTAATGAGTGAACAAGCTAAATTTAAAATCATGGAGAATAAGTATAAGAGAACCTTGAAAGTATTATTATTGTCATGATTTTCTTTTTTTGTGATTTGTGCTATAATGATCATTTTGTATCCGAGAAACAATAATATATGTTGGTTAGTGCTCGAATATGGTTATTAGATTGTTTGTAATCATCTTTCGTGAAGGTTGACGAAGATGTTGTAATGTTCTAATATTTAGAAGATATTTTGGAATGTAACTTATGACCCATTAATGTTATAATGTATTTTTGAAATGTCTCTTATGACCCATTAAGTAAATAAAATCTTCTATTACAAATATTCCCATAATTACAATAATTGGAATCTGTCCAAAATCTATTTGTCAAATGCAATAAGGTAATCTATCCACTAGTACAACGAGCCAATTTAAAGCCAGAATTACAACAAGCGATTATATCTCCACAATTACAACAAGGCAAGATCTGTTTGTGAAATACAACAACACAAAATGTTATCCAGAAGTACAACAAGCGATTATGTCTCCACATTTACAACAGGCCAAAATATCTCCAAAACAATTCTCATGCACATCTAACAGCAACATCTAAAGCATAATCCTCAAGTTGTTGTAGCCACCTGCAAATAATCTGAGAAACATTGACACTAACTAGCTCACAAAAAGCATGTTAATAAGAGCTCCGACTGTGTCCCATCCACCATGCTCTCCAACTATGTTTCATCCAATCCAAGTTGCATCTATGAACATAATTCAATATATGTTTAACAGTTAAAATTGTTAAAGGAAGTAAATAATAATAACCACGACAAGGCAAAAAAGGAAATAAAGCTAAGACAAGGCAAAAAATGACTGTACACTTTCTTGAGTCTCAATCCCTGGCTGGCCAAACTGGGTTCCCCTAGTGTCCAAAGCTGAGGTGACCAACCCACACGGCTAATAATCTTATAGTGATAAACCCAATTAAATAAATGCAAAGACAATAAATAAACATACAAAACTCATTTCAAAGTAAGTAAACTACATCATTCATGGTTGATTGTCATACTTTATATACCTGAATGAGAAGAGTCTCAGATGTCCAAATCACTTATGGGCCAAATAGATTTTTGCATATGCTCAGAACTTTGTATTCTCCTTTAGGTGGATAAACAAAAACCAAATTATATAACTGCTTATAATTATTAAACATGATATATCCTCAATAATTATTATTTGGCTTATATATCAAATTAGTTGACTTGTCTATTTTTTCCTTTACCAGTAGCCTTCTTCTTCATGATTTTTTACTTTCATGCCCAATTTCTCCACCCTGGATGCCCTCCTTAGAGATAGGGGTCTCCCTTGTTGTCACTCAAAGACAGTTGTCACTCAAACGTTGGAACCAGTTCGGTTGGGGAACTTGTTGGTGTGATAGACTTGTTAGGGAACTTTTCTTCAAGTTTGAGGCAAACTTTTGCCATAAAGGACCTCAAGCCTTTGAATTTCTTCTTGGGATTTTAGGTCTATCACACTACTAAGGACTTTATTTATCTCAATCCAAGTATGTCGTTGAAGTTCTTGATAATGCCAAGATGATGAGAGCCAAGCTCGTTAAAACTCCCTAGCCTGATGGTTCCAAACTCTCTCAATATGTTGGAGATCGCTTGGAAAATGCTATTGAATATCTCACATGGTTGGAGGATTACCATATTGCAATCGACATTGCATTCTTCGTCAATCAATTGTGCCAATTCATGCACAATATCTCCACCACTCACTGAATAAATGCTAAAAAGGACTTAGGTATCTCAAGGGTACTAATTATCGAGGACTATTTATTTTTATAAAGGTTCTCTACAATTACAAGCATTTAGTGACTTAGACTGGGTAGTCCATTCTGATGACAATAGGCCCACTTCTAGTCATAACCTATATTTCTTGGCTCCTCTCTAATTAGTTGGAGTGCAAAGAAACAACTAGTAGTATCTAAATCTAGCACTAAAGCTAAATATAGATCACTTTGTCATTATCACTGCCAAATTGTTTTGGCCAAGGATGTGGCTCTGTGACCTTCATATGTATAAAATTCTTAAAACTCCATTTCCATCATTTTTTTTATAATTATTTTGGCAAGTTGACCTCAACTTTTGGTTGCCAATCAAGTATAGAAACCCACATGATGGTCAAACCAACCAAGAAATGGCATTGTAGGGGTGGTCCAGTCACCCGTGGCCATTGGTGGCCACCCTCGTGATGGCCACGAGGTGGCTTGAGCCACCCATGGCCATGGGAGTGGTCACACCACTCTTAAAAATAGATTCTAGGATTAGGGCGACCACCTTTGTGAACACAGGGGTGACTAAGCCACACACTGGGCTTCGATAGATGGTTTGGGCAATAAGTGGGCAACTGTTTTTCAAATTTTTATTTTAAAGTTAATTATAAGAATAATAGTAGTTCTTAAAAAAATTGTGATGCTTGGACATTTCAAAAATCTCACTTCAATTTCATTGGGAAGGTTATCTTTTATCACCAAACAAAAGAATAATAGCGATCATTTTATTCCTATTCCTTTAGGAATATAGATAGGAATATAAATTCTCTTTCTTTTAAAAATTGAAATTTCTTTTTTGCAAATCAAATATCTAAATTATAATTTGAGTAATGCTATTATGCCTATTAATTTATATGATACAATGTGCTCCCTTAATGTGGCACCACAAGATGTCACATGGCATATTTAGAAATTTTTAAAAAATTAAAAACACAAACATAAAAAAGTAGAGGGAATCTAGGATTTTAATCTTTTTCTTTTTATGTTTTCGAGCTCCATTTTATTTGAATATATATTTTTTAATTTTTTAGGAAGTCATGTAATGTGGTGCCACGTTAAAGATGCAAACTAAATGATATAAATTAGAGGGCATAGAATCATTACTCTTATAGTATATACTTAATATATTTATTTATATTCTAATTAGACCCCAATGAATAATAAAGGTATACTAAAGTTTATGTTTATTTAGGTTTCAATGATTCATTCTGATCTTGAAAGGTTTCACTTTTTTTAAAAAAAAAAATTGAATCGTGTTCCTTTATTAATGTATCGCATTACAACTTTTGTCTTTTACAATCAAAGGATAAATGTTCTCGATGACTTCTTCTATCCAACACTGATCTCCTGCCATCTATAAAGCCATCTTTGCAAGTTGATGTGCAATTTCATTTCCTTCCCTATGGTTGAAATCCAATGTCCACTACATGCTATTTTGCCATAGCTTCTTAATATCCTATGTAATCTGCCCTCTCCAAGACTCATCTTCATCTTCAGACTTGATAGCATCAATTACTTCCTTTGCATCCCCTTAAAATATCCCATCCTAGAGTCCTAATGCTCAGCACAACACCATAGCCCTCCATAAAGCATTGCACTCTGCTAGAAAATGGGAGTTTAAATATCTTCTTGTAGCAAACATCAATGCTAGGTCATCACCCCTACAATCTCTTATCACAATTCTTAATCCCAAATTTTGCTTCCCCACATCCAAGGCCCCATCAAAATTAGCTTTGCACCTATTACCTTTAGGTTTCTCCCAAAGACCCTTCTCACACCCCTTTCATCTCATTTCATACTTCCCACCCTCTCCATATTTGAATTATGATAATCTTCAAGCTTTGCAATAGCTATCTATACAATCTACTTGGACCAATTTATTTGTTTTAAAAAAAAATACGTATTCCTTTTGTGCCATCTACTTTTCATAATGACCACTACATCTAGTTTTTTTTTTCAGTATCTTTCTATACATTTCTATCCACAACTGTACAAAATCCCTACCACATGTCATCCACTTGTTAACAAGGCTCTTTTTTTCACCCCTCACATCAGTTGTTGTTGGGCAGTTCCACAAGGTATGAATCACATATTCTTCTTCAATTCGACATATAGGACAGTATGGATCTTCAATAATTCTTCTCTGCCACAGATTCACCCTTGTAGGTAGAATGTTATTTGCAGCTTTCCATAAAAAAATGCTTGACAGCACCAAGAACATCAATGTTCCACATCTCTTTCCACATTTCACTACCCTCCCCATCATAGAAAGGATCACATACCCCTGCCTTATTCCTCTGTTGCACTATATGGTAAGCACTCCTGACTAAGAACTTACCATTTTTTATGGACCCCAGATCTGCTTGTCTTCAGCCCCAAGTCAACTAATAGGAATAGTGCAGATTACCTTAGCCTCATCCTCATTGAATACTGCAGATACTAAGTCTTCCTTCTAAGTACCTTCCTATTCATCAATTAGATCACATACTCTAGAGTCAGCATGTAAAATTCTTTCGGGTGACTGGACACAGTGAGTGGTAGGTGTGGATAGCCACTTTTGACCCCAAATATATATATTCTTCCCATTCCTAACCCTCCACAACAGGCCCTCTCTAACTACCTCTAGACTTGATCAAATGCTTCTTTATATTAAGGAAGGTAATTTCCCAAGTGAAGCCTCAAGAATCTGGGAATTCTTATGGTATTTCTCCTTGAACACTTTTGCAGCTAAAGATTGGGGTTCCTTTAATAGTTTCCACCCCTGTTTAGCTAACATAGCTATGCTGAAAATTCCCAGATCTCTTAAGCCCATAGCCTTTGCCATTCCCAAACAACTCAACTTCTTCCAATGGATCACATTTTCCTTCTTGTGGTGACTTCACCAGAATCTGGATATTAGAACTTCAATTTCTCTACTAGGCTTATTTGGCAATTGAAAGACACTCATTGTATACGTAAGGATAGCTTGGAGTACAACCTCTATGATTACTTACTTCCTAACTTTTGAAAGAAAACTTTTCTTCCAGTTTTGCATCTTTAACCATACTCTTTCCTTAAAGCTTCGGAAAACATTATATTTTGACTTGCCAACTATAATCGGCATGCCCAAATACTTCTCATAGCTATCACAAACCATTGTCCCGGTGATTGAGATGAAATACTGCATATTTTTATACATTTAGAACCAATATATTTTAATTCTTTCATTACATTATTATTGGTTTTAGATGGAAAAATGATTAAGATGCATAAATTTGAGTTGTGATTTAAATTGATAAATAGAATGCTTTTTGCTTAATATTATAACTTATGATTTAATTGGACAATGTTCCCTTACATATATAACACATTTTTGATATTCTATTCTTTATTTTTATTTTATTTTATTTTTATTTTTTTATATAGGCTAAAATATGAAAAGGGATTTAAAGGGCGTGGCACGTACTTTTTAGTTGGACATATATGACTTTTGACATGAGACTTTGACCTTGGGATCTTTAACGCATGGGACTGTGTTTTTTTTTTTTTGGGTTTTAAAAAGAGAATTGCTTGTTAGCTTTTTGGGTCTTTTCACACGCTACACATAATAGTTATTGTGAGAGACTTTGACCGAGGGCAAAATTAATGGGTATTGGAACTTTGACCTAAAAGCTGCATGACCTGAGGGTGGATTGGAATGAATTTCCAGCTGCACAAAATTTTATTCTTTTTGGGTGCCAAACATAACATTTTATTCTGCTGGGACTGGGAGCGCTGCAGGCATATATTTTCTAGATTGAAGAGGGCCGCACGGATACATTTTATTCATTGGGGCATTTATGCAACGTTGTTGAAGAGCTCCTTGAGAAGTGCAATTGCTGCTACAATCCAATCTCATTCACTGCTTTCAATTTTCATCTTCATCTATTTGTCTTGCTCTTTTCATTCCTTACTTTTTATTTAATTTCAATTTCAAGTTTATGGTGTATTCTTGATATTTTTGGCTTAAAAGTTTGGGCATTTTATTTGCTATTTATTTTATTTTATGTTAGTTATTTTTCTTGTTTCTTTAAACTTCTATTAAATATGCATTCCTATTACATTTTAGATTAAATTCAATTTTATTATTTAATTTTCAGATTAATTAAAATTATTTAGCATAGTTGAATCCTTAATTGTTAATTTCAATTTGTTAGTCTTTTACGTTCTATTTCGACACTCAAAAAATCCAAATGTATAAATCTAGTCTATAACTAGTGTCATTTTTATTTCTGTTGCATCCTTCCATTCATTGTATATACCACCATTTTTATTTGTGAAACTTTTCACAATTTTATACGAGTTTAGATTTAAGCAATTTTCCCTGCGGAGATGATTTAGGAATTTTATTCCTAATTATTACACAACATCCTCTTGCACTTGGGATAGCGTTTGTGCTACTCATTTTTAAGTGAGTCACCCAGCATCAAGAAATATCCTCCTCCTCACTTCATTTGTCATGTTGGAGCTAAAAAATATTGAAGTCTTTTGTTTATTTAAGACTTGCCCTGACGTTTTCTCATAGACACCAAGAATTGAATAGATGTATCTATATTCTTCTTCCTTAGCTCGGCAAAACAATACACAATCATCAGCAAATAGGAGATGGTTCACTCTCAAGCCACATCTGCTAACAGCAATTCCTCTTGTTTCACCCTTCATTTCTGAATCCAGTAGCAACTGATTGAGTCCCTCAGCACATATAATAAACAGGTAAGGGGATAAGGGGTCCCTTTGCCTTTACCTTTTGACGGTAAAATTTTTTTTCCAACTTTGCCATTTACTAGAACTGAGTAGCTCACTGAAGAAACATATTTCATGATCAAGCTACTTATTTTCTTTCGAAACCAAGCCTTCTTAACATAGCTTCAAGGAAAGGTCACTCCACCCTGTCATAAGCCTTTGAAATATCCATTTTGATTGCCATGCTCCCAACTTTATCCTTTTGTTTTGTCTTCATAGAGTGCAACATCTCGTAGGCAATTATTATATTATCAATTATTAGCTTACCTGGGATAAAAGCACTTTGATTTGAGGAGATAATCTCGGGTAACGCCTTCTTGATTCTGTTAGCTAGCACTTTTGAAATTAGTTTGTACAACATATTACACAAGCTAATTGGTCTATAATCCTTCATTGTTGTAGGGGACTTCACCTTTGGTATAAGAGCAATAAAGGTATGATTTAGGCCCTGGCTCATATTACCACCATTTAGGAATTCTAGCCCAACTCAACATGTTTCCTCTCCTACTATGTTCTAGTGGTTTTGATAGAAACCTGCCCCAACATCGGGCCCAAGTACTTTAGATTAGACATCTATTATAGGGCCACCACTACTTCATCTAGTGTAAACTCCCTCTCCAAACCCCATTTCATCCCCTCTATGACCCTAGATTCAGTTTTCAGCACACATTTCTCAATATCATCAGCAGTAGGATATGAAGAAGAGAAGTTCCCCTTAAAATAGCTCTAGAAAGCTTCCTCAATCTCCCACTTTTCATTTACAATCCTTCCACATGAGTCCATAATTAACTTAATAGTATTTTTCCTTCTTCCCTAATTAGCACGTGCATGAAAGAACTTAGTGTTTCTGTCATCATGTGTTAACCAATGCCTCTTTGCCCTTTGTTTCCATCTCAACTCTTCGTACTTTAGAACTAGGTTTAGCTCCCATTTCAGCTTCTTTATCTCCCCTATAGTCTCTGACCCCTCACCTTCCTCTAAGCCCCTCAATTGCTCAAACTTTGCTTTAATGGCACCCTCCCTAACTAATATAGAATTTCTACTCCACCTGCTTAGAGAATTTATACACCTTAAGAGTAGTTGCTGGACCTTGTTCAAATTTTAATTTATTCTAGTATGTTGTCCCCATTTAGATTCAAATATTTTGCCGCACTCCTCCGTACCCTAGCTCATCTCATACATAAAATTTCTTTTCTTATGGCGCCTTGCCACCCTCCCTACAGTAGTGATTAAAATAGGCTTATGGTATGAAACCCATGTCACCAAAACCTCCATTCCCACCTCCTGAAACTTGCACACCCAGGCATGGTTGGCTACACCATGATCCAACTTTTCTTTTATAAAGGTATTATCCTCCTGCCCTTTACACCAAGTAAATTTATTTCCAGTCCACCCTAGATCAGATAGGCCTGCCACCTCTAAAGCACTTCCAAATGACTCCATCTGCCCTTCACTTCTTGTTTTACCTCCTAACTTTTCATCTTGGGCCACTATTTCATTAAAATCACGCACAACACACCATCCAATGCTTGATGGTGGTTTTAGGGATTTTAGTAACTCCCAAGAAATACCTCTCTTACTAACTTTTGGGTTGTCATAAAAACCTATCAACAACCACTTATTTCCCATTATATCTCTTTTAACCTTCACATTTATGTGCCACTGGGAATAATTCATCAACTCCACATCTTCCTCATTCTTCCACATTACCATCAAACCACCACTCAATCCCCTTGGTTCAACCACTAAGCATCCCTCCATGCCCAATTTTCTTTATATACAATCTGCTTTACTGGCTCTCAATTTTATCTTCATCAGGAAAACAATATCGCGCTTTTTTTCCTTTGTTAATAAGCAAAGGGCATGACCTGATTGGGGGTCCCCAAGTCCCAACAGTTCCAACTGAGGATTTTCATTACTCCTGGCAAGACTGTCGTGCAACCTCTACCACTTCATTGATTGTCATATCATCCATAGCACCTCTCCCCAATTTGAGTTTTTTCTTTTTTCTTTTTTTATCCCTTTGCTCCCACATCTACACCCTTACTCTCCATACCACCTCTCTTTCCTAGCTTCAAATGACGAGCATTTTGTTGACATACCTCTTTCCCTAGCTCGGCGTTTCCTCATTCCACTTTTCATGGTTTCTTGCAACACAGCTAGAGCCTCCTCACTGCCATCATCTTTTGTCCTCTCCCCACTACTAATCTGCCCGTAGAAATGCTGCTGATTATCACTGAAGCCTAAATTTAGCTCTTGTTCAAGCGTGGGTTTCAACCCCTTTCAATTCTCATGTTCTTCAGTGCCCTCTATGGCCTCCTTTTGTGCCTTTGTAAGCAATTCTACATCCACCAATAAATAGTTATCCTTCACATTCTCTCCAATCTTCTCTGCTCCACCATTTTCCCTTTCCTTCTCATCACTTTCTATGCCCTTCTAGCTTCCTTCCCTCACATCTGCAGACCTGCTTTTCTCCCCCACACTCACATAGCTACTAGAAAAATTCTCTCCCCTCCCCATCCTTCTAGAACCCCTAGGCCCATATTGATAAGCTATCCTTCTTGTAGCTGCATCTGCCCGCACTCATGTCCCAAATTGATTATTTGGCTCCTCCTTCACCACCCTTTGGCCAACTCTCGCGCCACACCCTGTCTCACTGTATAGGATCGAACCACATTGAAAATACATTCATGGCAACTTCTTGTACTTGAGGCTTACCCAAACACTGCTACCATTTACCATAATTGTGCTTCCCCTTGCAATTACTTTGTGCAAAGGAATTTCAACTTTTAACCTTAGGTACTGCCCCCACCCAACCCCATCATCAGGAACCTCTACCTTCATTACCTTCCCCAACGATTTGCCAATTAAAACCCCACAGTCCCTCGTCATATATGCCATCAGTAGGTTATGGATTTGAGTCCAGAAGACTTCGCTTATGAACCTCCACTAGTGTGGTTGGGTAAATCTATCAAACATTTGTATAATGAATAAATGGTTATCAAATAACCATGGACGTTCATCCATCACCCTCATTTTATCTACGTGGGTCTTGAAAATGACTATGAAGGTGTTGTTTCCCACCTCCTGAAATAATATCGGGTTGCTTACTCTATAGTCTTGACCATAGTTGAGGCTATGACCTTTTTCCTGATCACTCGCTCATACAAACTCTTCCAATTAAACTTCTATCACCCTTCTCTCTGTCCACTTCCACTGATTCCCCTTCTTATTCGATACCAACATTCTCTTCCTACGTTAATTGTAAATTCTCGTATAACTCTTCTAAGACCCGCCACTTCCCCCATCCTCACTCCGCCTTCCACACCACTCCTGTTTTTGCGGATGAAAACAAATAGGAGACTCTAAGGTTATGATTAATTGTGTTGGTCTAGAACTTTATCAAATACTGAACCAACTTTGATTTCACAATTTTTTAAGGAAACATTTTTAATTTCAATATTATCATTTGTTAATTCATATAAGATTTTTTCCTAAATCATATCTCATCTAATCAGTTTCTACAAAGTAAAAAACTTAAAACAATTTTCATAAAAAAAAAAAAAGTCACCAAAATTTTATTCAAACAATTATTGCAATCTATTTATTCAATTTCATAAGCTCTTTATTCATAAAAATCATTAAAAATATCTCCCAAAATTTTTTCAAAAATAAGAATTTCCGTCCAAACATATCCTAAAGATATGCTTATTTCCTTCGTGAATTTTCTCTAGACTTCTAAATTTTCTCACAAGGCAAACAAAGAGTCAAAACTGTACCAAATACTAGAACCTTCCTTTTCACCGTCGGATGTTCATATCTCGATAATGTCTAATGGCAATGCTACTACTGTTCCTTTGGCGACACTATCTATGTGGCAGTGAGATCCAACACACTCAAATCCACTTCACGAACCCTGCACCTGAAAACGTGGCACAATGGAAACTACATACAGATTTAAACCAATGGAGTTCCGCCACGCATGATATGGTCCCACTGGACCAGTTTTCTTTTCCGCTAAGGTAAAGCTCCCTACAAATAAAATAAATGGAAAAGAAAAAGAAAATTTTCTTATCGCCCAAGTCACCGAAAACTTCTATAAAACTGCGCGTACAGAAACGCAAATCACTGTCTTGTAGCAAAAGCTTGGAGCCATTTCCGAGCACGAGCAAGCGAGAGAGAGAGGGAGTTACTCAATTGGGTCTGTGTCCACTGTAACCCTCGAAGTTTCTGTTTTTTCAGCTTCTATCCCCGTAAATCGCTTGGAATTCGTACGATTATTGAACTTTTCTTTGATTTTTTCTGATCAGGGTTGGCGTTTCCAAGATTGAGAGGTAATAGATCTTTCCGGCTTAACAGGACGCTGTTTCTGAGATATGGAGGCTAAGGAGGAGACGCTGGTGATCAAGGTACTATTTTTTTTTTTACAAGATTTTTTTTTGCTTTTTTAGTTTAATTCAGTTTTAGGTTGCTGCAACGAAGTTGCGAAAATGAGAGGGGTTTATTCTAGGTTTGTGGCTATAGGTTGGTTTCTTCTTTTTTGACCGGTGTGATAGTGTTTGATTGTGAACACTGAATTCGGTTCGATAGGCCGATTCTCGAGTTTTCTCGCTTGTGACACTATTATGTTCTGTTTGGTTTCCCGTGAAAACGTAGGAGAGTTCTCAGTTGACCTCCAAATGAAAATACGATTTTTTTTCTGTCGACAAGTAAAAATGATTATGGTACCGACAAAAAAATGTTTATGGTTTCTAAATTTAGTGCTGAATTTAATAGATTCCCATTTATAGAGAAGGGGTTATTATTTTTTTCTTTATTCAGTTCTATTGTATTCTAGTTTTACGAGTTGGGAACTGTAGTAGTGCTGCAATCAATTTAGGAGAGGTTGCATTGTCCTGATCTTCTCGCGGTAATATAGACACTTGGACCTTGAATTCTTTTCCTTTAACTGTATCTTTCTATAATTTGGATGATTTGCTGCTGAAAGGGCGTGCCATGAAAATAGTTGCAAAATAGAATTTTCACTCTAATCGTGAATGATGGGGTATTGCGATTGACGTCTGCACCTGATGGAAGTGGTTTCATTTCAGTAGATATAGTTAAATTTTTCTCTTTAGTAGATACAGTTATGAGATAGATACAAGTCGGTGTATTTAACTGAAATGTTAATGTGCAATCCTACCGATCAAAAATTAACTGAGATGTGTGAAGAAGTTGCTCATGTGATTTCTGCGTTGGTGTGGTTTATTTATTTGAATTTTGTGCTATCAAGTAGGCGTGAAAATTTCAAGCATTTCTTTTCTTTGTTCATGTACCTGACAAATGTAAATATTGCGGGTTGAAAGCTCGTAATCTTAAAAAGGTATGGGAAACTTTGGTAACCGGTTGTGGATTCGTGTCTGTACAGGTTAAATTTGGAGATACTCTTAAGCGGATCAGAGCTTTTATTAATGAAGATGCAAAACTAGATCTTGACATGGCTGGGTTGAGGGGGAAGATACTTGGTTTCTTCAATTTCCCTGATGATGCTGACTTTACCCTGACTTATGTTGATGAAGATGGTGATGTGGTAACTCTTGCTGATGACGAAGATCTGCAGGATGTGGTGAGGCAGCGCCTGAAAGTCTTGAGGATCGATGTACAACTGAGCAACGACAAAGGTGTCAACTCGTCTGCTCGATCGAGTGGAAATTCTACCCCATTAAGATCTCCTCGAGTCCTGCCTACATTGCGGACTAACAAAACAGATTCTGCTGAGATTTTAAAATCTGTGCCACAACTACCACGCGAAGCCCTTAAGTTACACGAAGCACTTTCAAAGCTTTCGCTCGACATTCTTTCTAAAGCTACCTCTTCTAAAGCTGCCGCTGGTCCCGTGCTTCTTGAGCTAGTTGACTTTATATCAAAGATGGCACAATCCCACCTGAATCTGGATTCACACTCTAATGGTGGTGCAGGTTCAAGCACACAGAATGTTGCTGGTGGTTCAAGTGCTTCAAAGGACTCTGAGATGATGCCAAAGTTCATGCTTGTTGACTCAGCAGCCGAAAGCAGCCATCAGGCGAACACTGGAAATGTAAACACTGGTGTTGGGGCACCGGTGACCCCTCTCCTTAAGTCTGTTGATTTGAATCTACCTCCCACTGATTCTAATCCATCAGTAACTGTAAAAGTTGAATCCTTTGCATCTGATGTTCCTGTGGGAGAGGACAGGAAGAATGCTAAGAAGAATGCTAAGAAGGACAGCAAATTTAAGTCCCCTGGTTGTGTTGTAAATGCAAGTTCATCTGTTCCTGCAAGGCCTACCCACCCTTTGAATCTGCGTCGTGTTCCTTTCAATGAGTGTCCATTTGCTGGGACGCCCATAAGAAATGATTCAGCAGTGCCTTCTTTTGGATACCATCCTCACCACCCATCTAAAAGGAGCCATAGAAGTACTCCGCCTGTGGGAGGTATTTTCCACAAGGGTGTACGATGTGATGGTTGTGGAGTTCATCCCATTACTGGACCACGATACAAGTCTAAAGTGTAAGAAATTTATTTAGCTCTGTTGTTAACCAGTTAACGAAATATTTCTTGAGACTCACCGTCGTAAATGCTAATTTTGAATATTCTGTTGCAGAAAATCCAACTATGATCTTTGCAGTATTTGCTTCTCAGAAATGGGCAACGAGACTGATTACTGGAGAATGGACCGCCCTATGTCTTGTAGGATTCCACGGTCCTTCAATGACATATGTGAGCAACAAGTATGGAGCTTCCTTGTATCTGTCGTGCTGCTCTTTGTATCTCGTTTGTGTACTGATCTGTAGTCTTCCGTCTATATTTAAATTCTCAGATGGATTCTTTTTTTTTTTTTAATTCTCAGATGGATTCTCAGATGAGTTCTCCCTGGGTTGCTATGCCAGATATATTGAATCTGTATAACCGAAAGCTAGATAGTCGCTTCATTGTGGATGTTAATGTGATGGATGGTACTGTGATGGCCCCATCTACCCCATTTACTAAGATTTGGAAGATGTGCAACAATGGCAGTGCAGTTTGGCCTCGTGGGACACAACTTGTCTGGATTGAGGGAGACAGATTAAGTAATGCCTTTTCTGTTGAGATAGAGGTGAGCTATTTTTCATAATATTCTAGTTTTCTTATCATGTTCATGCCTATTTTTTGAGTCTGGCGTCTTTCTTGAGTCTTGGATGATGAATCGTTTTCTTTCTTTTGTTTTATTCTTCCTTATTCACCTTTCTCAACTCGTTGCCAGGTTCCTGAGAATGGTGTACCTGTGGGCCAGGAGCTCGACATTGCAGTTGATCTCACTGCACCTGCATTTCCTGGTCAATATACTTCAATCTGGAAAATGGCTTCGCCATCCCAACAAATGTTTGGGCAACGTATTTGGGTTATGATCCAGGTAAGCTCGCATTACATGCACCCATCTTGTTTTCTGAATATATGCCATGATAATCTGATTCTCTATAATCTGTGCTTAAATCATTCATAAAATAATCTTGTGCTTATACATTCATAAATTCAGGTTGAAGCTCCTTTAAAGGACTCAATTCTTGATAAACCAAAAGGCTTGAACCTGAATCTGTCCCCCGATAGTGTTCTTGAAGTTATAGATGCATATGGTGAACTTCTCCAGTCTGGTAACTCAAACACAACCACAGAACCTGTAAAACCACCAGTGGTTGATGAGCTGCCTAAGAAGGACCATGATCTGTTTCCAATTAATGATACGCTGCTGGTTGGCAACGGCATCTCTTCTTCATCTGCAACACAAGAGGCAGTGTCATATCCCATTATTGACGTCTCTGACGTTGCTCTGGCAGCACCCACCCAGGCACCATCCAATGCACCTGGAGCACCAAGCCATGCACAATCCGACACTCCTTCAGCACCGACCCGGTTGCCGTTCAAAGTTGTGGATCTAATGGAATCAACTCAAGGGGTCACTGTAAAGAATGCTGTTGAAGAGACCCTCCTTAAGGAACTCGAGGAGATGGGTTTCAAGCAGGTTGATCTGAACAAGGAAATCTTGAGGATGAACGAGTACAATTTGGAGAAGTCTGTGGATGATCTCTGTGGTGTTTCGGAGTGGGATCCAATCCTAGAAGAGCTGCGTGAGATGGTAAGTTTTCTTTGGAAAACATAACAAAGCTTTCAATGTTGGCTTTTCTTCTTCTTCTCTAGGTTATTATGGTTGCTGTTTTATTTGCCATGGATTGCATTATAGCAGACACAGCCTCAGAGGGGTGGTTAAAATTGTTGGGTAAATGTTGTGTGGCTGCAGGGATTTCGTGATGATGAAACGAACAAAAGGCTGCTAATGAAGAACGATGGAAGTATCAAACGCGTTGTGATGGATCTCATGAGTGGGGAGAGGAGGGCATAAAAAGCTCGAGTTGACTGCTATTTCCCATATAAATAAACTTGAAATAAATGTATGTACCGATCCACAGTGTGAATGGATAGCTTGCTTTTTCTTGAATGGAACTTGATCATAGTGTGTGTGTTGCCGAATCATTAAAAACAGAACATTATGCCGCAATGAAATATTATGTGTGTATATATATATATATATATATATGTATATGTAATGCTTAGTTGTTCACTGGATATGTCAGTCGTCAGATACTAGGGAGGAGCCCCCCCCCCCCCCNCCCCCCCCCCCCCCCCCCCGGGGGCCTTATTCGACAATAGCCTTTGTGTTTTTTTATCTTTTTATGCTGTTGTGTTGTCTGATGTTAGATGTACTCTTCTTCTGACTTGCATTCACCGCCCTGTGAAATCGTAGTATTCTTATTTAGTGGAAAACTAAGTTTATAGAATTAATTTAATAAAAAGAAAAACATAGGCCTCCTAACTCCCAAAAGATAAAAAGAGGCAAAAGCAAATCTTCGAGCTTGTATTTTTGGTTTTGTCCGTTCCAAACTTGACAAGCTGTATGATGGGGATAATTGAATGGTCACGTTTTGATTTCGTGAACTGAAATTGATATCAACTACCTAACTTATAAAATTAAAATATCAACTATAGTATGACTATAAATTCTTTAGGATAACTTATAAAATTAAAATTTATTTTTAATGAAGTATAATTACATTGATAGATTATAAATTGTGTTTAAAAAAGTGATAGGTGTATCTGTACTCAAATAATAAACTAAATTAAATGTGAGATAGATAAGATGAGAAAAATTCTCTTTTCAACATTGTAACCAAATTTGAGGATTTTATATAGGAAAGAGATTGATACATAAAGTGGATCGTAGAATATTTATTGCATATAAATATTTTGGATAACGTTTAATGTATAGATTCACTTTATATATTTCTCTCTTTTTCAATCATAACTCTTGAGTTCAAACAAAACTTTAAGAAAAATAACCCGATCAAATGAGACTTTGTCACTCAACACATGAAAGGAGAACGTTGAATAAAAATAAAAGAAAAATAAAAGTCTTAGGTCACAAAATTATATATGAACAAAATAATTATGAGTAAAGGTTAGGGTTGGGCTTCAACTTGATAGATTCGGAAAGTCCAATTTCGACCTCCGACCCCAACCAAGGTTGGAGAACAAGTTGGGCTCCAATTCCAACTCCGAATTGGAGCGGATTCTAACTCTGACCGGAATTGTCCGAGTTGGAGTTCGGAGCTCTAATTGAGGTTGAATGAAAAAAAAACAAAAAAACATACATTTCACAATTCCCAACTTGTTTTCTCTCCTACAACGTAATATTAGAATCTCACAACAAAGAACATTTTACAAATAATATATAACAGATTCATAAAGAGGGGGGATTGCAACATAGAAAGACAAATGCATTGAGAAAATAAGGACGAAAAAAAGTTGTTGAGTAAGAGGATGAGACAAAAGAGAATTTGTGAGAAAATGAAGAAGGAAGAGGGAAACGACAACAAGAGAGAAAAGAGAGAGACTTTAAGTTATGAGAAAACAAAGGAGGGAGAGAGAGAACTTAGGGTTTTTGTCCTGAAGAGATAACTATATAAGAGACATAAACGACGTCATTTTGAACTTTTGTGGATTTTAAAAAAAAAAAACTTTACAAAATACACCATTTCATACAAGAGGAGACTCGAAGGTCAATTAATTGGCAAAATGCGGTATTGGACCATTACACCAGTCAAATAACTATTATTTATGTTACAATATTAAATATGTTAAGTCTAAATGTAGGAGTTCGGAGTGAGAGTTCAAAGCCGGCCTGACTCCAACTCCGATTTTCAAAAACTCCAACTTCGTCAGAATCAGAACCTCGTTGGAATTCAGCCAGTGTCTAAATTTTGGAATTTTTGGCTACCCCTAGTGGAGACCGCATGACTCACATTAGACCCCTATTTATGCCTGCATAATGAATCCATGACGTGAAGTGAAATATAAGAAGACTGGGTATCCTGTTCCATACTAGAACGTTACAAGGTAAAGAGCTACTCCAGGCATTTCTTATGCCCATGTTGGCGAGATCGGCTTCCATGTGCTTTTGATTAATCTATGGCTCCCCAGCCTCTTCTTTATTCCTTTTTTTTTTGTTTGCTTCTTGTACCAGAGTCTTTATTGCAATAGGCACAACTCTCTCTCTCTCTCTCTAATTTGCTGGACAAAGACTTAAATCTTTTTCATGATTTTGTCTGCAGATCAGGAGTGAAACTCTGAACCTAGAAATACTTAATTAGCTGAAAACCATTATTCCATTTAATTAACGTCTATAATGGGTCATAGGATTTCGATTATTCTTCACATACTGAGTTTTTGTTGATTGGTTATCATCCCCTGTTTTCCTTTCTGGGGATTCCTCTTTTCCCCATGCATTTTCAAGAAATCTCTTTGGGCTTTGAGCTTTGTTTTCGTGTTTAGTGTCACACACATGGCACTATCTTTTTCTGCGTTCTCTCTCTGTTGCACATGTGGGCTTATCTGCTTTTGCCTCCTCTAGGAGATGTAAGGCATCAGATTAATGAGTTTTGATCTCTGAGCCTGAATTCTTTATATGTGGTTATGAGCAGCAGAAAGTATCAAAGTACCAGAGTATGTCTTTGTGTAGTGTCAGCTATCCATTCACTCTCTGTGCTAACCAGTTTTTCGATGGTTTCATTTCAATTTCGCGTTCTGAGATATGTTTTAGAGTTCGTCGGTAGATATTGACGTTAAGTTCATTTCTGTTTTGAAAGGATGGAATCTGGGAGTAGGATCTACTCACCTGATGAGTTCGTATTGGATGCAAAATGGTTTATTGATCCCAACCATCTATTTGTTGGACCTAAAATTGGAGAGAGAGCTCATGCTAAAGTGTACGAGGGAAAGTAAGTTTAGAGCTTTTCTTGAATTTTATTCTTCGTAGTTATTTGGTCTGGAGAATTTGACCTCTGGGCAATGCCTTTCCTGAGGCGTGGCAACTTTGTTCTTCTTTCAGAGACCTATAATGTAGATCTGCAAATACTTGCATAGGTTTTGTGGAAGGAATCCTTTCTCTCTTATTTTCTGCCGTTTACTGCATATGCACCTTTTGGTAATCAGTGGATTGTTAAGTAATCACAAAATAGATTTCTATTATCTTGGTCATGTTTAGAAGGTGCTGTTAATAGTTCAATCTATTTTGGTATTTTGGATTCCTTGTTTTGAAGGGAGTGGTTACACTTGCATTGAATTGTGCTTTAGTAATCACTTAGAAATCAATAAATTGCAAGTTGGTGTATGGTTAAGCGGCAAGTACCTGCTCACTGTCTATATATTGGTTATTGGGTTCTCTTCAGATGCAAAAACCAGACTGTTGCTATCAAAATGATTCATAAAGGAGAAATTCCAGAGGACATTGGCAAGAGAGAAGCACAATTTGCAAGAGAAGTTGAAATGTTGTCCAGAGTGTTACGAAAACTAATGACAATGAAGTGAAAAAATTATATGAAATGGGAGAGAAAACAATCACACACAACACAAGATTTACGTGGTTCGGCAAATTGCCTACGTCCACGGGAGTTACAAAGGATTTATATATATGAGGGATCACAAGATTTCGCTCGAGCGGCAAATGCCTTCGCTCGAGCGAACTTCCCTTCCTTGAGACATCGCTCGAGCTCACTGTCGAGCGACCTTCAAGCGTTCGAATCTGCCTAGCGTCACTCGAGCGGCAAAAGGCCGCCGCTCAAGCGAAGTGGATCAGACTCCACTATACTCAACAATCTCTCACTTGGAGGCTGGAACACTCGCTGCATCGTCTTCTTCCTCAAACATGATAATCTCCACTTCTGCAACTCACTACCCCTGTCTTCATGCCAGAAGACCAACTGAAGTTGCACACAACTTCAGTTTCTCAAGTGTGACACCCTTTGTCAACATATCAGCCGGGTTCTTGCTACCACAAATTTTCTCAAGTAACAACTGTCCATCATCTAACAATGATCTTATGAAGTGATACCTGATTTGAATGTGCTTTGTCCTGGAATGAAATGCTGGATTCTTGGCAAGGAATATGGCACTCTGACTATCACAATAGAGAGTGCCTTTCTGATTCTTTTTACCCAATTCCTCCAAGAAGCCCTGCAGCCATATCATCTCCTTTGCAGCTTCTGACACTGCAACATACTCAGCTTCTGTAGTAGACAAAGAAACTGTTTTCTGCAGATTAGAACCCCATGACACTGCAGTACCACCAAGAGTATAAACAAAACCTGTGGTACTCTTTCTGCTATCAATATCACCAGCTAAATCAGCATCAACATAGCCCTTCACCTCTAAGCTCTTTCCAGAGAAACACAAGCACGTATCTGAGGAGCCCTTTAGGTACCTCAAAATCCACTTCACTGCTTCCCAATGTTCCTTTCCTGGGTTACTCATGTATCTACTCACAACTCCCACTGCATGGGCAATATCCGGTCTTGTGCAGACCATAGCATACATAAGTGAACCAATAGCTGAGGCATAAGGAACCTTACTCATGTAGTCTTGTTCCTCCTCTGACTCGGGTGACTGATTCTTGCTGAGTCTGAAGTGACTTCCCAAGGGTGTGCCAACTGGTTTGGCCTTGTCCATATTGAACCTGCTGAGTACCTTCTTCACATACTCAGCCTGTGAGAGCCTCAACGTACCTCTGGCTCTATCTCTGACAATTCTCATGCCAAGGATTTGCTTTGCAGCTCCCAAATCCTTCATTGCAAAGTGCTCTGACATCTGCTTCTTCAGATTATTGATCTCATCAATACTAGCCCCTGCAATAAGCATGTCATCCACATACAACAGCAGAATAATGTATGAATTGTCAAAATGCTTGACATAACAACAGTGATCTGCTTGACATCTAATGTACCCTGCACTGCACATGAAGTTGTCAAATTTCTTGTACCACTGTCTAGGAGCTTGTTTCAGGCCATACAAGCTCTTCTTCAGTCTGCAAACTGAATCTTCTTTTCCCTGTACTACAAACCCCTCAGGTTGGTGCATGTAGATGTCTTCTTCAAGGTCTCCATGAAGAAATGCTGTCTTCACATCTAGCTGCTCAAGGAATAAATCTTCAGTAGCAACCATAGACAGTACCATCCTGATGGTTGTGATCTTCACCACAGGAGAAAAAATCTCAGAGTAATCAATACCCTGCTTCTGCTGAAAGCCTTTTACAACAAGTCTAGCCTTGTACCTCTTACTGCCATCATGCTCAGTTTTCACCCGGTACACCCACTTGTTGTGTAATGCCTTCTTCCCCGATGGAAGTTCTGTCAACTCCCATGTCTGATTCTCTAGCAGAGAATCCATCTCACCTTTCATGGCCAGCTCCCACTTGCAAGAATTTTCATCTTGCAAGGTTTCTTCATAACTCTGCGGTTCTCCTCCATCTGTCAACAGAATGTAGTTCAAGGTTGGTGAGAAACGCTGTGGAGGACGTCTAGTCCTAGCTGACCGTCGAACTGCAGCTGTGGGAGTGGACGGCTCTGAAGCTGACTGCGGAATAATAGGAATGGGTGCACTGGACCCACTCTCCCCGTCACTCACATCTCTACTCTGCACTGTGACCTCTGGTAGGTCATCCAAGCTTACAAACTCGGACTCCTGAGGAGCTGTTTCAGAAGTTGTACTAGACTTGTCCTTGTACATAGACTTCTCATTGAAAATTACATTTCTGCTTCTTATGATCTTCCGACCCTGATCATCCCAGAAACGATAGCCAAATGCCTCGTCTCCATAGCCAATGAAATAACATTTCTTTGACTTCGCCTCAAGTTTACTTCGAGCATCAGAATCAATATGAACATAAGAAAGACAACCAAATGTTCTAAGGTGAGAAAATTTGACCTCTTTCTCACTCCAAACCTCCTCAGGCAATTCATGATTTAATGGAACTGATGGCCCTCTATTTATCAAGTAGACTGCAGTGCTGGCTGCATCTGCCCAGAAAGTAGGTGGTAGTCCGGCGTGCAGCCTCATGCTTCTAGCACGCTCATTTATGGTTCTGTTCATACGTTCAGCAACTCCATTTTGCTGTGGTGTCCCAGGAATGGTCTTCTCCATTCTAACACCCAGAGCTGCACAATACTCCTTGAACCCACCATCAATATACTCACCACCATTGTCAGACCTCAAACATTTCAGCTTTAGGCCTGTTTCTGTCTCTACCATGGCCTTCCAAGTTTTGAATACATTAAATACATCGGATTTATGCTTCAGAAAATAAATCCACACCTTCCTACTATGATCATCAATGAACGTGACATAGTAACGAGAACCTCCAAGAGATGCCACTGGGGAAGGTCCCCACACATCTGTGTGGACTAAGTCCAGTTTTCCTGTCTTAGGCGTCCTGCCATTTCTCAAGAAACTGACCTTCTTCTGTTTCCCCATAATACAGCTCTCACACATACTGAGATCAACTGTCTTCAGTTCTGGTAGCTTGCCTCTAGACAGAAGTTCTTTCAAACCCTTCTGACTCATATGGCCAAGCCTGCAATGCCACAAATCTGTTGTATTTTCTGCAACGGTAGTAGCAATAGTGTTAACCAAACCGGTAGTCATGTATAGTGTACCAGTTTTCCTACCCCGAGCCAGTACCAATGCCCCTTTTGTGACCTTCCAGGTACTATCTGAGAACACTACTGAGTGCCCACACTCATCCAGCTGCCCAACAGAAATGAGGTTCTTCTTCAACTCAGGAATGTGTCTGACCTTTTGCAAGGTCCATTTGTTCTTGTGAGGGAGTGCAATGTCAATGTCTCCCATCCCTACCACGTTCAAAGCTTCTCCATCAGCCAGATACACTTTCCCAAAATCACCTGCGACATAATTTCGCATTAGCTCCCGGTGGGAAGTTGTATGGAAGGAAGCCCCCGAGTCCAGTATCCAATCATCAACTGGACTATGAACTGCAAGTAATAGTGCATCATGTACTTCTTCAGTTACAACATTAGCACTATCATTCTCGGTCTTTCTAGGATTTTTGCAGTTCTTCCTTATGTGGCCAGCTTTGCCACAATTCCAGCAAGTAACCTGCTGACCAGGCCTCAACTTGCTCTTGCCTCTGTGGTTTGATTTTGACCTTCCTCTATTCGAGTTCCTATCATGTGATCTCCCTCGAGAATCAACATTCAGTGCTGAACTCGAACACGAGGTCTCGCCTGAATCTCTCCTACGCACCTCCTCAGTCAAAATCAAGTCGCGAATATCATCATATTTCAACTTATTTTTACCAGCAGAATTACTAACAGCCATTCTCATGGCTTCCCAACTATTTGGCAATGAAGCCAATAATATCAGTGCACGTATCTCATCATCAAATTCAATTTCAACAGACGACAATTGATTTGTGATAGTATTAAAATCATTCAGATGTTGTGCAACAATCGTACCATCTGCCATCTTTAAGTTGAACAACTTTTTCATTAAATGTACCTTGTTATTCGCTGACGGCTTTTCATACATGCCTGACAAAGCCGCCATGAGATCCGCCGTCGTCTTCTCCTTGATGACATTGTGTGCAACGGATCTCAACAGGGTTAGTCGATATATCTTTATAACCCCCAAAACTTGTCGATCCAACAATTTCCATTCATCCTCATCCATCTTCTCCGGTTGTTTTCCCAACAATGGAAGATGCAGCTTCTTCCCATAGAGGTAGTCCTCTATTTGCATCTTCCAGTAACCAAAATCCTTGCCATCGAACTTCTCGATCCCCGATACCTTCACTTCATCTCCAGCCATCGTCTTCCTTCAGATCCGAACCACGGCTCTGATACCAATTGTTACGAAAACTAATGACAATGAAGTGAAAAAATTATATGAAATGGGAGAGAAAACAATCACACACAACACAAGATTTACGTGGTTCGGCAAATTGCCTACGTCCACGGGAGTTACAAAGGATTTATATATATGAGGGATCACAATACAATGGAGGAAGAGAAATATTGTTCTTCATCGAATTCTGGAGGCACACACACTGCCAAATGAGTATAAATGACCTATTTATACTCTTCACGGCGGAAACCCTAATTCTGGGCAGAAAATAGAACATTCGCTCGAGCGGCGTGTCGAGCGCGCGTCGAGCGAACTTCTCTTCCGCATTCGCTCGAGCGAACTGTCGAGCGCACGTCGAGCGTTCGACTCTGCCTGATTTCGCTCGAGCGGCAAATGCCTTCGCTCGAGCGAACTTCCCTTCCTTGAGACATCGCTCGAGCTCACTGTCGAGCAACCTTCAAGCGTTCGAATCTGCCTAGCGTCACTCGAGCGGCAAAAGGCCGCCGCTCGAGCGAAGTGGATCAGACTCCACTATACTCAACACAGAGTTCAGCATAACAACCTAGTGAAGGTTGGGTTGATTAGAAAGCTTTATAATCTCCTATTATCGTGTATAAAATCTTATAAAAATAATATCGAACTTTGTGTCGACAATTTATTGGCGCTTGCAAGGAGCCTGTAATGGTGATAGTAACTGAGCTTTTATGGGGAGGAACATTACGTAAGTACTTGCTGAATATGAGGCCTGGGTGCTTGGACAGAAGTGTTGCTGTTGGGTTTGCACTTGATATTGCTCGTGCTATGGAATGCTTGCACTCTCATGGGATCATACACCGTGATTTGAAACCTGGTAATCTTTTCATTCCCATGTTTTATCTTTTTATGTCACTTAAGAAATCTTCTCTACGTCAATATTGAACCCCGCACAATTTTCTGTATACGATTACGTATTCAGGCTCTTAGCCTCTTTCAAATAACTTAACTACTTGATCTTGTATTGTAATCACACTTGCAGATTTTCGTTGGTTTCATAAATATGTTGCTATCAATGCAATTTCATGGTTTAGCTCTCAAGTAATCAATATCTTTGTGTCCAATCTGTATTGCTCTACTTTTTGAATTTTTGGAGCTAATATGCTGTATTGGCCTTTTATTGCCAAATTATGATCATTCGAGTTCTTAACATAAGCCAATAGCGTTTGGTATTGCAGAAAACTTACTCATGACTGCAGACCATAAAACTGTTAAACTAGCAGATTTTGGTTTAGCTAGAGAAGAGACGTTAACAGAGATCATGACTGCTGATACTGGGACATACCGTTGGATGGCTCCAGAGGTAGTTCAGTAAGAAAGGCATGGTTTTGTTTTCCTCTTATCCTTCACCTATTTCTCATTTTATGAATAAGGATGTACTTTCTTGCATGTATTGGTGGCAGTTGTACAGTACTGTTACATTAAGGCAGGGAGAAAAGAAACATTATAACCATAAGGTGGATGCCTATAGCTTTGCAATTGTGTTATGGGAGCTTCTACACAACAAAATGCCTTTTGAGGGAATGTCAAATCTCGAGGCAGCTTATACAGCTGCTTTTAAAGTAAAAGACATATTCCCCATCTGTTCGTAATATTTTCATGTTATTACTTTGAAAATTGCAGTAGTTTAACTGAAGCCCCTTTGGCACTGTTAAATCTAGCCGATAATTTTAAGGGCTACTTTGCCATTTCAGAATGTAAGGCCTAGTGCCGAGGACCTCCCGGAGGAGTTGGCTACAATTATAACTTCATGCTGGCAGGAGGACCCAAATGCTCGGCCGAATTTCAGCCAAATAATCCAAATGCTACTAAACTATCTCTACACCATTTCTCCTTCAGAACCCTCTGTTCCTCCTCGAATTTTCATGTCAAAGAATGCTGTTTTGCCACCCAACTCTCCCGGTACAAGGTCTTCGATGCCAGTATGCGACGACACGGGGGACACACCTAAAGCGATGATGGAAGACAAGCCAAAAGGCTTCTTCTTATGCTTTAATCGGTGTTATTAACCCCTGAATAGGAAGCCATGTTTCCCGTCAAAAGTGGCTCAAGGGAAGCTCAGTAAATAATAGGTTCTACTCTCACAGATACATTTGACATGGTAGATGCTTAAATTGATCGGTTTACTTCCATTGAAATTCAGTTCTGTAGTCAGATTACTCCCTCCACGTAACTTTCTAATGCTGATGTTGAGTTTACCATGCACAGTAGGATCTTGACCTCGAGTACATAGATCTATTTCTCTAATACTGCAACTAATAGTTTACACTTTGGATTTGGGGTCAATTATGATGCTTGATTATAAGACAACTGAAATCCAATTCCAATTCTTTGTTTAGAAAGGAAAGACGCTCATGATGCAATGCACATTGTCCATGCAGATTTAGGAGTCTGTTATTCCTCACCATTTCCTTTCTTCTCACGTAACCTATTTGGCACAGACATGAACCCATACGGGTTGCTTAATAATTGCCATGTAAAATAGAATTACACTGTGGAATATTGAAAAAATAATAAGTATTTTTAATAAGAGTGCCAAAAGATTTGCTTATACAGCAACTACATGAGAAAGACAATAAGACATATCCATGTGACAACAGCGCACGCGAACAAGATTTGTAACTTATTATTAGGATTAAGCTAAATAATCCTCAATCAGTTGCTCTGAAGATTGTTGGACGAACGAAATCGCATTGCTTTCTTTTTTTACAAGATCTCCAAGTCAAGCTCACACCCATTATGAGGTTGACAATAGATCTCTTCATTCTCTTTGTTCTACAATTGGGAAAGTTTTCTTTAATAAGTCGTGCAATGTATCTAGGGTGTGGGGTTTACCAGTAGTCTTTGCAAGAACAAGATCCGTCTTTGAAATGATGGAAGCGATTCCGATCCCTAAAAATGATTTCTCTATTATAGACCCTTGAGATTATCTTTGTGGCATTGTGGCAGTCTGTACATACTCTAAGATTCTTCGATATTCGGATTGTAGTTCCGGGTGGAGTTCTGATAAGACCAAAGGCAATGGCCAACTTCTCACTATGGTGAGAGACTGAAGCTTCCTGAGAATCTTCCTCAGCATCCAGTCTTGCATCTGCTGGGTTAGGCTCATAGCCCGCTGACTTTATCTGTTTCATCATGTCTTCGATTGTGCTATATATCTCCTTAAAATCAAGATGTCCAGCATCTTCCGATAAAAATTCATGAACTACTCCATCTATCTCGATCAAGCTACAACCTGGTGCCTTTTTAATTCTCTGCTGCCGCATCTGACTCCTCACCCTCAGTGCATCCTCGCGTCGACCAATCACTGCATAAATATTTGATAGAAGTATGTAATCCCCACTATGAGCAGGCTCCAATCTGGTTATGTGCCTGAATGATTCTTCTCCGATTTCAACATTTTTATGAACCCTGCATGAAGCCAATAGTGTTCTCCAAACAACAGCATTGGGTTGGATGGGCATGTTCTTTATAAACTGATATGCCTCTTCTATCAATCCCATTCGACCAAGAATATCAACCATACAACCATAGTGCTCAATTCTTGGCTCAATGCCAAAGTCTTTAGTCATGCTGAAGAAAAGACTTCGACCCTCATCAACCAGACCTGCATGGCTGCAAGCAGCAAGAGCAGCAATGAAAGTTACATCATTTGGTTCAATATTCTTTCCACGCATCATATAGAAGAAATCAAGAGCCCTTTTCCCCTGTCCATTACTGGCAAGACTTTGAATTAGTGCTGTCCATGTATATACATTTTTCATATCCATGTTTGTAAATACTTCAATAGAACTGTCTACGGACCCACATTTTGCATAGAAATCTATCAGTGCAGTTCCAAGGTTAACAGTGAGTTTCATTTTCTTCTTCTTTATATAGGAATGAGCCCATTTACCCGTATTAAAAGCTCCAAGGACGGCACAAGCATCAAGAACACTGACCATGGTGACTTCATTGGGCTCCACATTGGCCTTTTGTTGCATTTCGTGAAACAGATCGAGAGCCTCTCTACATCTATTTGCTTGGCTATATCCAGAAATCATGGCACTCCATGCCACAACATCTCTTTGACCCATCTGGTCAAACAGCCTTCGTGCAGTATCCACCTCGCCACATTTTGCGTACATATCGACAAGAGAAGTCATCAAAGGAAGGTTTTCCTGTAGTCCATTTGCCTCTATATGCTCACTAATCCACTCCCCTAATTCCAAATCAGCCAACCTCCCACACGCCGTCAGAACACTAATCATCGTAACCTCATCAAAGCAAACACCCGATTCTCGCATTCTACAGAATAACTTCGAAACCTCCCCCCAACACTCACCCTTCGTGTACCCAGCAAACATCGAATTCCATGCAAAAACATCCCTGGTCAACATTCCATCAAACACCCGACGAGCAACCTCAACTCTACCGCAATTTGCATACATGTGAATCAAGGTGTTTTCAACATAACCATTTGATCCAAACCCGCATTTCACAAAGTGCGCATGGACTTGTTCACCTTCCCTCAGTGCTCTTAATCTAGAGCAAGCCTTTAAGATGCTAGGAAAAGTAAACTCATTGGGTTCTACCGAGCTTTCGAGCATTTTTCTGAACATAAGTACAGCCTCATGAGGGGATTGCTTATACGTTAGGCCCCTAATGATGATGTTATAAGCCGACGAGTCGGGTTCGTCCATTTCCCCGAAAATCGAGAGAGCATAGTCCATGCTGCTGGGGAGAAGAATGGCGGTGGATTCGAGGAGGTTTTCAGCAACTGCCGGGTTAAGGACGAGGCGTGTTTTGAGAAGGTGGGCATGGATTTGGTTGATGTCTTTGGTGGTTTTGCATTGTTCTAATATCAGCGCTCTTGGATTTTCCGGGAACTGGGGAATGGCGGTTATGGCAGCTAGAGGCTTGTCTGGAAAGACAGAAAGTGTACAAGGCATTTTGCCGCCGTGCTTCGCATGGAAAGCAGTCGAACTGGTTCACTAATATATAGTTGTGGGTGGGTTGAAGTTGGGTTGAAGTGATAAGTGTTGACGATATTTGTGAACAGTAATAAAAAATAAGTGAAGAATAATAATAAAATAATAAATAATAATAAAAAGTAATTAAAAGTAATGAATAATAATAAAAGTAGATAAAAAGTAATAATTAAATAATAAATAGTAGTGAGAAGTGTTGAGTATTTTCCGTACCTAAATTGAACTGAGTTCAAAGATACGTCTTTAGGTACGTATTTTGTTTATAACTTAAAACATAAATAAAATATTATTATAATATAATTTTTTAATATTAATTTTATGAATAATGCTATATGGAAGCCACTATTTCAGTGCATCCATTGCACACATGATGTGGCTTCTGTTTTTTCACTTTTTTTTTTAACACCCAACACCCAACATGCAGGGATAAATTGGTCATTTTACTAGGCCACATCATGTGTGCAATGGATGCACCAAAACAGTGGCTTCCGAGTATATTAATTCTAATTTTATTATAAAATTTGAAAAATTTAAATTATTTATTATATTTTATATAAAAATTTGAGAAAATTATAATGATTATATGAGATGAGATAGTTTAATTTTGTATAATCAAACCAGAATTAAGAGTACTATACATGTAATCTTTTATTCAATTATATTTTAAATGCAGGATATATATATATATATATATATATATATATATATATATATATATAAAGTAATTTTATTTTACTAAATTATTTTATAAAAATATCATTCATTTAAAATATAATTATATAACATAGTTATATATCTATCATTTTTTAATATATGAATAATCATAAACAAAAATCTAAAATATAATTTTTTTTTTTTTTTACATTAATAATATAAATCTTCCTCGCTTGACAGAATGAAAAATGCAAAAAATCATCTGACTTTGGACTAGCTAGTTTGGGTATTAGAATCTCATATACCCTACTACTATTTATTATTTTACCATTATTTTTTATTATTTTTTACTATTATTTAATATTTTATCATTATTTTTTTATTACTATTTATAAATATTTGTGATCACCTCATTACCCAAACACAACTTTAATCGTGTCAATTTACATTCTAACATTGCCAATGTGAAGCACTTAAAAAAAATATGAGCACTTCTGCGGACACCGAAAAAGGGTCCTGAGAAAGTTTCCTAACACGTGCATTTCACTTTTTTATTTTTCTTTCCTTTTTTTATGCATTTTTTTAATCATCATAAACATTTAAAAAAATTCAACATTATTCAAAGAGAAACACTACTTTGCTGTCCGAAATTTACTGCTTGTCATTTATATTTTTATTATTTTAATTAATAATTAAGGAAATGATTTTAAGTGTATTGAGTATTTTTTTATTTTTTAAAAATATTTAAATATATAAAAAATATGAAAAGAAAAATTTTAAAAAAAAGTTCAAAATCTACTAGTGGTAATTAACAATGAGCTGTGCTACTCAGGCATCAGAGTAGTATCGCTCTTATTAAAAAACACTTCATTAATTATTAAATAAAAATTAATTTTTAAAAAAAAGTTGTCAAATCATCTCGGACCCAACATTTGGTTGACATAGCATTTTTCAAAAAGTATTTAAGGAATCACTATCTTGATGGCAAGTGATTTGGAGGCCCATTCTGCCCCAATCAATGTATAATTATTAATAGAAACGCTTCAGACCGGATACTCCTATAAATGGAGAACGGAAATCAATCAGGATTTGCCACATAAGCAGTTAATTTTAAACCCACTACTGCGCGATGCAGGGGATAACTGGAAACCGAAAACCTTCTTTCTTTTTGTCTCCGTTTCTTTCCTCTGGAACCGAAACCGAAAACCTCTCTCTCTCTCTCTCTCTCTCTCTCTCTCTCTCTCATTTTCTTCTCTCCATCTTCCCAGAATGCGACCTTCATCCCTCCTTCTCTCTGAAACATTTCTTCTCACAGTGGTTTATACATGCTCGCATATATCTACCTGAATCATGCATGCCATATGCCGCTAGCCCCATTGCACCTCATCGTAGCAACTGCCTTCCATTCCTCCTACTTCATCAGCTCCATAGTGGCAATTGGGAAATATTAATTCAGATAACTCTACTACTCCCCCACTTATTATTACTTGGTACTCAAAGAATTTGATAAATTAAAACACTCATATAAATGATTTTGATTAAAAAAAACTGGCTATTAGACTTCTAAACAACCCAAATCAAAATTATTAGTTGATAGCTACATCTAAAAAAATCTACAGCTTCATGAATTTCCTGAGGCGGCTTCATGCATGAGTAACAACATATCCGTGAAAAAAATTCATACCTTGTAACAATACTCCTTGGATACGCCCAAGATGCATGCAAATCCACACACATTTGGTTCAAGTTCCCAGGAACAATGGAAAGCACAATTTTGAAAAAGAAAAAAAAAACATCACACTTACCTGAAAATTTACACGATTAAAATCAATCCCATGCCTAAAAATAAAAACCCTGCAGTTAGAGGCAAACGAAGGGAAAAAGAGAGGGGGGGGGGGGGGGGNGGGGGGGGCGCAGACCAACGGGGGTGGGGGAAAACCAATTTTGTTTCAGCAGGATAAGAAGGGGACGCAAGAGGAGGAGGTTTTCAGGGAGGAGGGTGTGCAGACTGAGAAGAAAAAAAATCCTACAAAATGCATACCATAGGCCAACCCGTGTATGGCGTATGTGGCATCTTTAAATTGGACTCTATTATATGGACGAAAATGGATTAGCCCGTCTGAAGTTATTCTCTATTACTAATTAAGGTATCTTCCAAGGAAAAAACTGTGATCCTCCTCCCTTTTCTTAGGTTTGTATTTCATTCAAATTAGTGCTTGAATCTAATGCTTGATATTGACAAAAAGATGGAGCATTGGGTGCGGTGCACCTTATCATGTGAACAAAGAGATTTTTCCTCTTATTTTTTCATCACTTCACTACCCAAACGCAACCTTAATCATCTCAATTTGCATCCTAACATTGCCAAGGTGAATATGAGCACTTCTACACACACGGAAAAAGGGTCATGAGAAAGTGTACTAACATGTGCATTTCACTTTTTTATTTTTTTTTCCTTTTTTTATGCATTTTTTTAATCATCATAAACATTTTTTTTAAAAAAATACAACATTATTAAAAGAGAAACACTACTTTGCCGCCCGAAATGTACTGCTTATCATTATAATTTTTTTTATTTTTTTATTTAATGATTAAGGAAGTGATTTTAAGTGTATTGGGTATTTTTTTTATTTTTTAAAAATATTTAAATATATAAAAAAATTGAAAAAAAAAAGTTCAAAATCTACTAGTTGTAATTAACAATGAGCGGTGTTACTCAAGCAACAAAGCAGCACCGCTCTTATTAAAAAATAATTCCTTAATTATTAAATTATAAAATAAAAAAAAATTGTTAGAACCATATCGGGACCCAACATTCGGTAGACATAGTATTTTTCAAAAAGTATTTAAGGAATCACTCTCTTGATGGCAAGTGATTTGGAGGCCTATTATGCCCCCAATCAATGTATTATTATTAATTAAGGTATCTTCCAAGGAAAAAACTATGATCCTCCTCCCTTTTCTTAGGTTTGTATTTCATCCGAATAAGTGCTTGAATCTAATACTTGATATTGACAAAAAGATGGAGCATTAGGTATGCTTAATATTGACAAAAAGATGGAGCATTAGGTACGGTGCATCTTATCATCTAAAGAACAAAGAGGTTTTCCCTATTCTTTTTTCTGTCTATAAATTGTTAGTGTCCATTATCCATACAAATTCGTAGCAAAACAATGAGTTGGAGCTGTGGCTCGGAACCAATTGCCTTCATCACTTATCATGATTATTACCATGATCCTTTTCAAAGTAGGAAGAGCATGCTTAGTGTTTTGTCCCCCAATACCCAAATAATCTCAAGACTTTCAATAGCAAGGCAACTTATCAAGAAGAAGATGATCACGATGCTCTCCACAAAAATCATTCCAAGAATCTAACTCCGTGGTTCCTAGAAAAGCTTGATGAACTTGAAGAAACTAGCTCGGACGAGGAAGCTGATGGCCACATTAAGAATAAGCGCAAAGACAGAGAACTTTGCAAGCAGAGATCTAAAGAAACCAAAGAGTAGGAGGTTGTTGGCTTCATTTGGAAGCTTAGAAGAAGCATAAGGGTCCTGAGCCATGAACTTTTGAAGTGAAATAGGCTTGTAAGTATGTTGTGTGGTTGGTTGGCAGGAAAAGCACCTTAGATATGGGTGTTACTAGCTAACACTAAATAACATAACATGCCTCTCTTAAGTGTCACCAAAGTTGTTTATGTGACAAGCAAACCTTTGATAAGCAGTTGGCGTGATGTGTATAAAAGATTTTGGAATCCTACTTGCTCAATAATCTTTTTGTTATGGTTAGTGGAAATTATTTAGATAAAGGCACATGGCAATAGATGATTGCACATGGGGGAAGACTCAAGTATTCAGATTGCTGAAGTGTAACAGAATTTGATTATGTACACACTAATTGTAACCTATAAATAGAGGCCTCTAGTTTGTACTCGAGGGAATAAGAGACACTAAGAAATACAAAGAGAACTGAGAGAGAATAAGTCTTGAGTGCAAGAAAGCTCCAAGATTAAGAGGTGTGCATGAGAGGAAGTATTCTTGTAATTCAATTGCTATGTATTGTTCTTCATCAATAAAGAGAGCCTCGTTGACTGTTGCTGTCGTGGATGTAGATCACTAGGATTGAACCACGTAAATTTCTTTGTGTTATGTGCATTGTTTTACATTGTTTTTCAAGTTCATTACAAGATTCTTTATAAGTCTTGGCATTTGAGTTGGTGAGGTTAAGATCAACAAAACTCAGGATTACAACAAGTGGCATCAAGAGCCAAGTTCAGATGGGGACTGCCAAGTTCGATGTAGAGAAGTTTAATGAAAAAAATGATTCTGGGTTATCAATGATCAAGATGAGAGCTCTTCTTATCCAACAGGGTCTTCAGGATTCTCTTCTTGGTGAAAAGAACATGAGCTCTTTGTTTGACAAAGAAAAATTTGAGATCTTGCAGAAGGCTCACAGCACACTAATCCTTTCCCTAGGTGACAAAGTCTTGAGGGAGGTTGCTAAAGAAGATACAGCCGCAGGGGTATGGCTTAAATTGAAAAGTCTATACATGACCAAATTTTTGGCAAATCAACTCCATAAGAAGACCAAGCTTTACACCTTCAAGAGGACCACAAGTATGTCTATGGACGAACATCTTGATGAATTTAACAAGATCATCTTGGATCTTGCAAACATAGACATTAAAATAGATAATGAGAATGAAGCCATTCTGCTACTAAGTTCTTTAGATAATTCATATGCAAATCTTAAAGAAACCATTATGTATGGTAGAGAAAGCTTGACCTTAGATGAAGTTCAGCCGATCTTGTACTCAAGAGAATTGGAAAACAAGATTGACACTAAAACAAAAATTGGGGAAGGTCTTACAATAAGGGGTAGATCAGAAAAACAAATTCACAAGGGAAGAAATAATAGATTAAGATCAAAATCAAAAGGGAAACAATTAAAGTGTTTTGTATGCTACAAAGAGGGACACTTTAAAAGAGACTACCTTGTGAGGAAACAAACTCAAAGAGGAAGGAAATGTTGATGTTGTATTGGATGGATATGACAGTGCTGAAGTACTAAATGTTTTTGAGGTAGATTTAGGAAGGGAATGGATTCTAGATTCTAGGTGCTCATTCCATATGTGCCCCTCAAAGTCATGGTCTGAAACCTTCACTGAACTAGATGGAGGGCATGTGATACTTGGTAACAACAAGTCCTGCAAAATTCTGGGAATATGGTCAATCAGATTAAAATTGCATGATGGTATGGAAAGACATCTAAAGGAAGTGAGGTACATACCAAGAACTGAAGAGAAATTTTATTTCTCTTGGAATGCTTGATAAATCCGGGCTCACTTTCAAGTCAGAATTTGGGGTGTTAAAGGTGGCAAAGGGTTCTCTGACAGTAATGAAAGGGATTATTAAAAATGGCCTTTATACACTGGTAGGAAAAACAATTATTGGTGAGGCATCGTCTGTCCATATCAGTATAGAAGACAAGGTTGTGTTACGGCACAGGAGATTGGGGCATGTAAGCTAAAGGGGTCTTCAAGAACTTCAAAAGCAAGGTCAGCTGGGTGAGAAAAGATTGGGAGAACTACCATTCTGTGAAGACTGTATACTTGGAAAAGCAACAAGGGTTAGTTTTCAGTCTGTAGTCTATCAAACCAAACATATTCTGGATTATATGCATTCAAACTTGTGGAGACCTACAAGGGTCAGTTCTCATGGTGGAGGAAACTATTTTTTATCCATCATAGATGACTACTCGAGGAAGGTGTGGATTTATATCCTTAAAAACAAAAGTGATACATTTGTTAAGTTCAAGAAATGAAAAACTTTAATTGAAAACAAGGTTGGAAGGAAGGTTAAGAAACTCAGAACTGATAATGGATTAGAGTTCTTATCAAAGGAGTTCAACACTTTCTGTCAAAAAGAGGGAATTGCTAGGCACAAAATACTGTGGGAAACCCCTCAACCAAATGGTCTAGCTGAGAGAATGAACATAACCATTTTAGAGAGGGTGAGGTGCCTGCTATCAAACTCAGGCTTACCAAAGTCATTTTGGGCAGAAGCTACTACTACAGCAGTACATTTAATAAATAGAAGCACCTCATTAGCAATTGACTTCAAGACTCCACAAGAAATGTAATCTGGGAACCCTTCAAGATATGATTACTTGAGGGTGTTTGGATGTGCTGCTTATCCTCACTCAAAAACAGACAAGTTAGAACCTCGAGCACTTAAGTGCATTTTTGTGGGATATCTAGAAGGAGTCAAGGGCTACAAGCTATGGGTTAATGAACCTGGGAAACAGAAGTGTATAGTCAGTAGGGATGTGACCTTCAATGAACTACAAATGGCTCAAGTATTGAAAGAAACAACTGAAATAAAACAAAATCTCACATCTGATAATATGCAACTTGAGGTGGAGAAATTAGAAACCACACCAGCTCAACTGGATGATCAAGTTGGGAAAACTGAGGAAACAAGCTCAGATGACAGGGATCAAGGTGGAGTTAATTCCTACAATCTAGTAAGGGACAGACAAAAGAGGGTAATTAGACCACCTCAAAGGTATGGTCAAGCATAATTAACTGCTTTTGCACTAACTGTTGTAAAAAAGGTTATTGACATGGAACCAAGGTCTTATAAAGAGGCTATGGCAAGTAAAGAAGCTCATAAGTGGAAATCAGCCATGCTTGAGGAAATGGAGTCTCTTAATAAGAATAACACTCGGGAACTAGTTTCTAAAACAGAGAAAATAAAGTTAGTAGGATCCAAATGGATCTACAAAAGAAAGGAAAGAATACCAAGGGTTGAGGGTCCACAGTATAAGGCAAGGTTGGTAACTAAGGGGTTCACTCAGAGGGAAGGAATAGACTATAATGAAATCTTTTCTCTAGTTGTGAAACATAGCTCCATCAAACTACTGCTATCTTACACTGCCTATGAGGATCTGCACTTGGAACAATTGGATGTAAAAACAGCTTTCTTGCATGGAGATCTCGATGAGGTAATACACATGCAACCACCAGAAGGGTTTACTCATGAAATCAATAGAGACCAAGTATGTTTACTCAAGAAATCTTTATATTGACTTAAACAGTCACCTAGGCAGTGGTATAAAAGATTTTGATTCACACATGATTGAACATGGTTTCAATAGAAGTGGGTATGATAGTTGTGTGTTTTACAGGCAATCTGGGGAATTTTTTGTATATCTACTAATGTATGTAGATGACATGCTCATTGCATGTAAAGATTCAAATCTAATTGAACAAGTCAAGTGCATATTGAAGTTAGAATTCGAAATGAAGGAACTGGGGCCTGCCAAGAGAATTTTGGGTATGGAGATAGTAAGAGATAGGAAAAACAGACTACTCTACTTATCTCAAAAGACATATATTTAAAAAATTCTTAAGAAATTTGGTTTAGATCAGCTAAAATCAGTAAGTACTCCTATGGGGCAACACACATAACTATCAGTCACTCAAGCACCTCAAATAGCTGAAGAAATAGAGTTTATGTAGAAAATACCTTATGCTAGCATGGTGGAGAGTATAATGTATGCAGTGGTCTTCTCAAGACCTGATCTGACTCATGCTGTTAGCATAGTTAGTAGATTTATGAACAACCCTGGAAAACCACTTTGGCATGCTATCAAGAGGGTATTTCAATACTTGTCTGGTTCAAGTTGCTTGGGATTGAAGTTTGGTGAAAATGTACAGAAGGAAAATGAGTTGAAAGGCTTTGTTAACTCAGACTATGTTGGAAACATAGACACCAGAAAATCTTTGACTAGTTTTGTGTTTACAGCTTTTGGAGGAGCCATCAGTTGGAAGGAAAATCTACAACCAGTTGTTGCCTTATCGACAATTGAGGCTGAATATATTGCCATGACTGAGGCAATCAAAGAGGCTATATGGTTGAAAGACATATCTAATGAATTAAGCATCTTTGAAGGGAATATCACAGTGTACTATGATAACTATAGCACAATTCATCTTGTTAAAAATCAGGTATATCATGAAAGGTCAAAACATATAGACATTCAACTATATTTTGTAATGGACATCATTTCAGCTGGAGAAATTGGGGTTGAGAAGATTCCAACAGAAGAAAATCCATCTGACATGATGACTAAGTTTTTGCCATTAGTCAAGTTCAGACGCTGTCTGAACTTGATTAACATGGGAGAGTACTAAGCCCTATTAGAGGGAACCTGCAACAATAGTCAAAGAGGAAGGAGGCAGTTTGGAAAGATCTAAATGCTTTTCAAGGTGGAGAATTGTTATGGTTATTGGAAATTATTTAGATAAAGGCACATGGCAATATATGATTGCACATGTGAGAAGACTCTACTATTCAAACTGCTGAGGTGTAATAGAATTTGATTATGTACACTCTAATTGTAACCTATAAATAGAGGTCTTCAGTTTGTACTCAAGGGATAAGAGACACTAAGAAATATAGAGAGAACTGAGAGAGAATAAGTCTTGTGTGCAAGAAAGCTCCAAGATTGAGAGGTGTGCATGAGAGGACGTATTCCTGTAATTCAATTGTTGTGTATTGTTCTTCATCAATAAAGAGAGCCTCTTTGACTGTTGTTGTCGTGAATGTAGATCACTAGGATTAGACCACGTAAAATTATTTGTGTTATGTGCATTGTTTTATATTTTTTTCAAGTTCGTTACAAGATTCTTTATAAGTCTTACCATTTGAGTTGGTGAGCTTAAGATCAACAAAACTTAGGATTACAACACTTTTTAAGATCACCTCAGGATTCAATGTGAACCAACAATTGCTTAGTTCGTGTAAGATAGGAGACTGCACGTGTGTAACCATTCGGCAAATAGTTTTAAGGGCAGAATATTGATAATTCTTATTTGGCCTAAATTATATTTAATGGACCATATTGGATAAACCCATGAGCGATAAATTATTGAAATTAATTAGGAATTTTAATTAAGCTCATTAACTAGGTTAAATCTCATTTATTATTTATTGAATAAGTTAGACTCATTTTAGAATTTAAAGATCGGCTCTTAGAAGTTTATTTCAATTTAAAATCATCACTAATTGAAGTGCTCTATGCAGTCTTAGTCACTACCAATCTTAGATTGAATGAACTACTTGATCACAGTTTTAAATTTAAACTCTCTTCTTGAACGATTGCGACTGAGTCCAACTCGAATTTGTTCACACCCTCTCCCAAATCTCTCTATCTTCTATTTCGTGTGTTATTTGGAATAATCATAAACCTCCGTAAGTGCAGCGGCTGAATCCAAGATACCCAGTCTACGTGTCCCACGTTAACCACGCCAATAGCCGATTGCCTCATTCCTGTTACAGCATCCCTCGTGTTTCTCTCTCCTTCTCTCTCACGTTTGTTTTCTCTTAAACTCTCGGTTAATCTATTTCTCTCTCTAGCTAGCATCGAGCCCATGAAAAGAAATCAATCGCATCCTGAAAATATCGAATTAGCGTTACAAGGTAAGTAGCTTGATCATAAATTAGGATTATTATACATTAGCTAGTTATATATATAATTATTAAAACCAGTTATTTGGAAGCCAATATTTATGTACCATGCATGTCATAACGTTTGCAAGCACACCATTCATCATGTTTCATTCCGCATATTATAGTTATATATGTATTATGCATCTCACGTTGCATAAAACACGTAAGTTTTCATAAAATCAAGTGTAAAATAAGTTCAGAACAGTTAATCAAATGGTCATTCAGATGCATGGTACCAATGCAACTTATGGGTAGATATGCAAGCCACTGAGCTAAATGTAGTTCACCATAATATGCTAGAAAACTATTAGCAGCTCCCCTTGTGGCAATGGGAGCCCACATCCCACTACCCTATCATTGTCTGCCCCACCCTCGCATGCAAGGGGTGGAGGGTGGGCTCACCCTAGCGGGGCCTTGCCCTGCTAAATATATATATATATATAAATTTAAAATATATTAATATAAATATTTAAATAAATATATTGCATATAAATACATACAATTTTTTGAAAACTTGAAGTTATATTCAAGTTATTGGATTATCTTAGCATCCTTTATAAAGGTTGGTATGGTGTTGGGCAGGGTATGAGGAAGGGTCCACCCCGTCCCACACCATGCGGGTATCACCCTTAGCAACTGAATGTGAGACCGGCGCACAACCTTGCACACAAAGTTAAATGTGTGGGCTAGTATGATAAGTCATATAAGCCAAGATAAGTCATTTATGTCATAACATACGTATGAACAGTCATGATTTTAAGATTTCAGCATGAAATATTTTATAAAAAGTCTTATATTAAGTATGGTTACGTTATAATGGGTTGCTTATTGAGTCTTCGACTTATTTTAGTTTGTTTTATGTTTTCAAACTACCACATGTTAGAATATTTATGAAGTTTGAGCTGCAGGATGAGACTTGTCCAGGAAGATGTGACAGTGGCGTATATCATATACAGAGATTTTAAGTTATGATTTTTATGGTACAGATTTTGAGAAATTTTAATAAATGTTTCCACATACTCTCTCTTTATGATCTCAGTCTTTTAATAAAAAGTGATTTTATTTATAGAATTTTTGTACATGACCCTTAATTCAGGATACAAAATTTATTTTTAAGTCAAAGTCAGTAGTAATACTCCACTCTTGAAAATGTTTAAAAGTGACTTTATTTTTAACAATGGGGAGCGGGGTTTTACAACATACTCATGATTAGTGGGGACAACTAACCTCGTATACTCTTTGTTAGGCATGAAAAAATAAAAAAATAAAAAGAAAAAGATAACCATTGTCCTTCAAAATGCTACAATACACATTTAGTTTAAAAACATGTTTATAGTTTTTCAAATTGTGGATAAGAACATGATTTGGTTTTACAGTTCAGAGGAAGGCCGGCAAGGTTAATGCCTATCTGCCTGGATTTTAAAGGCTTCAAGCCTTCAAGAACAACGTGCAGAATGTCACTTACATGTTAATGCAAGAAGAACAACCGAGAAATATAAGTATTAACATTTAAATAGTTTCTGTACTGTGTGTTCTTGCAATGGTGTGGAAATCAAAATGGCATTAGGGGAAGCACTGTTCCCTTTTTTCAATAGGACAGGGAAACACAAATTTGTGTAACCTGCAAACCGAATTCACAAAACACACAAAGTGAGGTTACACTGACCATGATGCATGGATCAAAACTGTTTTATCCACCTCCTCGAAGTCATCACTTTGAACAAGTTTCTTAGGCTATTCCTACCCTTTTCCTTGTGCTTCCTATGGACATGACCTTCGAGATCATTCAAGGCAATAAACGGGTTATCCGAAACAAGCCCTGCCTCTAATCTTTGGGACAAGGTGACAATCTCATAGGAGTCGCATAACGATTGCCCGAAATCCCAAGTTACAACCTTGGTGCCATTATCCGATGATTTTTTGCTGCTCATTGCTTCGAATTCTTGCCTGAATCGAGATGGCTTTCCTTTGAAGCTCTGCTTGTGGGCATCAAACTCAGCCATCGGCCGAGAGCTGCTGGAGTGGCTCTGCCATGCTTGCGCCACGGCCTTGAGGATCTCAAGCTCTTGCTCATCACTAAGCTCTGGCTTTTTCTTCATGGCCCCTCGGTTTCCCTAACAAAGACTTACTTGGGGGCGGGCCATGTTATCTTGGGTGAATTAGAGCCTTACATTACTGGTTTAGCCTATGGTGGGAGATAAGCTTTTTGCCTCTTGACATCCATATCTTTTTCTGTGAGGATGTAACCTGACAACGATGGAACGCTTCCTTTTGGATAGGACCCTGGAGTCTTTGATAGGCATGAGTTTGTTTTCTGCCTCTACTTTTATTTTCTATTACTAGACTGCAAATTGGCCTCTTCTGGAAAGAAAATGACGGTCGCTTTGAAGGTTTTTTTTAACTTTTAAACTAAACAAAATTTAAAAGTTAAACACGGTTAAGTTATTTTAGGTCCTATTTGGAATTTAGATTCAATTAAATTAACTGAGTTTCATCTAATTTTAAATTAAGTTTAATATATAAATACACAACTCTCAAATAACTAAACTCATTTCAATTCAAAACCTTTCTACACGTAATACCCACAATATTTTTCAACTCAATATCTATTTACAACTTTTTTACACATGAAACTTACATTTTTTAACTTTCTATAAATACATCTAAACTCATCTAAATCCATGTTAGGTGGGCTTCACAAAATTCATTATACCTTCTCAACTTACTATTATTTATAAATAACTCAACTTATTTTAACTCAGTTTAACATCTAAACGGGGTCTTAGGGCGAGTTTGGATATTCAAATCCAAACTATCTCATATCATGTAATCATTAAAACTTTTACAAATTTCTACATAAAATATAATAAACAATTCAACTTTTTTAAATCTCAAAATAAAATTAATATTAAAAAATTATTTTATGATAATATTTTATTTAACTTTTAACAAAACATCTCATTTAAATTGTATAACCAAACAAACATAATCTACCCAGTTTGGATCAGGTTCCAATTGTACTAATGGTTTATGGTTTTAGAAGTTGTAATTTTCTTCCATGGCTTAATAGAGTAATAGTCTAAAAGTAAGTCTGCAAGTCTTTTGCATTTTATTTGAAAAAAATAGAGTTTAATATTAATAAGTTGGTCTTTTATATATGTTTCAAATTTGTCTAATTTTTTCAAAGAGAGTATATAAAACTTATACACTCTAAGACTGTACAAATAATTTTTCCTAATAAAAATTGTACATGTTTTGGATTGGTGACTTTAAATGGGTTAGATTGTAATAAACCTTTCGGGAAATAAAATGATATAAAATTTTATTGAATTTAAAAAAGAGAAGAAAAATGTTAGAAAGCATACTATTAGTTATTGTGAAAATATTTAGTAAGTTAGATTAATTTTTATTAAAAATTATAAAAGTTCAAAGGTTACTAAATATTGACATATTAAGAAGATGAGATAATGATGGAATGATAATAATTTAACTTTTAAAAATTATGCATCATCTTTTTTTATTGATTAAAATATTTTGTTATTAATATATGAGAAATGATATTTGTAGTCGTGAGTATGCAAGCGTCACATAATAATTTTGAAAAAGGTAAATAAATACGGAATCTACATAAAAAGAAAATTAATTTTTTAATAGTAGATCTTACTTTTTTTAAAACAATTGCACAGCACTATTACATTTTATGATTGTACGTAACATTACTTTTAATATATTGAGTTTGAAAGAAACTTTTAAGACGTATAAGAATGTCAAGGACTTGATAACTTGATAACATATAATTCGATTCTCTAAATAAAAAATCTGGAGTTCAAACTCCATTCCAATTCTAAAAAGCAAAAAAAATGGTAAAGAAATGTCGTAGGGCCCAGCCCAGCCCAGCCCAGCCCAGCCGAACGTTTAGTAGGGCTCCCTTTCGCAAAAGTTTAAATAGCACCGTCACTTCATAGTTTCCTGAAGTTTCCCGCCCATTTACAAAGAAAATTCGAAAATCGCCATTTTCTTGTTCGCTCTCTTCTCGATCTTCTGCGGCAACGCTTTCCAGGATATAGAGCCCAAGGCCAAATTCCACCCAAAATGAGCACTCCAATGGAGATAAACCTTCAAAACCCTCAAGAACCCAATATCTCCGATCTAGAAAATGGCGTCGCAGCCTCCGCTCCTCCTATTCTCAACGAAGACAAAGTCCTCGTTTCCGGTACGTGCCGGTCTCATCTTCAATCCCCATTGTTTCATTGTTTACTTTTTCTCTGATTCCACTCTTCAAACTCGAGGTTTTGAAAACGTTTTTTTTTTTCTTTTTTTCTTCTGTTTTTGGAATTCAGTTGAAGTGTGCTTAAAGCCCTCCAGTACAGCTCGGATTGACGATGTCCGTTCTTCAGTTGAGAGGTGCGCGACCAAACCATGTTACACTCACACACATGAAATAGGGAGATTTCAGTAATTTTGTTGGCTTTATTATAATTGTCTTATTAATAACTAACGTGAAAACCTTCTTTTCCCTCTCTGGACTTATGTTTAATGTTCAGAATGCTCGAAAAGAGGAGTTTGAGCTATAATGACGGGCCAATTCCGGTGCCTCTTGATGATCCATTTCTCACAGAAAATGTGCAAAGAATCCGAATTTGTGATTCAGGTTTGTTCTCTCTCTCTCTCCAATGGTTTTATTGGCTACCTAAATTCTGGAGTGCACACGTAAAAAGTCAATGTCTTAGAAGCTCCACGGTTTTGTTTGTGGAAAGTGAAACAACCAGCCGGACTGAATACTGCATATTTTGCTGATTTTAGTATTTCATTCTAAGAAAATGAAAAGATAAATGGAATTATACAGAAGGAAAACCGTTTCTGTTTTTCACTTGTTCTGCTGCTTAAATAGTTCATCTTTCCAGATGAATGGGTGCAGAATCATGAAGTTCTTTTGTTCTGGCAAGTCAAGCCCGTTGTACATGTCTTTCAGGTGAATTGTACTTTTACTGGTATTATAGGCAGGACTTTTTCATTTTTAATTTTCAGAATTTGTTACTTGTTTATACATCCTTATTTGACAAAATGTATGTGGTTTTATCTATTTTCTTTAGTCTTCTTATGGTGGAGTGGTTGGAGTTATTTGAGTTGGAAAGCATAGAATGCTGGTGTACTATTTGCTTTCGTTAACTTCTGGTGTTGGAGTTCTGATTATTGTTTTAGTGGATCTTTGCCAGCTTAGTGAGGAAGGACCGTGTGAGGACTTGAGTGAAGAAGGACAACTTTCTAGTTTCAATGAATGGATTCTTCCTGCAAAGGAATTTGATGGCATGTGGGAAAGGTTTGTTTGCAGGCTTTGATTTGTTGTGATATTTTTCAACTAGTTGACCTACATTCAGATAATTGGTATTACAGCTTAATATATGAATCTGGCCTCAAGCAAAGGTTGTTGCGATATGCTGCAAGTGCGTTGCTCTTTACTGAAAAGGGTGTCGATCCTTTCCTTGTGTCATGGAACCGGTAAGGCTGTGATTGATTCCTTACCAGCAATATAGATATGCTAAGCTTCAATTGTTTGTGTTAAGTGGAAATGGTCTTCACCAACCTATCAATTTCTGCTGATATACGTGGTGGGAGCAATACTTATCGGTTGTCATAACTTTCAATTTCTTTGAGATTGACCTGTTTAATGTTTTGAACTGTTTGGGTATTGTCCTTTATATATATGTGTGCCTTCTCTAGTTATAGCGTTAATTTCAGGATTTTTAAAGTTACCCAATTAATACATTACATACGTAATACTGGAGATTTCATTCAAAATTTTGAAGGAGATCTTGAAAAGTAGAAACTGCCCCATACTGATGGTGTCTCTGTTCATTCATAGTCTCTTATATTCTCTTTGGTTTAGTCTAGGAAACCTTTCAAGTGAGGAACATTTACTGTGATTAGAGGGAAAAGTAGAAAAAATCATGTTATATTTCTGGTTATGGTTTCATACTTCCCCCACTTTGTTGGATGAGAGTCTCAGCATGTTTGGACACCATTAGGGTCATTTAATACCACTTGAGAGTAGGTTGGAGAGCTGCATAGATATGCCATGCATCAGAAAGTTATCCTTACCTGATAGCATGATAAAGTTGTAACATGGATTGTGCTATGTATATGAATATCAATGGTGCTGTGGCTTCAATTTTGCTCTCAAGTAAAGGGTTTCGTAGAGGAATAACTAGGTGAGCCTGAGGTTAGGTACACAAGGAAGATTGTTGAATAGAAATCCAAAATCCAAAATGAAATTAAATTAGCGACACTTTATTGAATAGAAATTGCAAGTGTTGATTGCTAGGCTGACTCAGAAATTAAATTATAAGAACATGATATCTTAAAACAACCAGCTTTGAGATTCACACAACACATCTAATGATAGTTCCAATAAACCTCTTTTGGACTCCACTAGAATTCATACAAAGGATGATCTTAGAAAGATGATTTCGCAATAAAAACACCGCGATTAACATTTCCAAATGTTGTTTATGAATTTAATGGCTAATGAATTAATTTGCAGGGATTCTAAGCTTCAATGTGCCTGAACTCTTAAGTTAAATCAATTAATTATACTAAATAAAAACATAAAGGATTGTTAATAACGTACCAATTGAAAGTTGGGGTTCACCCCTTGCTTTCGCAAGGCTTCTATTAGGTGGTTACACCAAAGTTTGTTCAACAACTTGAAGAAGAAGAAGAAATCTCCTAGAATGCTCTAATCATGTTCCTAAGGCTGATGGCTCCCACAATTGGGCCAAATAAAACCCTTAAATAAGCTTAGAAATCCAATTGCAACAAGAAATTTCAAATGAAAAATCATTCAATTTTTTGGGCTCTGATTTTCCTGTACCCCTTTGAATCAGCTTTCCAACGCATTAAGAATTGCATCAACCTGACATCTGAGGAGACATTCTATCTGTCTCTAAATCGAATTGATTCCAAACTCCTGCAAAAGATATGTTCATGCCTAATGATTGTACTTGCTTGCAGCATTATTCTATTGCATGGACCTCCAGGTACTGGGAAGACATCTTTATGTAAAGCATTAGCTCAAAAGTTATCCATACGATTTAGCTCCAGGTGCTGATGTAACTAACTCCCATGAATATGTTTCATTGCATTGGATTAAATTAAGTGGACTAGAGGTATCTATTCTGCAATCATCTTATTATCTAGTTTACCTTCTTTTGGTTGAATCAGATACCCACAGTCCCAATTGGTTGAAGTTAATGCACATTCGTTGTTTAGTAAATGGTTCTCCGAAAGCGGCAAGTTGGTATGTATTTAAAATGTAATTCCTGAATAGCACTCCTGGGTACTTGATGTCATGTTACGTATCAAATGGTCCATGAAAAACTTTAATCTAAACGTGAGTCAACAGTTTGTCACAACATAGTTTAACGTAACTTTGAGTCGACTGGAGCTCAATTAATATACATCTTTTCCTGGATTTGGCTTCTAGATGATCAGCAAACATTGCTACGAGGGTTTCTTTTATTTTTAATATTTTAGGAAAAAATGTCAGTTGACTTGTTTCATTATTTATTTGGGAGAAGTTGATCTTGATACTCTTTGTCCAACATGGTGATCACTAATTTCTGATGTTGGTTCAATGTTGAAACTATGGTACTCCTATAGTTTTGCAAGACATACGAGAAAAAGACCTGAGCCTGATGCATTTGGAGACCATAGGGAACTAGCACAGTTCCGGTCCCATGTTGTTCCCTTATACCATGGAGTTGCCAACTTGTATCTGCATATTTGTATCTATCTTGAATTTGATTTGAACCGCCAATATGCATTCTCATTTTTAGGTTGCAAAGCTTTTCCAAAAAATTCAAGAAATGGTGGAGGAAGAAAACAATCTGGTATTTGTTTTGATTGGTGAGATTTAATATTTCAGAGAATTCGTGTAAATTTTAAGCTTCCTCCTTATTCGTGTATAATCACGTCTGGTAATGCTTCAGATGAAGTTGAAAGTCTTGCTGCCGCTAGAAAAGCAGCTTTATCTGGTTCCGAACCTTCAGATTCTATTAGGGTATTGCACTTTGCCCTTCCACCCTTTTCTTTTGCTGTACTGATTCAATAATTTTGTGGACTACATGTGCCTAAACAGGGTACGATTTTCGGAATGAATGTACAAGAGCTCATCTTTTAACATTTTATTTCATCTTGGAATGAGGTTTCAGGTTGTGAATGCTCTACTAACTCAGATGGATAAATTGAAATCATCCCCAAATGTGATAATCCTGACAACCTCCAATATAACTGCTGCTATTGGTAATTCAATTTTTGCTTTCGGTTTGGGTGTAAATTTCCAATTGTAAAGCTTTGCATGGTCACTAGAAGCTAGATATGCACCAAATTGGCAAATTGACTCGCATGTAATGAATATACTGGACTGTTTCATAAAGCCAGCCCATGATGAGGCCCCGATGCAATCTTATTTTTTGGGTTGCTAGCATCTCCAACGATCTCCAGTAAAGTCCAAAAATCCAGTAAAATCTAATGAAGCTTTAACCTTTTGCAACTAGATTTCTACAAGAGTTTTGTTACATACAGTCAGTTTTGCGTATTCTTTATGCATGCTACTGATGTGATTGGCTAAAATAATTATTTTATATTAAATAAAAGTGATGTAGTCAATCACATTAATGGAGTACGCAAAGAGTATGCAAAAATGACTGTACATAAAATTTTTTTTTCTACAAATTTGATGAACAAATTGAGTTTAGAAATTCCAGGCCTCTCACCACAGACCTGCTTGAATCCCGGCATCAGTCTAGCTTATTCTCCATACCGTTGTTTCTTTTCTTTATTTTTTACTCGACATTTTGTTTACTGTGGGGACTCCCCTATCCTCTTTCAGTTCTCTCTCTCTCTTTCTCATGACAAATGTTATATGACATTTTAAGCTGTAAAATATTAATCATCCCCCTTTTGTTCTCTTTACATTCTGATCAATATCATTTGACTTGTAAGAGAGTTCTCCAACTCTTAAAATGTGTGTATTTACCCATTGTTGGATTTCAGATATTGCATTTGTTGATCGAGCTGATATCAAAGCATATGTCGGTCCTCCAACACTTCAAGCCCGTTATGAAATTTTAAGGTCCTGCTTGCTGGAGCTTATGAGAAAGGCAATCTTGTCGAGTTTTCAGGTGCAGACACTCCCTCTCTCACCTCGTCCAAGTAACAATTTTTTCAGTCGCCCATCATGTCTTCCTTAACGAGGCGATAGTGTGCATTTGTTGGAAATGAAGTATCATGACTAACAAACACTGAATTTTGTAGGAATGTGACCAGCTTATTCTCCCAAATTACGCCACCATGAAAGAAAAGTTGAACATGCCTGAGACGCAGGAGGTTCAGGCCCCATTCCGCCTGTGTAAACAGTTGCTTGAAGCTGCAGGAGCTTGTGAGGTGAGAGAAAACATTTATGAATGCCTACTGAGCTTGGAATCGTTCTTTAATTATCAAAGAAGTTGAATGATCCTCCCCCTGTTGTTTTCTTTTATCAGGGTTTGAGCGGAAGATCTTTAAGAAAGCTTCCATTTTTGGCACATGCCGCTCTTTCCAATCCCTACCATTGTGACCCTGGCAGGTTCTTGTGTACAATGATAGATACAGCAAGAAGGGAGATTTCCGAGCTACATGAATGAGTCGATGAAATTTAACTCCATGTAAAAGATGTATTTAATACTAAGTGAAAGTATAATTAAATCCACAACATCTAGTTTCTATTTTGGCCTTCATTTGTGGTGGTCATGATAAAAGTAATGGTAGCTCAATACTAATAGGACTCAACTGCCAAATGTATATGCATAGAGTTTGCATGTGTAATGGACTGAAGTACCTTGAACGATTGAAGCCTCATGTAAGGGGAGAGGCTTCCAATTATCCGAAGTGGGGGATTTTAGACTTATTATGTGTACCATTCATTGTCGGTCTTGATCCCGGGGCAGCCATTCATTTGGTACTGTGATTTGGATTGTCTGTCGCCAGGAAACAAAAGCCATTCTACGGGATGCAGATTGCTGTGTCAAGATTTTTCTTCCACTTACCTTGGAGGACTGGAGTGGTCTGTAAAGATGCAGGACAAAAATAATTCTTGTTTAATTAGCTCCTTTAACTGATATTCTCCTCGCCAAATATGGGGGAACAAGTCTTATCTCGGTACAAGAAATTGAATATCAACCAAGATTCTTGGATTTGTTTCCAATTCCTCCACGAAAAGGAATATGCAATAATGCAATGGATCCAACTTACTTCTACCTCTTGGTGCACCCTTGCATAGGTATGGTACCCTCTATCTCGTGTACATCCATTGTATGGTTTGGGCTTCGTTATGTCTTGAAGTAGTAGTACTGGAGCTCTAGGCTCCTTGCACATCACTATCGATTTCTCTGCAGGTTCTATTGATCTCGTGTCACTTACATGTTTCGAAAAAGTTACTATGGACAGGCAACATGCGTGGGACAAAGGAATTATGTAAATATTTGAACTAAAAACATCTTGAGAACCTCAATTAAGACTAGTTTTCCTAATCTCAGATTTGATTATATCGCATCACGGCATGTTTGACAAATTAAATTCAATAGATATGGCTCTCTCTAGCCTCAATAATGTACAGTAGATGAAGACATTATGAACATCAATAAATGAAGCATTTAGGTCCTGTTTGAATACTGAAAATGTTTCATCTCATCTTATCTTATTATTATAACTTTATCAAATTTCCATATAAAATATAATAAATAACTTAACTTTTTTAAATCTTAAAACAATAAGAATAATAATATTATAACAATATTTAATTTAACTTTTAACTTTCACCTAAAATCATTTTATCTTATCTCAATATCCAAACTGCACACTAACCACTAGACGAGCATCATGAACTAATTAGTCTATTTGCTTAACTGTCATATCTTGAGATCCACCATGCATAGTGAAGCACAAGAATGGGTGCCTGATAATGAGCATCACAAGTATTTGGCGATGCACCGCACAAAATCTGAATGCTTAAGGATCAGATATTGGATAACCATGTACACCAGGATAACCAAAGAACATGCGCGCTAATGCTTATCATTTTTTTAGGCAAACCCAGAGAAGAAGAGTTCAAGCAGTACTCTTTTACTTTCCATTGTAACAGTTTGAACACCGACCAGAACCTCACAACTACAGAAGAGACTTCAGTTACAAACTTATTCCAGAAAACTTCCATTTAATTCTGAGGCAGTGGTTTTCTGCTGCAAGTAGGGATAAGAATAGATAACATCATCCGATGTATTGAACAAATTTGATTATACAATGGTCATGAAGAAGCATTGTCATTCCCTGTTGAACCAAAAAGCTTGCCAATTTCACTATGCTTACGAATATGATGAGGGCACTTGAAAAGCAGATCTTTGGCCTCAGAATGCCTACCTTCTTTAAAGAAAGATTTGAAAACATGAAGGTAAGCAGAAGAGGATGGATATTCTTTTACGCTTAATGCCTTAAAAAAGTCTGCAGCATCCTCCACAGTCCCAAACTTCGCAATATATTGAACAAAGGGTTCCGGGAAAGGTGGGTGATTTTGCTTCTTCATTAAACGAAGCAAATTCAGTGCTTCTTCAAGTTTCCCTACGCCTAAAAGCTTTTCAATCATATTTTTATAGGTAGCTTGCCAAGGTCTTAAACGATCCTTATTCACCATCTCCACAAGCAATTCGTAAGCACCATCTACTCTCCTCTGACTAAGGAAACCGTTAATTAAGACATCCAGCAGATCAGCATCAACATCACAGTTCTTCTCTATCATCTTCGCCAAACACATCAGTGCCGTTTCAACTTCATTAGCTGCACAATGCCCTTGAATCAAAATAGTCCAAGTCTTAATATCGGGAAGGCATCCTTGTTCTTCCATCTCGTCCAGCACCTTACAAGCTTCTTCAAGCCTCATCATCTTACAAAGTCCAAAAACCACTTGGCTGTATGTGATATTATCAGGCTGATACCCTGCGTTTCTCATAACCTTCATAATATTCTCTGCCTCGTCAAACCTCCCTGCACTTGTCAACGACCTATGAATCCCATCATAGACTGCCTTAGAGAGAGTATGACCCATTGACTCATATTTCTTTGCAACTCTAAACACCAAATCCAGATTCGGGTTATCACCGGCTGATATGGTCCTCAAAAGCATGCTACAGTCCTGAACTGATGGCTTAAATGGGCCATCCATCATAAATTCATAAAGCTTCACCGCATCCTCCATCATCTTGTACTTCTGAAACTGCCTTGATATTTTTATGTATGTGTCAATATCCATCTCATAACCCGCACTCTTAATCTCCTCAACAACGCTCCAAAACAGCTCAATTGAATCATCCCTACCAAGAACCCTAGCAATCGCATTATAAATCACCGCATTGTGTCCATAACCACTACAACGGCCAGCCCAATAAAAAAATTTCAAAGCCTTCGAGGGGAAATTTCGAAGTTCTTTCAATACCCGTATCACAAAATTATCCGATAACACAATTTTGAGCTCCTCCAATTCATGTTCAACCTCATCTGTCCACTCTGACTCCGAAACAATATCAACCACCTTCTTCACAACATTCTCCATCGCATTCTCTACAAGCATCCGACTGTAGAAGTGTTTCAACGCCGTGACATCGCTAGCCATCTTCCCCTTCTTAAACTGCGCCAAAATGGTCAAATATGTTTCCTCATCAACATAAAACCCTTCCTCTTTCATTTTTCTCAGCGTGACCCAAAACTGCTTCATTGACTCTTTGTTAACCAAAATCCTAAGCATTAAGCTATATACCGAAGAACTGGGTCTAAAACCAGCTTTCTCACAGACCCAATTGAAAAAATCGGAGGCCTTTTCTGGGTCTTTATCGAGTTTCTTCAAAATGTAAATAACTGTTTCGTGGGTCAGTGAAGGGTACGATTTTTTCAAGTCAAGCTCTAACTCGTCGGACCAATCGTTGGACAGAAGGAGTTCCACTACCGAACTTGGTTTCGACGAGAAGAACAGCTTTTGATGGGTACTTAGGAAGTACGAATTGTAAAAAGATCGATGTGAAAGAGAGGCATAGAACTGATTCACCTGGCTGGCAAGAGGTCGAGTTGCGGGAAGCCGAGTGGAGAGGAACGAGTTGACGAGTCTGAGTGATGTAAGGGTTGCCTTTACTCGGTTCATGGCTACTCAGGGAGAGGCTCTCCGCTAGATGTTTCAGAGTTTTCACAGAGAGAAGGCGTTGAACATTCGGGGGATTTCTCCAGGGTTTAAGCCTTAGAGGTCTGCTCTGGTTTAATTCGGTCCGCATCCGATTGATAAATCTGGGTCAAATAGTACCCAACCCAGTTGGTCAACCAGGGCTGGAGCAAAACCATGCTAAGTGGTGAATTTTTGGGCCATATTCTGGCCCGATATGCTTATATGCAGTTGGGCTCCATCTATATTATTCCCTTCTCCCTTCGAGGCGTGACCACCTAAATCTGTTAAATATTGAGCCTAATCCGTTACATCTGATTGATGAATGATATTTTAAATTTTATAATGTGTAAATTTTGTGATTTTTAAAAAAATAAAAAAAGATATATATAGGATTTATATTAAAAACTAATTAATATTTTTAATGATAGATCTCACTTTTTTAAACATAAATTATAAGAAAAAAGAATAAAAATTTCCTTTAAATCTAGAAGCTTTGATTTGTTTCACTATAAAACATGTTTGTTCAAAATGAATTATGTTGTATTGTTGGCCTTTTTATCTCTCTCACCGGACTAACTAGGATTAGGAATATAATTCCTTTCCTAAACCCCAATCTACTTTGTTAAGGACGTGTCTCACTATCAAACGTAACTGCTCACTTGTAATATGTGAAAGAATGTCGGCGTTGCACGTCTATAAACACTCTGATACTTAAGTCAGTAAAGAGTAACATATAACTAAACAAGAATTTAGTTTAATATATCTTTAAATTACCTGATATATATATATATATATGCAATAGGTTGAGTTATATCAACATTGCAGTTGGATTATGCTCACCTGATATCTATCTCATGTGATGCTTAACAATTTAGATTATTTCTAAATAATTGGAATAATTATAAATGCTCGTACGAACTCTTATCCCTCAACGTAAGGCGAAACATAAAGCCTTGCTGGGCGTGTGACTGAGACAATTTTCTATTGGGCCGAAATACTAAATGGACCCTCCACACCTGATCTTGTTTGTGATCTGAAATAGCTACCACTTTGAGCTTAAAGAACAACAACTACAATGCCAACTTATTTCCGTTGGGGGAAATGAAATATTTGAAGAATCTGGTTTTTTGTTTTTAATTAGCAGAGGATGGACAGCTTGTTGACTTGGGAGCATGTCATGTCTACCGCTCCTAGCTCAGACTTCTTCAGTCACCACGAAATATAATGCAAAGCAAAGCGCATCTCTTTCATGCCACCTCTGGCGACGACAATCCTTTTCTCTTTGGATGCTGAGTCGGCTCTGCCTCTGGGCAGATAGAGAGATCAGTGAGGACATGATCATCTGGGTCCCACGTTGGTTGTCATCCAAGCCAAGTTTCGTCCCTTAAATAAAGGAGAAGTTTTATTCCTCTCTTTCACAGAATACACGTGTCCACTTCCCTTTGGTGAGAGAAATGCCGGGCGGTCCAACTGGGGCGGCGGCGGGGGGGGGGGGGGGGGGGGGACTTGACAGTCGTGATAAGAATGCCTATGCCGCCCTTTGGTTGCAGAAAAGACGCAGATTATTCAGCTTAATTAATTTTTATTCAATTTTCCAAATATAAAAGTCATGTCAGCTCGCCACTTTTACAGTTCTTACCCCAAATTATCAAGTTGTCCGAGCATAATCCATTGATTATTCGCATCATATATATTTAGATAAGAGTAATGTTACCGTAAAGTTAGGAAATATATAAATGTCACGTAATTATTTTAAAAAAGAGTAAAGTTTATAATTAAAAAATTAATTTTTTTCATATAAGTCTCGTATTAATTTATTTTTAAAAAAAAATTATACTATATTTACCCAACTACAACTGTAAATATCATTTCTCTTTATATAAAAGCAAGAGGACGTCAGGTTCTACCATCTCAACAATTATATATAATTTATTTTTTTGGGTTGATTAATCAAGTTATTGGGAAGAGAAATGGTTGCCCCAAAGGGTATAGATTATTTGCTGCATGTGAATTTAAAGAAACTTCAATTTGGAGGCCGAGGAAGCAAAAAGATTCAAACACCTTAATATATGCTCAAGAGTGAAAGCTCTTTATGTGTGTGTATATATAGATACACATGCATGCGTACACATACACACGTAAAGAGCCTTTTGCAGGCGTGGGTGGCTTATTAAAAAAAGCCCCATCTTTAGGATACCGTATGCTTTGCCTTCAAAAGATGCTTTGCCTTCAAAAGTAGATGATTTTAAGCCATGCATGCATTCACTGTCCCTTTCCTTTTGTCCTGTGGAAATCATGCATGTCCCGCCCTGTGCACCGCTAAAGATCAGGAATGTATGCATGTGGGCATATATATAATAGAAAAAAATATATTCATCATTTAATTTTTTATCATCCTCTCATCACCTCATGATGTGACATTAGATAATAGGTTTACAAGTGAAATATCATAAATAGTTTCTAATCATCTAATGCCGCATCATAAAATGATGTGAGAATAATAAAAATTAAGATGACAAGTAACTTTACTGATATATATATATATATATATATATATATATATATATATATATATATATATATATATATAATATAAGCTATTTTCATTGCAGCTTAATTCCCTATACATATATATAAATATATATATATATTTATATGTTTCTACACATTTTTGCATATTGCATATCGTTGTGACTTGTGAATGCCATATATCTATGCATATATGCAAGCCTGTCTATGAGAATGAAGCAACCCTTTTATTTCCCTTCCGACTTGATCACATCCAAATTAACTTACTGCAAAGACATTTTTCCTCTTCTCAATGGTAGTCCAGCTAGCGGAAGCAGTTTAGCCGGCTGCTTTTCCATTTCATATGAGATGGATGGTTTTTTGGATCGAGGAGCCCGGCCACTTACTGTCTTCATCAGATTACAGATCAATATATATGCATCTAAGCCAAAAAGCATGAATTAATGATCAAGGTCATCCGTGCGAGGAAATCAAACATTTTTTTGTCCGAAATCACCAAATTATTAACTTGTATTTTTCTTGATTTTCAAGTGATCTAGCTGGTACTAAAGATAAAGAAATACTTTAGCTACAAAAGGACTACACAAAAGTAAATCTATAAACCGATATGGCTTGATGCAGTACGTTAAATTGTAAAAATACTTTTAATGTAAATTATATTTGATGCATCACGCGAAACCATGCATGTCAATTTATGTATTTGCTTTTGTGTAAGAGCGGTGCTACAGTCACCGCTCGTGGCTTCCGCTGGGAGCCACCGCATGGCAAAATTTTTTTTTTTGTTTTTTAATTTATTTTTTCAAATCATTTTTTAATACTTTTAAATATTTTAAAAAAATATAAAAAATTTATAATAATATTAAAAATATTTTTCTTAATCATTTTTCTTTTGACTAGCGGTGGCCCCCAACGAGAGCCACCAACGGTGGTATTAAGATTTTCTTTTATGTAATTTCTTTGTGTGTAAATTAGTTATCCTAAAATATTATATATGCATGTTGCTTTCCCGGCCCGTCATTAACGGAAGTATCATGCATGTTGTTTTAATTAGTGCAGTACCTGAGTCAATAATTAATAGCTAGCGCCAGTGTCCTTGTGTTATGTTGTCAATTCAGTCGATTGAGATCCTAAAGATTAACGGTAGTGCGTGCTGATCATGTTATATATTGTAGTAGAGCTAGATGTAATCAATTGCTTTTGCGCAATTGATTGATATGTCATAGTAGTTTCATGTTGCGCAAATCATGTATTGTCCATATCTATTGACTTCATCATCAGCATGAACTCCACTCCGCTGCGCATCTATCACGTACTTACCTATCTGATGATCTGTTGATTAATGATGGATCAGTTGGAAATCCAATTCAAGCGATTGAGGAGAGATTCCCTGACATTTAAAATTGATGATCGCATGCATGCATGGATGGTGTTAATGACGTGTTTCATATATACCACTAACTGCACGGTTGACTTGCAATAGATGAGATAGCGGTATAGGGTGTTCAGAAAAACTTCGATACCTAAGTTAGAGAGAAGTAGTCTCAATATAAATATATGAGTGAATGACAATAAGTTACCTTTAGGTATTATTTATAAGAGGAAAATGGTGATAACGACTAGTTTTAGAGTTTATCTTAGAAACTTTCAGAATAAATTGGTAGGATAACCTTTATGATCAATTAGAAGTGTTATATATTCTCTATATTATCCAACATGTGTTAGTAAGTTCAATCTCTGGGCTTGCAGATAATCCCGACTCTTGAAGCCTCAGACTTGGGCCCTCCAACACATGGGTTCTTTCTTTCAAAGCCCTAAATATCCATTTCAATTAACCCGCTAATTTCCTTTGTGCCTGTATGTGAGAAATTTATCACTTTGTGCTTTTTCTTTACCCAGCTAATTTGGAATAGATGGACGACCCCGGGGATCGTTACCTTGTTGAGGGTTTATGCTAACTAAGGTGTGGGCTTTGGAAGACTCAACTTCCCATTATGTTAAAGATGTGGCCTACGTCATCTGTAACTGTTCCCGTGCTTTTATTCATTATTTTTCTTCTATTTAAAAATGATAACCAACGGAATTGCCACCGTTTCGCCTTTCCAAGAATCCCCTCATCAATGCTTCTTTTGCCACTCCACTTCTTTAATCTTTTTGCATCATTTCCTCTTCTCTATTTCTTTCTTCCCTTAACTTTCTTCTCAAGTTTTAAGAAAGACTCACAACCCTTCACCCTTTTGATCTCGTTTCTTCCAATCCATATGACAAATGGCTCAACGTGGTTCTTCCCATGTTCCCAACTGAGCTTCTGCCCAAGCCCCATCAATGGTTTCCTCTCACTCTATACCTGAATCATTTGACGGTCAAACTCCACCTTTCTTTTAGGGGTTCAAATGGTGCTCCACACTCGTCGACCGAGATTTGACAAAGTTGAGGACTTCATATCACATCCCCGATACCGTGGTCTCACTATTCCCTCTGAGGGCGCCATAGACGAGGAGGGCTTCTCGAGGAGAGTTGCTCATCCAGTTTGTGCCCTGACACACAATTTGCGCCTTCCATTCTACTGTCCCCCCGTTCATGATGTTTTTGATTTCCTCCAATTGACTCCTACCCAACTTCATTCACATGCTTGGCGTGTACTTTTGTGCTCATATGTGGTGTTTTGTATGGTTCTGGAACCTTTGGAACCTCTGGGGAAGATTTACTTAGATCTAACTACTCATGAATTCTTGTATTTCTACTCTGTGAAAGAGCTATCAGGTAATATCAGGGTTAATTAATACAATAGTCACAAAAAGATCCACGAAAAGATCTTCGTTCTGTTTCTTCCATTAGTATTGAAGGGTATTTATCCAAGAGCCACTATATATGAGGAAGTATATATGGTTTTAACTAGTGGACTTGATATGCATGGCTTGTACGTAGCTTGATTTATTATTATTATTAACTGTCATGCCGTGACCATCCTTATTATTATATATAATACGGCCTTTTCCTAGAAAGTTTGCAATCTGCATGCCTTTTCGATCGGGGAGAAAATGAATTATATTTTTGAGTTTCTAATAAGTATGGAACTTCAATTCTTGATTATTTGTTTTTTTTCCCCTTAGCTTTTATTTAATCAGGGGATAGATAATTGACTATATATATAATGCGTATGAGTATTATGGGCAGATTCCAGCTATGAGATCTTATATATATGTATATATATATATATGCTCAAATCATCAGCTCAATTCCTTTTTCACTTAATAAAAACTAATGATTGAATTAGTGGTCATTTGCGGCCATAATTTGGGTCGTGTATATCTTCAATAAAATTTATGCATTTAATGTCGCAGAAGGTTAATGCAGATCACTGATCCATTGCTGTTTGTTAAATGATTTCATCAGTACTTTTCATCACTAATCCGAACTAATTAGGTCTGCAAGCTGCTAGGTTTTTGGAGAATCGGCATTCGAAGACTAGTACTCATGCCCGTTTAAGCTTAGCATTAATGCTGGCCTTACCACCATTCCAAAGTACACCTGTGCATTTTGTGCTGCATGCATGGCTAGCTATGTAAACCTGGGATAGTGTTAAGTGGTGGAAACCCACGTACGTACAGGGCCAACCTGAACTTAGCTGAAAATTAGTATTCATACTAGAGGTACAGAAGATGCAAACTATATTCCCAATCCGAGAAATCTTATGACATCTTTTCATTGCTAGCAGCAAGTGTATACATGTACACGTACACGAAATTAAACATATACATGTACGCGAAATTGAACCCACAATTACTTTTGTTATAATCATGCTAGCTTCAGCTAGGCCTCCAGTTTTCTTTTTGGTAGCAGCCGTTGGGATTAGAGGTAAATCTTAAAAATGATAAGTAATTTGGTTTAAAATATAATATAAATAATTACATTTACAAACTCTTTTAATTATTATTTTAATTTTTTGAAATAAGTAATGATTTTACATGGTATTAAAGTAGAGATCATTTTGAGTTTGAATCCTAATACGTACGTATACACTCTATCCATTTAATTAAATGTTTTATGTATTGGATCTGCTAATTGAGAGAGTTCTATAGATGAAAAAGAAGATTAAAAATAAAATACAAATAATGAAATCCCATCCATCACCCTCAATTTAAAGTTTAGAAAGTGATTCAACAAAACCCACTATATTGATTTCCCCCAACATGTTACCTTTTTTTCATGCTTCTTTGCAGAATTCTGTACTTCTTATTAAGTTCCCAACCCCAAAATAAAGGCCATTTTCTTGTCACTAAAGCATTGGTACAGTACCCTTTAATAATGATGTTTTTTAAGTGACCTCGATCGAGAGGTCTCAAGTTCAACTTTGTATAATTTTCTATCTTTTTTTTGAAAGGGGGAATATTGTCCCACAACCACAAAACTGCAATCTTTTGGTCTCTGGCCGCCCTTGATCATGCAGTCTAGGTGTAATGCACCGCCCATGGTTGGCATTCCATGCACATGTCATTTTGTCTGCACCTTTGTCTACACCCTCATTTGATGTAATCTCATCCTCATGACTGGTTTGTAATTGTCTTTATATGCTTTAATTTATTATAACTTTAATCCCCTTTATTTTATAGAAAAAATCTAGTTACAAGTTAGCACAACTGCGTATTAATATATATATCAATCTAATATTATTGGTTAAAAAATAAATTTTATTAAAAATAATACTAATTTAAATTTTGAATATGAAGGAATCATTATTGATATACAGATTAGTACACGACTTTACTTATATTTAGCAAAACTCGTGTTTGTAATTCCCTCCAGCTTTTGCTTTCTAGCTTACTCGTTTACCCATCAATGACTTGTTAGATCACTCACGAATCTTATAAAACTTGCCCAAAATATGGGAGTAGTTTCGATGGTGATGAAGGCCCTGATTACTCAGAAAAATAATGACATGAGTTGCATATATAACGTAAATATATTAGATTTAAATACTTGTTTTATAAAAAAATATATATAGATTTATACTAAAAATGATTTTTTTTTTATATTTTTTTAAAATGAGATATACTTTTTTACAAAAACTTGTACAGAACTTGTTGAACCAAATAATCCACGCTCCCATATGCAAAACACATTTACTTTATTGACCAAATTCATGCATATTTGGGGAAAAAAGTACAATTTAGACACAAAATATCAAGATCGAGTACTGTTACATTTGATACCCACAATTAAAATTGACATATTGCATACTTAAACAATGTAAAAATGACATTTTGTAAGCTTATTCAATTATTGTGTTGAGGTGTATAAGGAAAGGTGACGTTGTACAATCTTAATGGTTAGATGTTAACGAGGATTCAAAAGTGTCAATTTACGATAATTTAGTGATATAACATGTCGGTTTTGATAATTTAAATCACAAAGTCCAAAGTCTTAAATAGTTTGAGATTAAAATATATTAACCAAACATACTTTGAACCTCACTTATAATGTTGGCAAATTAAAGGGGAACGATGCATAGTTGTAGGCCATTATTACAATAGCAAATGTTGATCTCTTGGTCAGTATCGTAAGTACTACCTTACGAATTCTAATACATACAGTCACTTTTACGTATTTCACTAACGTGATTGGTTGTTCTTTATTAAAAAAAGAGATATAGTTAATTATATTAATAGAGTACGCAAAGAATACGTAAAAATGACTATACATAAAATTTCTTATTACCTTAATTATGCATAACATCCGTCAAAACTTATTTTCTTATAGTGATTGGTGTGCTCGAAATTTATCGATGTCAAGAATGATATGCATACTTGGTGGCACAATGGACAATTATTAATATCTCTTCTAGTTGCATGCCTTTAAATATTCTACTTAAATCTATTTTATATATTAACAATGAGAAGGATTAACCTTAAAACACCATGTACTAATCTTATGTTCTTTTAATACCATTTCTGGTTGATTAGGGAAAAAAATAAAATAGATATGATGTTAATATTTTATGTGTGAAAATGACTTGGCCTTAATTTAGAATGGTGGAGAATCAAATATAATTTTCACACGTGTCAACCAATCAGCAACCTTGCTTTCTCTGACAGAAAAAACATTTTCACAATGAGAGAGAGAGAGAGACTGAAAGAGAACCGGAGGTCCACAGCCATCAGACTCTGCAGTAAACAAACAGCGCCAGAGGTCCACAGCCATCAGGCTGATCAGAGACTGAAGGAGTAAGGATAGTTCCCTCTTCTTTCCAGGAAGCCCACAACCTCATCCGACGCCATTTCTCTCTGCCACTACCGGGGTCTAACTGACAATCATCTCCTGTAAACACTGAACGCCATGGATGTTGACTTCAGGGCTTCTTGGGTCCACCCTTTCAAACACTTCTCTACCGTCCAAGCTGCGCGCATTCCCACTGGTTCATTTCTTCTTTTATCGCTTTTGATGTTTCTGGGTCTGATATAGTTATTTTGTGTTTGCAAAGGTTTCAACCTCTGTTCTGTTTCATTGTTTTCTTTGAATAATGAAATGTTCGCCCAGAGTTTTGGGGTGGGTTGGAGGATCTCGTGGATGTTAAACTTAAGTTGTAATTTTTAACAAAGCAGTAGCCTAACGTGAGGATTTTCAGGGAATGGGCTGTGAAGAATTTGAACAATTTTTATGAACTTGACTTTTTTTTTTTATAGGTCATGTATTAACGGACAACAAAAGAAGAAAGGTTTTATACATAAGCCGATGTTGTAAGGAAAAATTACCGATAAGATTCTAATTGTTTGTTTAATTATAACTCTTAATGGTTAAATTTCATAACGATGCTGAATTTCTAATGACTTTTTTTTGGTTGTTTCGAATCATCAATTGGTTGTTAATATTTGTTTCTCACTTTTAAGACAATAAGCTGAAATACACGATTTTCTATTCTCAGCTATTAATACTAGAATAAGCTCAATACTCTGCTTATATGTTTTTGCCTTATGCGGCGGTGTTGTTGCCGAGTGACTATATAAGACCTTCAATCGGAGGCTTTAATTAATTACGCTGGAAGAAAGTTTATTTAGGTTGGAGGCTAGTCATTCCCTTGAAGTGATTTAGTTTTCCAAATTTTCCCAAGAATGACCGCAGTGATATGAATCTTGAGAGGTCTATGAACCATCTAAGAACACATTGGTGATGTTGAAGAACATAGAAACTACGACATCCAAGTGTTCTGATTCTGACATAATTGAAATCAGCAGGAAGATGAGAATGATGAATATATTGATGAAATATATGAAGTTGTGAGAGGAAATCTATTTATGATTGGAAACACAAACAGATTTTATATGCACGTGTGATGAGTTCTTGAAGGAAAGATGATTTCTTCTTCCATAAATACTGTTTAGAGATAAACTAAGCTTGCATGTTTTCCTCGATATTATTATTGGAAAGAGATTAGTAGTGATCAAGATGAGTCGTGCCTGTCCCAAGAAATAGTTTCCAGTTTGAATGATGAAAAATAAGCCAACAAAGTCCTCTCTCTCTCTCACCATTTTCTTTGTCCGCGTATACTTTCTGTTTCTCTCATGCCTCCATTGTATGTATTTGTGGAATTATTGGGTTTTGTTGTCCTTCAAACATATCTCTTTAGTGGTCATTCATTGGTGCTAGATTACTTTATGTTATGTCTGACAGCTCCTCTCCTCATTCCCATCCCCAAACAGATAGCCAGTTAATATTGGATGATTCAGATGGGGAGGATGATGCAAGAGCTTGTATTCCATGCCCCTTCTGTTATGTGGACATTGCCTTGTCTATGCTCTGTAGCCACTTGCAAGATGATCACTGCTTTGACTTAAAATGTGCAGTATGTGATTCTTTATCTGATTTTTGTTTTATCGTGTATGCACTCAGTCTCAATGCCTGGATGCTGCTTCCAACTTATCTGAAGTTGAAACTTGATATATATACTTGATACAATGCAACTTATCCTTCATCCTGATTATCATACAAAATTAAAGCCATTCAGCATTAATAGAATTGGAAAAACAGAAATAAAAGTTTGTGGAGATTATGAAATTGCTTGTGTTTCTTTTGATTTTGTTATAAATGATTCCACGTTGCTATTGCAGGTTTGTCCTTTGTGTGCTGCAAATCTTGGGAAAGATGTGATGGGGCATTTTATAGTGCAGCATGCAAGCTCCCTAAAGGTACTGTTAAATAATTATGTAAAATATCATTTTACAGAGAAAGTATTCTTCAAAGCATATAATGTGTGTTGTAACCAGAAAATTATATTTTCTCTTCTTTGCAGCGGAGGCAAAAATCTGAGAAAGCTGGCTTCTTGAATGGCAATTCTGCAATGATTGGCAAGAAACTTCGAACAAATGCTGTGGTAAACAAACAAGAATTTGCACCCGATCCACTTCTCTCACAGTTTATCAACGGTATAAATGTTTTAGACCCTAAAGGTATCCAGCAAGATGAATGCTTTGGAGATGATGCTTCTGATGTGAAAAGGTATACTCCTTTCTGGTCAGAGTTTAGTATGAAGGGGTTGTCAGTTCTTTTAGGAATTGCATTGTAAATACCATTTAAATTCTAAGACATAACAATGAACGATGCTGATTAAGCACATCGGTGGTGCAAGTTATTGAAGTTCCTCCGTCTTGGGAATTGGGTTAGCCAGTAACTTAGTTGATTACAGTATACTTCTTAACATATACACCGTGGATTTTTTTCAGCTGTTATGATTGTCTTTTAATACAAAACATATTTAAAACTATTATGATATGAGTATCTATGCCGTCTGTTGAACAGAGAAAAAAAGTCCTTATCAGGTGCTCTTTGTGACTGAAATCCCCCCATATATATCTGTCTATATATATATATATATATACACACACATATATGTGATGGGCTTTCCCCTCAACAAATCAATTTAATATCATGTGATCCGATAGGCCACATATATGTATATGTATGTCTATATGTGTGTGTGTACATCTGTATGTGTGTGCGCACGCATGCACTTGTGTGTGATTTAGTGCAGCTCTATAATGCAGTATTAGAACTTTTTGCCTATTTCTTCTTCTCTGGTTGTAAACCTTGCTTTATTCGCTCAAGATGATAATTTACAAGTTATCCTTGCTTCATCTTAATCATTTTTTTCATACGGGAACTATTGAGCTCTTTGTGTTTAGGAAGTGGCTCTAAAATATTTGTGTCTGTCACTGATAGGGCTTGAATAAACACAGTTCAATGTCTTTCACTTGATTGAAGAGTCCAATCGTTCACTTTTTTAGATTTTGTTCCTTTTTTTATGGTCAATGTGAACTACTGTCTAGAGATGTGATGATTAGGAAATAAATTGTGATTGGTAAATAATCATATACGATCGTTTAGGAGAGTAAAAAAGTACATACTTTTACCTATGAGAATACAATCCAACGTAGGATATTGCTGATGCTTCATGGTTGTGCAGCATGGAGCCATCTTCAATGGATGAAGGTCACGAACAAGATATCGAAGAGAGAAGGCAGAAAGCAGCTTTCGTCCAACAGCTGATCCTGTCAACCGTTTTCTAAGACCTATCTCCAAGTTCCTTGAAGCTCAGCAATTTCCAGAAGATGCAAACAAATTGCTTCACTCGACGATTGTGAACGACATGTTTTCAACTGGTGCTGGGTTTTCATTTGGTGCATGGTTTTAAGTTGTAAGAATAGTTTGTAAATTGCGCAGTCTAAATATTTGGTCTGGAAATGGCAAACTAATTTAAGGCAGTGTCAGTGTGATAGTAATTAGTAAATATTGGTCTGGAGAATCGGCCGTCCATGTACTAATGGGCAGAAGCAAACGTTCTGGTTATGGACCTTATAAATCTAAATTCCAGGCACAAATTTCATGCAAAAATGGATTAGACTTTGGACAAAGAATCAGAAGAGGAACGCTGGTGGATATTCAATTTCAAGTATCAACCTGTTAGACACCTGACTATGATTGCTGCTATATGTTTGATACTAACAAGTGACAACATCGACTCTTTGCCTTAATGAACATCCGAAGTGAAAAATAAGAAAATTGTCATGTTCTTGCAGACCTAATGATACTAAACTTGGACATGCGTATTTACATGGGATTATTGGGACCAGCTCAAACTTTTAGATAAATTGAAGACTTTTACAGGCTGGTTCATATCCACTTGTATTGGGGATATCTTGATCCTGGTTCAGTTAAATCAAATGATGTCAGGTAAACCTTTTTTCCTGGTTTATTTTGGGCTTTAAGCCCATCGTGCTCGCTTGTGTGCCATTTCTAGAATAATCAGATTGAAGCTATGGCTTGTTGGGTTTGTCGAGTATGGTTTTTTTTATGATTGTCTTATTTGATGACGTGACATGACCAAGACTTGTCACGTAATTTTTTATTTTATTTTTGTGAATATTCAATAAGACTTGGCCATGAAGCACAACTAAAAAATTTGCTTGACATTCGCGTCACGGATCGCTCGAGCGAAACTTAACCAAAAAGTTCACTTGACATGTTACTTACGTGAACATCAGACATAGAGTTTGTTCAAAACTCGCTCGACACCTCACTCAAATGAATAACGTAATAATTGAATAATTAGAACTTTTGCCATATAATCCCATATATATATATTTATTATGAACAGCTATTTTGAATATTATAATTTTACTTCAGTGTACTTTGACATTATTTAAGAGAATAAAATCATCTATAGTTTTGTAAATGTAAGCATAGTACCAAATCACGTAAATATTTGTGTCCCTGTGATTAATTTCTCATTTTATTTTATTTTATTTTCTTGCATCGTCAACATGTTGCAGTCTTCTAAAGCTGAGTTTCTTAATGGCAAAAGCCGTTGTCAGGTGTCAGAAGTTTTGCAGAGCCAACTTGATCTTCCTGCTCTGGTTGGAGATCGTTCAAGGATGGAGAAGGGTGGACTTGTTTTACATATGGTGCAAATAAAATTTCTAAACAATGTTTAGCCTACAAAAAATTCTAAATAATAAAATTTTTAATTTATATGATTTTTTACATAGGTCGTTAAATTATAAAATTATTTTTATTACAAAACAAATGTGACATATTTTTACTAAACTATATTAATTTATATATTCTTAGAATTTGTTTGTAGAGGTATTACTTCTCAAATTTTTGTTGCCAGACAGCCTTTGGAATACGGTTTGCTCTAACCTACAAGAGCAAAGTCAAACCCTGGTCTCACTTCTAGTCGGTCAAATTCAAACCAGAATTGGCCTAAAGAATCTCAAATGTGCACATGGTTATGGAGTACACATTAATATGCACATTCTTTACCTAATATTAGCTTATTCTCATTAGATTGTCCAAGAACCACGCCAGCACACACATTCCTTGAAACCTGCACACAAACACACAGGCCATCTTCAATTTCATGGTTGGGTAAAGAACACAAGAAACGAGCCACAGCCTTCCCACAGTCTCTTAAATGCATCCCTCGCTTGAGACATTGGAGTCTGTAATGGCCGTTCAACTATGCTTCTCCAAAGCCTACCAATGTGAGCGCCTTCTTCAGACCTCACCAAAAACATTTCTTCCTTACATAACAGACTACATTTTCTTAAGACAAAAACAAAAGAGTGACTACTGCAATATGGAACCACAAAGAAACTCGAGGGCTTTCTAGTCATTTGCCATCAATTTTCCTATAGCAAAATGATATTCAACTCTATAGTCTGCACATAAATCATGAGCATGGTATCAACACTATTCTTCGAGAAAGTACCATTACAAATTTAGGGGAAAACATCTTACAAATGTTTCCAGACCAACTCTAAGTAGTGACACTTCCACGCCGTTAATATGGCAAAGCGACCTTTTGCTCAGTAGAAGTGACACTTAAGGAGCAAATGAAACACATCTTCCGAGCAAGTGATCCTGTAGATTCAAGACAAGCAGCAACGCAGAGCTCACATGCAACAATGGCACTTTGCTTGCGTAGAGCATGACTCGGCAGAACCATCTCAGGTGTGGCTTATCAGGTTGTAGCTTCCAAAACAAAGTTGAAGGACAATAGGAGAGCCGTAAAGAGAAGCAGCGTTTTTTAGAGGGTTCAATGAAAGATTGAGAAATGTATAATCTTCAATCAAAATCAAGAAGTAGTAAAAGAAACAATTCATTTTCATCCCCCATTATCAAAAGTTGAAAAGCAGCGTCAACTAAGAGAAGGGTGGCACAAAGCATCTGGCAATCAAAAGCAGATTCTGAAAATCATATTATGTACTGTATCTGCCTCACTCCCAACATTATAATACAAATGCAGGAGAGAAAACAATGCCAGAAGGATTCAAATCTATGAGAATTCAACTGTAAAATGGGCATCATTAGATTATAAGCAATTCCAAAGAAGGACCCATATCATTTGGTAAATGCAAACTATATTCCTAGCTCCCCACTTACGTGCATTTCTCACTTCAGATCAGACATAATAGCAAGTACTTCCGGTAGCACACAAGATGAAGAACAACAGAAAAAACAAAAGTAACATTTGATCGTCACAAAAATGTTATCCGTTGATGCTAGATATCAGCATAAAGCAAAAGAAGCACAAGCCTAGAAGATATATGACATGGGATAGATCAAAGTTCAGTAAAATGGCAAAACTAATTGCAAAAACTTGAGGATAAGATGTCATTTTGTCACCACTAAAAAAAGTAACAGCATTTCCTATCAAGAATGCCAAAGGCAAAAGCTTCCTAGTTTCACTCAATGATGGACTGGATAACACCAGCTCCAACAGTCTTCCCTCCTTCCCTGATAGCAAACCTCATTCCTTGTTCACATGCTACAGGCATTATGAGTTCCACAACCATCTTCACACGGTCTCCTGGCATGACCATCTTAGACTCCTCATCCTTATCATTCATAATTGAGGTCACCTTGCCCGTCACATCCGTAGTCCTCATGTAAAACTGAGGCCTATAACCCGCAAAAAAGGGTGAATGCCTACCACCCTCTTCCTTCTTCAACACGTACACAATGGCAAGAAACTTAGTATGCGGGGTAATCGTGCCAGGCTTAGCCAAAACCATCCCTCTCTGTATATCAGCCTTCTGAACACCTCTAAGCAACAAGCCCACGTTATCCCCGGCCAAAGCCTCATCAAGAATCTTCTGAAACATTTCCACACCAGTCACAGTAGTGTTCCTAGTTTCCTTCAAACCCACAATCTCCACAGTTTCTCCGACCTTAACCGTACCCCTCTCGACACGGCCGGTGGCAACAGTTCCACGACCAGTAATCGAAAATACATCTTCAACAGCAAGCAAAAATGGGAGATCGGTTTGTCTCTGTGGGATTGGTATGTAACTATCCACAGAATCCATAAGTTCATAAATCTTATCAACCCATTGGTTGTCCCCGCGTTTAAGGCTAGGATTAGCCATTAAAGCTTCCAAAGCTAACAAAGCGGAACCAGAAATAATGGGCACGTCATCCCCAGGGAATTCATAAGAGGAAAGCAATTCACGCACCTCCAATTCCACCAGCTGCAAGAGCTCCTCATCGTCGACCTGGTCCTGTTTGTTCAAAAACACGACCATGTTGGGCACACCCACTTGCTTAGCCAGCAGTATGTGCTCCTTCGTCTGTGGCATTGGACCGTCGGCGCCGGAAACGACGAGAATCGCACCGTCCATCTGGGCGGCACCAGTAATCATGTTCTTGACGTAATCAGCGTGGCCGGGGCAGTCCACGTGGGCGTAGTGGCGGTTCTCGGTCTCGTACTCGACGGTGGCAGTGTTGATAGTGATTCCACGAGCCCGTTCTTCTGGGGCGGCGTCAATCTCGTCGTACTTCTTAGGTGCGCTGCCACCCAAGGAGGCCAAAGCCATGGTGAGCGCCGCGGTGAGGGTGGTCTTACCGTGGTCGACGTGGCCAATGGTGCCGATGTTGACGTGGGGCTTCTTGCGCTCGAATTTACCGCGGGCAGCTCGGACTGTGAAAAGGCGGCGGTGACGAATCGTTTTGGTGGTAGAAGAAGAGGGAGAAAGGTGGAGGATGGTGGAGGGATTGAGGAAAGAGGAGGAGAGTTGGGATATGGCGGTGGGTCTGGTCAGTTTGGAAGTGGATTTGGGGTAGAACATGAGGGAGGAAGTAGTTGGGGAGGGTGGCGAGGCATATGGGCAGGTGAGCTTGGAGGAACCTGAGGCTGAAGCTGCTGCTGAGGAAATTGCAGCCATGGCGAGAATGGCGCCGTTTGGGGAAGAGAGTGAAGAAGAAAGAGAGGGATCGGAGACTGGAAAGTGTTATCTATTGGAAGACGAAGGCGGGCCTCATATCATACCGAGTAGGGGTTTATCCAGTCACTGCCCAAGGTGAGTGTTTTGGGTTGGGATTCCCAGTAATTTTATTTTTATTTTTGTGTTTTATTTTTATCCATATAGATAAAACATAAAAATGTTATTATATTTATTAATATTATTTATATAATATTTAATATTATAAAATCTATAAATTATGTGCATCTCTTCTTGAGTTATAAAAATTATTTGCAAAAGAGAAAAATGAACTAGTCTAGTAATATTAGATGCATGCATCTATGTGCATTGTGCCTTAGATTATGGAACTGTGCAAATATATATTAAATGAAAAATGAAGTTAGTTTTTGAGAAGTAAGTTTGTTTGAATGTAAGAATTTTAGAGAGATAAACTCTTTTAAAAAAAATGTTGTAAATTAAAAAAACTTTAAAATATATTTTTATTGGAGTTTAAAATTGTGATGAGATCAATCAGGGCTTATATTCTCCCCTTTGTGGTTCAAGTGAAAGCAAATGATATAAGAGAGGCTGAGTCATATCTACAAGTATACACTGAACGTTGATTTCTCTAGGCATTCTCAAATACAGGGCTAATCTTAGCTGTCTCACCTCATCAGCATCTCTATGTGGATGGTCTCTTCTCAGACGCATCCAGCAGAATGATCTTGACGAAAATCACAATTTTGCATCTGAGTAATCAGGCTTCCTGAAGGATATTTGAGCTTCATGGAATATATAGCATCAACATGTGAAAGATGATTATACCTTCCAGACTATCTTTCGCCTTTCCGTTAAATGTGTTCCTTTCCGTGAAAAATGAGTGGATTACCTAAACTTTCAATCAATGTCAAGCTGGGAAAGCGAGGCAATACCACTCCCAATTTGTATAGGGCCTCAATCTCTAAAATGCTTAGTTTAGCTGTGTGTGGCACTGTGCATTTCGTTGTTGGAAATTTTCTGCTTACACATATTCAAGACCTTTTGATAGATCTCTGGAGGAAATCCCTCCATAAGATTTGATGTGGCCAATTCATGCTGCCTCTTCAATTCATTTAGCTCCCGCTGCTGCTGCTTTAACAGATTCTCAAGTTTTCCAGCAATTATCTTGACAGCTGCTGATTCAAAATAGTTCTCTTCAAATGGATAACCTCCATTGCTAGAATGTGAATCTGCATCCGCACTATTTTGCTTGCCCAATTGTAGGTCAACAAGTAAATTAGCTTCCTTCTCTTCATTATTATCATCCTCATCATCAGAAACACAGTCATCCTCAGGTTGTTCAAGTAAAGTACCAAAACTAGGATAGTCTCTGTCATCATTAAGATCAGGAGAGTTTTCATTATCGCCGGTCAAGCTAGCCCCAGCAGCGACTGAATCAACCTGCAAAGAAAAGTTTGAACGGCCTGGAGAGGTTTCACTAGGTGCCTTAGGCGAGTCAGACCAATACTTACGGCCTGAAGGCAATCTTTCCAAGGTAAAACCACTTGAAGAAGGGGTAGTAGGCTCATTCATGAGGGAAGATGCATCATCCTTGGCTTCAGAGGTACATATATCAGGACTTGCAACCTCTCCACCAGAACTATCTCCAGAGAGTTCTCTTGGTGTCCAATCTGGGATGTGCGACCGAATTTCTGAGTCAATCATTTCAGCAATTGCTGAAACGTCTTGATCTGTAAGGTCCAACTCCTCAACCATTTCACTTGCAACCGCAATTGCAGTGTCTGCCTCAATATCAAACGGGAAGTGGATGTTGCGATAATGACCTGCTCCAATGTTGAGAAATTCCAACTTAATCCCTGTAAATGCTAATGAAAGTATCTTTTTCTTTGTTTAAAATTTGAAGAATTAATAAATAAACAAAGAGAAGGATAGACAACCTGAGGAGTCTGCTATTCGTAGTTTCAGAAATATCGTGTTCACATCTTTCCTCTGACCTTGAACTGTGAAGTCTCTACTTGTCTCCACAGCTGAATCCTTATCATCTCTAACAACATCAGACTGACCATGATTGCCTTCTGTCTTTGAAAAGTTAAAATGAGGGGAAAAACATAAAGGCCTTTGATCTCTGTAGAAAATACTAAAACTTACCTGAATGATGGGTCTTGTGACGTAGAGAACGACCTATACTTTCATTATCCTCATCTGGCTGGAGAAAAGGATCCATTAAAAGTTCCTTGGCAGACAAGCGTTCAGAGACATTTGCAATACATTTTGCTATAAATGCTCTAACTGCAGGGTCTTTTACTTTCGCCAATGATGCTGGCTTTATTCCCTAGAAAGAAAAAGAACTGACATGAAAAGTCTACACACCAAAAGTGAAGTTTAATGGCGTTTCTAGCACTGAAATTAAAAAAACAGAGATTTGGGTTTCCAAACTCCAGTGCTACAAGCCAGATTGCAAAATTTCACAAACATTTGCAGGTGCAAAAAATTAGAAATGTCAAATTGAAGTGCTGAGAAGAATTAAAACGATGACCCTCATTATAACTATCTATCCTTCAAGTCAAAGAATGTAAACATGGAGATGCCACTTTCTTGCTTTAGAATGGGAACTTGTACTAAAATAGATATCTTGCAGAAGTTGAACTTTCTAGAGAAACTACGGAGTAAAAGAATCTGATCACCATAATACTTAACCATTCCTTACAGGGCTTAGCTTTATCAAGACTACAAAAGCTTTCGTATATGACATGGTGAAACAAGGTAAGAAAATAAATATATTTTAGAAAGAAATTGCAATAGAATAGTAATTGAAATGAGCCAAAGATTGCTTAGGCCATACTGATGTCACTTTCTTGTATATTTGAGCCGCATTGGCACATTCGGCATATGGGTACTCGAAGGTCACCAACTCTATCAAACACATGCCAAAGGCATAAATGTCTACAAGCTCATTGTATTCTTCCTCATAAAGCTCTGGTGCCATGAACTCCGGAGTCCCTGAAGTTAAAATAAAAGTAACGCCAACGCACTGGTAAGTGGTAACAAAGTTCCCATAAAAAATATCATCTCAGACGGAAAACAATGACGATATACTAGAATCCTCACCAATGACACTATGAGCTGAACGAGCCTTGCGAAGAATTGCAGCCAGGCCTAAGTCACCAATTTTCACCTCACCTTGATTTCCATTGACAAATATGTTATCACACTTCAGATCTCGATGAATAACTGGCGGGTCATGACCGTGAAGGTAAAGAAGGCCCTCAAGAATCTGCCTAGACCATTTCTTCAATGCTCTTATATCAACATATTTATGTTTTTTCCGGTACCTACACAATATCCAGTGACAAAGACAAAGCCCTTAACAAAAAGCCAAAAAAAAGGAAAAAGAAAAGAAGAAAAGAAGAGAAAAGAAAAGGGATAAATGAAAACCAAAAACCTGATAATAATAGCCTAGCAGAATATAGAACTCACTGTCGTAATGTTCCAGAGGTGAAAATCTCAGTAATGAAGTTAATATTCTCATTTTTGGTATCGATCCACGAATTATAAAACTTAATTATGTTCTTATGCTTCAAAGTCTGGAGTAAGTGAACTTCTGAATATAGACGCTCCAACTCTTCAGAGTTTCGCAATAGATCTGCCACCTTAACCTGATTCCAAGCCACTTCAATTCCCTCCCATTCATCAAACGCTCGATATCTGAAATTCCCACATTTTGATCAAGGACGCACAAATGTAGCCCTTACATGTCCAGTCTCAAAATCATTTTAGTCACAGTGCAGCACGTGGAAACTTGTGTTCTATAATAGTATAAACTCAGGATTAATATAGCAAATTGAACAAAAGGATACACTTTCTTGAAAGCACCTTTTCCTAGAACCTCTTTATACTGCAAAAAAAAACCACCATAAATTCAAACAAAAGCACAACCATTAATAGACATAGCAATTATACATATATGTATATGAAACAAAGTTTTCTTTTTTAACTAAACATCCTCCACCGCGTCATTAATGAAAGAGACAAAAGAAAAGAGAAGGATTTACTATTTTCCTAATCTAAACTGAAAACCAACCGAAATCAGAATAAGAAGAAAACGAATAAAAATTAAATTACAAGCAGAAACAGAGAATTTCGGATAAAAAGTAGACGATTTTGTCGTTGAACTGACCCGACCATATCGACTACTGGGATCAACCTCAACGAACTCGGTGTCGGAATTGTCCGGGTCCTGTTCGAACGAAAATTCCAGCGGCATTTCTCGTACCTAATATCCGAGCACAGGCAAAACTTAATTGCCACCAAAATCTCAGATCAAATTCAGAAACCACACATCGAATTCGGAACGAGCCGAGTCGAATCCGGACCGGGGAAAGAGAAGCGGGATTGGGAGATTCAAATGTTACCCAGAAACGAAAAAGAGACTCCTATGGGTCCTGAGAATAAATCAGAGGAAGAATAAAGAAGCAGCAGCTTGTGTGAGAGAGAGGTATTTCGTGAAGGCGAATCGGTTTGAATGGCTGAGCGTATGACTCAGTATGAACTCGTTTTTGTTTATCCGATTTTTGATTTCGTGTGTTTAAAAGGTCAGCCTTGGGATTTTATGGAACGGGGAGCGAGGGTGGGACCCACAGAAGGTGCCACTCTCCATCGGTAAGTCATTTCAACGACGTGGCATCATCTTGCTACTTCTGCATTGTTATGGTTTGCACTCACGATGATTTAACTATCTTATCTTTTAAAATATATTATTAAAATTTATTTTTTTTATTTTATATATAGACTTTTATAATATACTATACATTAACTTATTTATTTTTTTTATATTATTTAAATATTATATTTTTATTCTTTTTTATTCATTTCAATTAAAGTAAAAAATAGATAAAAAAAATAAATAAAGTAAAAAAAGTAAAAAGAGAAATAAATTAAATATTTATACAAGTGTAAACAATATTCTATAAATATGGAGGAGGTACTGTAGCAAGCTGTATATTAAAAATAAAATACATAATCCACTGAGTGGCTATTTTGAACTGTTTTATTCAAATTTTATAAAAATATGAATTTTACTTAATCTATTAGAAGTGCTCTTAGCCGACACCAATTTTTTCTTTTAAAATTTAATTTAAATAGTTTCTTTTGGTTATATATTTTAAAATTAAATAACATATTATTATAATATAATTTTTTAAATATTATTTTATTTTAAAATTTAAAAAATGGAATTATTTACTATAATTTACATATGAGTTTAAGAAAATTGTAATAATTAAATAAAATGAGTTGAGATTATTTATGTAATCAAATGAGATCTTAGAAGTTATTTGGATAGTGAGATGAGATGAAATAATTTTAGATAAAAGTTAAAAATTAAATAAAATATTATTAGAATATTATCTTTTAATATTATTATGTTTTGAAATTTAAAAAAGTTGAATTATTTATTATATTTTATGTGAGAATTTAAAAATTTTGTAATGATAAAATGAGATGAGATGGGTTGAAGGTGTTTCTTAATCCAAACGGATTGTTAAACTTATATTTAGCGTTATTTTTTTTAATAATTTGTGAATAGTTTGATAAAGAGTCTCTAATCTCATATAATTTATAAAGGAATTTCCCCAATAGCCTCCAAAATTATATGCACCTATTTAAATTTAGAGAAAATATACCTTCAAGCCTTTACCATTCGAGTAAAATGTAAGAATAATGTATAAGTTTAATAATTTTACGAAATATCAAAATAAGCAAATATTAAAAGCTTATATAAAAATTCTGAAAAAATAGATATATTATAATAGTGTTTCAATTAATGAATCATGTGATGATGATGGGTTTATAAAGTTATTCAAAGCTCACAAGTTGGTGATGATTGTTGCTCAATTGGTGTAAGGAAAAAGCTTCAGGCTGGATGGTTGCCAAACATATTTTCTCACTAGCCAATAGAAACATGCCACGTAGGCATTTCATGGGAGAGTGAAATGAAGTCCAATGCACCGAATCTAGTCTTATGAGTCAATCGAATCACCTCTCTCCTTCTCTCTCACTCTCCCTCCTCATCTGTGTTCCTTTCTGCGCCAAGCCCTAGCCCCCTGGCTAACTCTCCCTCTCGAGATCCCAGCTATTTCTCTACCTCTTGGTTCCTCCTTTTTTAAACTTTTCATCAATTTGATTTATTTGGAGCTTGCATTTATGCCAATAAGATTCTTTGATTTTTCAAAAAGGAAGTCGGGGTCCATGGCCCCTTTGAAATGATTGGCTGATGTCGATTTTACTCTCCCTGAAATCATTAAAATTCTTTTCAATTCTTAAACCTTATGTACCTACGTTTTGCAATTGTTCCTTGAAGTTCTCATATTTTGGCTATGCTATTTTCTGAGCTCTCAATCAGAAACTGACAGCTCTATTTTGAACACTTGCCAGGGCATGGGTGAGCTGAAGCAGAATCTTTTCAATACCAATCTTGAACTGGAATCATTGCAAATAAAAGAAAATGAGGAAATCAGGAAGAACAAGGAATATGTAAAGAATTTGCTCAATCTTCTAAAGAAAATAGAGCTTTAAATCCCTTTGCATGGTGAAAAATTTTCCTTGAAATTCTCCTTTGCATCCATTCAAAGTCCCTCTTGTTTCCATTGAAGGTTGTGAAACTGCAAATATCAGTTTTAAATCTGCTGCAAATGCAAGCTTTGGGATTCAGAAAGCATAGAGCTCATCTCCATATCATGTAATGTCTCGTGGGAGTTCCCAAGCTTGTTCTGCATCTATGATAAATTTTTGTGCCAATCCTTCTTCTTCATGTTTGAGCAATCCACGACTATTGACTTCTTGTGCTAGTTTTACAATCATATCCCAAACCAAAAGCCAAGCGGCAATGAAATCACTAGGGCTAGGGCTTGGCACAGAAAGGAATGCAGATTTTTTTTGGGGCGGAGGGAAAAGGACAGGTGATTTGATTGAGTCATGAGACGAGGTGTATTAGCCTTCATTTCACTCTCTCATAGAATGCCTACGTGGTTGGCCAGTGGGAAAACATGTGTGGCACCCCTCTGGCCTGAAGCGCCACTCTTGGTGTAATCAATACTACTTCAAAAAGTTTGGATACCCTTATCTTGATTTCAAGTTTGATTGCCTCGTGTAATTTTTTGGTCCAAAAAAATCAATTATTATCTTTTTAATTATTTTCTTTTTATTATTTTCTTTTAAATGTGTAAAAAATGATTACTTTTAATTTTCAAATATTTGATAATATATCGTGAAATATAAAATGATAAAAGAATATACACAAAAATAAATGTCAATTAATATAAATGAGAATAGTTTTTTTTTTACTTTATTATTATTATTTGTTTTTTTATATAATCTAAGAATAGTTTCATTTCAACAAATGTTTGTCCTTCAATACAGAGCTAGCTTGGAATGGAAACTGGTCCCCCGTCTATTCATATTTTTTAATGGGCTGACAATCACGATGATCCTGCAAGTCTGAAATTAAGCTGGTAACCCATATATATTCTCGAGATTGAAAATAAAAACTATTTACAGGAACGTTACATATAGTTATAGAGTGGGTAAATGCTATACAATCATTTTGAAAAAGAGTGAGATTCACTATTAAAAGAGTTAATTTTTTTTTCATGTGGGTCTTGTATTAATTTACTTTTTTCAAAGAGACTGCATAGAGCTTGCACAACCACGACTGCAAATATCATTTCTCTATTATATTATGAGGACAGCTATATAGTTGTAAATGGATTATATAAAAGTAATCTTATAAATTGATGTAGTTTCATATGATTTGTTAGATTTACTTTATAATAAAAGTAATTTTATAATTTGACGGATCATATCAAACTGCCGCATCAGTTTATGTGATTACTTTTATGTAATCATTTTGTGACTAGCATATTTCTCCTATATAATCGAATCATATCCTATATTTTTCATTAAAAGAAGTACCGTTTCCAAAATGTATTGGGTATAACCGGCCTATCCTAGCTCTTTATAACATAATACCTATTCCAATTGCAAGCTAGGTTAAACCCGGACGTGAACAACAACCATCGAGTTGCATTTCTTCTTCCTATCTAAACAATATATTGAAGAACCAAAAATTTTATGTGCAGTCATTTTTGCGTATTTTTTTTCGCACTTCATTAATGTGATTGGTTGTTTATTAAAAAGAAATTGATGCAACAAATCACATCAGTAAAATACGAAGAGAGTACACAAAAATGACAGTATGTAACAATATTACTCTTAAAGAAAAAAGCAATGAAAAATAGTTGACAACTCAAATGAAAATCGACATTAATAACTATTGTATAAGATCTCAACACTATTTTTGAGTTTTAAATGCTACTTACAAGTCAGTTACAAAATCATTTAATAATCACAGTGATCCCACAACAAAAAGGTTAGGTGCAAATTAATGGCAACTTGCAAATTTCAATACGCTAATCATGTAAGTACGTACCCCAGTGCCCACTGCATGCCTTAACAACGAAATTCAATGAATATATAATGATCAATATATCGCCTGATGTATGATCAATATCTATCAATATTATCTTTGCTCGCTCTTCCTCCTATATAATATATATATATGCTAAGAACAATAGACCATCAGCAAAGCAAAGGACCCCATGCAGGGCAACAAGTACAGTTCAGACGTCCACTTAATATTTGGTGCAGAAAACAAGCTGCTTCTGCTGCTGCATGCATTGGCAAGATCACATGAACATCTCTAAATTAACTAACTAATTTGAACATGATCACATGAAATTTAACAATTTTGCACTGTATCTGTCTCCTTGGAACCCTAGCCAGCCTCATCTCTTTCAACCACCTTGATCAACATTCTGGGAACACCAAGAAAATAGATATACCAAGAAAATCGTTGCAGAAGTTAAAAGAGATATACATCCCAGCATATCACAGCAAGCCAGCCCCACCATTTTCTTTTTCTGGTACATTATTTGATCTCCCACTACCTATCAATCTGCTATATATGTATAAATAATATTGCTTCTTAGATGAGTTCATTTTGTCCCTCAAACAGTAAAGCTTGGCGCTTCTGATCACTTTCTAATTGGTGTTCAAGATGCAATGCTTTTATGTTGGTTGAATATATATCTGCAAAGCATTATATATCACCCTATCCTTTGGCCATTATTTGGAGAAAGACAGGCATTACTAATTTAAAATACTAAATATTTAATATTAAATTATTATATTGAAAGTAGACTTGTATTCATTTGGTGCTAACAATTAACAAAGTAGATATAAACCAAAGAAAAGACACAAAATAATTAATCTTTTATTAATATATTTCTATTCTCAACTCAATCAACTATCAAAATGGAACTGATGATCAATGTTTTCTTTGATTCTGAAAACCCTCAATATTGAGTACTGAGTTTTTTCTAAATTTCACAACAATTTCTCTTGTAATTTGTATCCACAATATCAAAGAGTGATCAGTTAGAAACTGATCATCAATGTCTCATAAATTATCACTAGAAAAATTATAAAGTTTTTAAGAATGATTGACTTTCCAAAGCCAACAAATAAAATATAATTTGGGCTCTACAAGAAAATAGTTATCAAGATTATTCATAGATCAGCTTGCTTTTGGAAAAGTGACATTTTTAACGAGAAATTTAAAATAAAAAAAAATTTTCTAAAAATATCGTCAATGAGTGATCAAAAAAGAAAAAAGAAAAAGAAAAAGAAAGGAGATAATGAAAAGGTAAATATTCCAGCACACTAATAAAAATAACTTAGTATATATTCTATATCACGGCCTTCTTAATTGTTGTTAATTACCTCTTTGATCAATTATATAATTAATGAGTTATTGGTTATAGAAGAGTTAGTACAAATTCAGTTTGAAGGTGCAAAGTGTATAATTTATCTTTAGTTATATACATGTAATTAACTAATTTAGTAAAAAGATAGCCAGCCACCACCCAAGATTTTCTCTCGAAGTCTAATTAATTGAAGATCATTATGTTGTGCTAAACACAGAGCAACGATAATAAACAAATTAAAGCATCGATCAAGTAATCACACGATGCACACAATTTACATATACGTGGTTCGGCAACGTTCTTACATCCACAGAGTTGTATAATTTTTATTAATTCAGAACATATTAATTACAATCACTCAATCTTAACTCACACTCTCTAAGGCTTTTTCTGTCTCACAATATGCACTCACACTTTTGCATATTTTGTTAATCTCACTGAAAACTACTGAAATCTTGCATAATTAAGTCAAAACATGACATATATATAGAAACGGCACTGAAAACCCCTAATCTGGCAAAACTTGGCCGGGTCCTTCGCTCATGATCATCTTGATCTTCTCCTTCTTCTTTTTTCTTCTGGTTTTGTTTTAATTTGTTTTTTGTTTTTTTTTGCTATAATTTCCTGAGAGCTAGGAGTACCTATAATACAGAATTAATCTCCTATTTTAGAAAGTTTTAAGATATATACATCACAATGCCATGCTACTGCTCCTGGATTATATATATATATATATATAATTAGTTCTCAGGAATTGAACCTACGTATAACTAATAATTAATTCCTTCCCATATTGAGAAACTTATATATATAATGAGCATGAGATCGATTAACTAATTAATTTCCTTCACAAAACCCTGATCATTCTGTACGTAGCCAATTACATAAAACCATATATATAAACATCATCCTCTAAAGAGGTTATTATCGAATATCGGCTCCTATATATATATATATATATGTATTTATTTATATATATAATGGCCAATGCACGCATGAGAGAGCCTCTAAAATTTGATGTTCCTGCATAAATGCATCATGCGTGGAGCCACATGCATCATGATCAGAGACTGACAAATAAGATATTTAATACTCATGTGAATCTGAGTACTGAACTTTCCAACCTTAATTTGTACTCGATCTCCGTCTAAGAGAAAACAATACCTAATAACTTATAATTATCTGGATTTTGATATGATCATTGTTCAAAGTATATAGCAAGGAAACACAGGCTGCTTTTATTGCAGCCTAGCTAGCTAGCTAGCTAGGGCCCAACTACTCCGAGTAGCTCAAGCCCATGCATCAAGATCATCAAATAAAACATTTAATAAGGAAAATTGAAGTGGTATATAATTATGTGAATATTGACAAAGATCAGCTGGTCAAAGATTTCGAAACCTGCAGATGATTTGTGTATTAATAAGTCTACGTTCAACCGGCCTGCATCCCCTTTCGTCCTTGTGGCTGACGTAGCTTTTAAATTTAAAAAACAAAGAAAAAAAAAACAAAACATAGGCGAGAAAAGTGAAATGAAATGCATTGGAAATGAAATGCGCAAATAGGAAATGAAATGTGAAACTAGAGAGAGTATTCTTCGTCTCGCGTCATCTCCTCCCGAGCTTCAAGAACCAATTCTTCCAAATATTTTTGGATGTTTAATGGTGTGATTCGGTTCACCAAAGAGAGTCTTCTTCTTCGTGTGTCGTCTTCTCCCGAGCTTCAAGAACCAAGTCTTCCGAATATTTTTTGATGTTTAATGGTGTGATTTGGTTCTTCAAAACTAAATCGTTCGAACATTTTTTGTGAGATTCTTCACTTTTCCATGAGATTTCGTTTTAAATTTTTTTTCTGAGAGTGGATCTGTCATTGGCAAGCATCTCAGTTAAAGTTGAGCTTGGGAAACCCCCATCCCCCACGAACACTACCTTTTTCTTAACCAATCTTTGTTGTCTTTGTGTCTTCAATTATTTTTCCCCATCATTCTCTCAAGGACCCCAACAACTACCCTCATTTCTTCAACTTTCTATTATGGAATGTTTGTTGGATCTCTCTATCTGTTTAGTGTGGACTGGGAAGTGATTGTCTCATGTACTAAGTCTTGTACGCCTTGTTTTTAATTGAAACCCATTCTTGCATTCACAACACATAATATCCTAAAGGTCTATGAGTTCTCTTGGATAGATGATCATTTCAACATGCTCGAAAATATTAGTATTTAGATCTCGTATTGTTTAAATGCAGAAAAACCCTCTTAGATTAATGCTGGGATCTACATATTTCCCTGCAAAAGAATACGTATTATTTGCCATCTATTTGTTATTATCGATTTTTTGTGTTTTCCATTTGGATAAGGGTTTCAATTTTCATTGTTAAAGAAGGTGTAGTTTTTTTATTTTTAAATAATTCTAAAGTTTCTCTAAATTTGGTTTTCCTAGCTATTCTATACTTGTGTAGAGGAATATCTAAAGCCCATATTTCTTTACTCCCTTATTTGCATTTTTACTCTTCAGATCCATTATTTGCATTTGGCTCTCTCTCAGCATGGGAAACGGGAAAGAACACCTATCTACGCTAACACCATGTAGCTCCGCTACAAGCAAAATAGTTGGTTTAGAGAATAATAGACCTCATGGTGGGGAAACTGAAGCACCATATACATCTTCTAGATTTGAAGAAAGTAATGAGGATAGATCACTTCCATGGGAAATTAAGGATGGTAGCTAGTGCCAAGACATCTCAAAATGTTGAAAAAAATAGTGATGATATGATTAAGGAGCCAAAGTCGGGGATTGAATTTAATTCCCTTGAAGATTTAATGAGTTATTATAAGTAATATGGTAAGCAATGCGGGTTTGGGGTGATGACAAAAAGGATTGAGATGGAAGAAGATGAGATTGTTATGTATATTATCCTTGCTTGTGCTCGTGGTGGGACGGCCTATAAGAGGACTTTCAATGTCGCCAACCCACGTCTGACAGGAAATATGGAATGTAAGGCAAAGATTAATGTCTTAAGGTCTGATGGAAAATTTTGGTTGACTACAGTTCATAATATCCATAACCACAGCTTCAGTTCAAAGAAATCCTTCTTCTTTCAGTGTAATAGAGAAGTGAGTGACTTTGTAAAAAGAGTCCTAAATACGAATGATTTGGCTAGCATCCGAATGAATAAGAGCTTTGACCTGTTGTTGTTGGCGCGGGCAGATTTGAGAACCTCCCATTTTTGGAAAGGATTGTCGTAATTACATCGATAATGCAAGACATCTACAACTTGGCGCAAGTGGTGCTGGTGTGCTTCGAGAGTATTTTCTATAAGATGCAGTACAAAAATCCTGGATTCTTTGCCTTGATGAATTTATATGATGACGGGAGGTAAAAGAATGTCTTCTGGGCAGACTCTCGTAGTAGAACAGCCTACCAATATTTCGGTGATGTGGTCATATTCGACACCACATGCTTGATGAATAGATATGAGATGCCATTTGCACCATTTGTTAGTGTAAACCACCATGAGCAGTCAATTCTGTTGGGAGTATGCTTGATTTCCAGTGAGGATACGGAGACCTTTGTGTGGTTATTTCAGACCTGATTGCAATGTATGGATGATATAGATCTGAAAGTTATTATCACTGACAAAGATGGAGCGATAACAAATGCAATTGCTATTGTTTTTCCAAAGACCCAATATAGATTTTGCATGTGACATATACTGAAGAAAGTCCTTAAAAAGTTTGGCTCCTATGGTTCCTATAAAACTGGGATGAAGAATGCGTTGACAAAGTGTGTGTATGACACTCAAAGTGTTGAAGAGTTTGAGACATGTTGAGATAAGTTAATTACCACATATAATTTACATGAAAATGTATGGTTGTAAAGTTTATATGCTGAGTGTAAGCATTGGGTTCCAACATTCTTGAAAGAATACTTTTGGGCTAGAATGAGTACAATGCAACGGAGCGAGAGCATAGAATGCGTTTTTTGATGGATATGTTCATACTAAGACGAATTTGAAAGAGTTTGTCTAACAGTTTGATAACGCGTTGAAAAAAAATTGAGAATGAAAATGTTGTGGACTTCCACTCATTTAGTGTCATAGCCCCATGCATATCTAGATCTCAAATTGAGAAGAGGTTTCAAGATTTGTACATGAATTCTAAATTCAAGGAAGTATAGTAGTAAGTTAACGGCATGATCGATATGAATTCAAAGTTACATAAGAGTGATGATGCAGTAAAGACCTATATGGTAGTGGATGAAGTTCATTTGGCAGAGTTCAGTAAGCTGGTTACATATTCTGTAGACTTTAGTGAGGAAGATTCAGCTGCAAAGTGTTCTTATAGATTATTCTAAATGAGGGGGATATTGTGTAGGCACATTTTGGTCGTATTCAAATGTAACAAGATTAAATTTTTTCCAAATAAGTACATTTTAAATCGATGGAGGAAGGATATTAGAAGGCAATACACGTTGGTCCACAATAGCTATGATGCAGGGGAACAACGAGCAGATTCTAATAGATATTCAGAGATGTTGAATATCTGTTATCAGATGATTACTCTTGCAGCAGGTTCGAAAGAGCATACTCAGGATGCAAAAGTTAAGTTATATACAATGATTGATTTGTATCATGCCAACCAATAACCCCTATCGATGACCCAAACGAGTTCCAATATTGATTGGACGGCAAAGGACACAACTACAGGTGGTAGTTCTAAGAAAGTACTCAGTCCACATGTTGTGCAAGGGAAAGGCAGACACCTATCACTAAGGAGGGTATCTAGGATGGAGAAAGACATGTGAAAAGTCAAAACAAAAGCGAGAAAAGCATCAGAAAAGAGAAACGCAAAGAGGTACAGATATTTAATATGACATTTTTATTTATATTTTATAAATGCAAATATGAAAACTTTGTTTTCTTATTTGTTATGGATGATATTAGTGAGATGAAGGCGATACACCAGTCGTGGACATAGGGAGATCTCTATTTGGCCATTCAGAGATGGATATGATCAATACTGGACACGTGTAGGTATATTAATAAGTATATTTTAATATTTGAATTCCAATGGTTGGTTGTGTTTTTATGAGTATTTCTTGGCAGACTATTCCAGAAAGTACAACTTTTAAAATTAGTGGAACCCAGATCTGAGGAACAGTGATTCAAAATCAAGAAAGTGTAAGTGTGTCCCAACTTTTTTGATATTTTAATGCTAAATATCATGGGCAATTGTTTACATATGTAAATTGGGTTGGATGGATCACAACCAGTGGACTTTGAGTTGGATGAATCACAACTGCTGCAATGATAATTCATGAACTTAATTTTTGTAGTATTGTTTATTGTGTATTGTGTTTTATGTATTTAATACATTTAATGTGGAATGGATGTATTCCAAGGACTTTTGTGCATTTAATGTATTTTTTGTGGGGATAAGATTGTATTCCAGGGACTTAATTGGGTGGCATTTGTGTTTTTGGTGGGATGAGTATATTTCAAAGACTTTTGTACTTTTACTTCAAAAAAAAAAAAAAAAAGACTTTTGTGCTTTTAATGTATTTTTTGTGAGATGAATATATTGAAAGCTCTATATGATTCTATAATGCGGAATTAAACACTTAAAACGAATTAAAACTGAAAATAAACAAGAAATTGTACCTCCAACCATTGATGCTTATTCACACTTTGCACTGTTTCTTTCTCTCGGTTTTGGCACTTCCAAGCTCTACTCACTCTATTTAGATAGTGTAAGACTGAAGGAATTGAGTTGAGTAAGTTTGGGGACCAAACCGCACTATTTATAGCCAAATCTTCCATCAAGCTTTGGTGAATACGTGTCCCACGTGTTCAATTTATCATGAGCAGTTCCAACGTTCTACAAACGTGATGAAGACTCAGATGTAGACCATTTCAAAAGCTCCTAAGATCATGGGGAGCTGGAGACTCGTTCCTACGAACGGTCTCCCCGTAAGAAACGGTCAACATTCTCCCACTTGGTCCACACTTTAATCTAATATCTCATCTTAAACCCATCGATAATCTATAATAAGTAATAAGGACATGAATCATGGTGATAAGTCCTCTATTGACGAGTATTACCTTTCCATGTATTACTATGTATTTATTTCTTAAATATCATAATTTATATGGCAACAATTTCTTAATGAATAAACCCTATGTTTATTCTTGGTCCAACACTGATGAATTTTCTCAAAATTAAATTAAGGTGCACATCAATATGAGAAAAACATCAACATACTTAAGATTTTCATTAAAATAATATTGTTCATAAAATGAAAAATCACATAATGGAACCAAGTCCCATATTCACTACATGATCCTTGAATTTCAACGGTGGCATGCCCTTAGTCAAAGGATCAGCTATCATTAACTCAGTGCTTACGTGCTCAATGACCACTTTATTTTCTTTAACACGTTCCCTTATGGCTAAATACTTAATGTCGATGTGTTTACTTCGACTCCCACTATTGTTGTTCTTGGCCATAAAAACAGTAGCTGAATTGTCGCAATATATTCTCAATGGCTTGGTGATGGAGTCCATAACTCTAAGTCCAGAAATGAAACTCTTAAGCCATACACCATGTGAAGTAGCCTCAAAACAGGAAACGAACTCAGCTTCCATAGTGGAAGTGGTAATCAAGGTCTGCTTGGTACTCTTCCATGATACAGCTCCACCGGCAATCAAAAAAATGTATCCTGATGTTGATTTGCGTGAATCAATACAGCCAGCAAAGTCAGAATCTGAGTAGCCAATTACTTCCAGATTGTCGGTCCGTCTATACATAAGCATGTAGTCTTTGGTTCCTTGAAGGTACCTCATTACTTTCTTTGCAGCTCTCCAGTGGTCTAAACCTGGATTACTCTGATATCGTCCCAACATTCCTACAGCAAATGTAATGTCAGGTCTTGTACAGACCTGAACATACATTAGGCTTCCGACAGCAGAAGCATATGGAATGTTCTTCATTTGTTCTCTTTCAAGGTCGTTCTTTGGACATTGGTTCAAATTGAACCTATCACCCTTCACAATGGGTGCTACACTTGGTGAACAATCTTGCATTCGAAATCTCTCTAAAACTTTATTAATGAAGGTTTCCTGAGACAAACCCAAGATACCTTGAAATCTGTCTCTATAGATCTTAATGCCAATGACATAAGATGCCTCACCCATATCCTTCATATCGAAATTTTTAGAGAGAAATTGTTTCAGCTCATGTAGCATACTTTTGTTATTGGTTGCTAGTAAAATGTCATCCACATATAAAACAAGAAAACAAATTTTACTCCCACTGACCTTCTGGTATATACATTGATCCATAATGTTTTCTACAAAACCGAATGAAGAAATTACATTATGGAATTTCAAATACCATTGGCGGGATGCCTGTTTTAAACCGTATATGGACTTCTTGAGTTTGCAAACCAATTTCTCACCATCACTAGAGGGGAATCTTTTAGGTTGTTTCATATAAACCTCCTCCTCTAGATCTCCATTGAGAAATGCCGTTTTCACATCCATTTGTTGCAACTCTAAGTCAAAATGGGCTACTAATGCTAAAATAACGCGCAAGGAATCTTTCTTAGATACAGGAGAGAAAGTCTCTGTGACGCCCCCAAATTCCGCTTGGGATTGAACGAACATTTGAAGCGTCGAGACATGCAACACAAGGTTACCTGCCCCCGTTCTATGGAGATATGACCTAATCTCCGGTGCCACAATTTTGAGGAATTCTCATTGATAACACATCTTTTAATGCCAGTGTGAACATGCATTGAATCATAAGTGGTATTGTTTTGTAAATTAATGTAGTAAAGACCATCAGACAATGTTCCATTTCCAACACAATCAGATTTATAAAATAAACTAAAGGATGAATTTGAAAAATTAAAGGAATATTAAAAAATAACAAGCCTTGAAACTGAAATAATATTTCTTGAAAAACTTGGAACATAAAAGGTCTTTTCTAACTTCAAAACAAATCCACTACTCAAAATTAAATAGCAAGTTCCGATAGCTTCCACATGCGAGCCCATCTTGTTTCCTGATAAGATGCTTTGCTCACTTCCCACTGGCTTCCTTAGGTTTTGCAAACCCTGCAAGGAATTCGAAATATGGATTGTTGATCCAGAGTCAATCCACCATGTGTTAATATTGACATTAACCATATTAGATTCATAACAAACAAATGAGGTTGGATTACCTTTGTTCACAAGCCATTTCTGAAATTTGGCGCATTCCTTCTTCATGTGTCCCTTCTTTTTACAGAAGAAACACTTAGAATCTTTCTTGATTCCANTCCAATTGCAAGCTAGGTTAAACCCGGACGTGAACAACAACCATCGAGTTGCATTTCTTCTTCCTATCTAAACAATATATTGAAGAACCAAAAATTTTATGTGCAGTCATTTTTGCGTATTTTTTTTCGCACTTCATTAATGTGATTGGTTGTTTATTAAAAAGAAATTGATGCAACAAATCACATCAGTAAAATACGAAGAGAGTACACAAAAATGACAGTATGTAACAATATTACTCTTAAAGAAAAAAGCAATGAAAAATAGTTGACAACTCAAATGAAAATCGACATTAATAATTATTGTATAAGATCTCAACACTATTTTTGAGTTTTAAATGCTACTTACAAGTCAGTTACAAAATCATTTAATAATCACAGTGATCCCACAACAAAAAGGTTAGGTGCAAATTAATGGCAACTTGCAAATTTCAATACGCTAATCATGTAAGTACGTACCCCAGTGCCCACTGCATGCCTTAACAACGAAATTCAATGAATATATAATGATCAATATATCGCCTGATGTATGATCAATATCTATCAATATTATCTTTGCTCGCTCTTCCTCCTATATAATATATATATATGCTAAGAACAATAGACCATCAGCAAAGCAAAGGACCCCATGCAGGGCAACAAGTACAGTTCAGACGTCCACTTAATATTTGGTGCAGAAAACAAGCTGCTTCTGCTGCTGCATGCATTGGCAAGATCACATGAACATCTCTAAATTAACTAACTAATTTGAACATGATCACATGAAATTTAACAATTTTGCACTGTATCTGTCTCCATGGAACCCTAGCCAGCCTCATCTCTTTCAACCACCTTGATCAACATTCTGGGAACACCAAGAAAATAGATATACCAATTAGAAAATCATTGCAGAAGTTAGAAGAGATATACATCCCAGCATATCACAGCAAGCCAGCCCCACCATTTTCTTTTTCTGGTACATTATTTGATCTCCCACTACCTATCAATCTGCTATATATGTATAAATAATATTGCTTCTTAGATGAGTTCATTTTGTCCCTCAAACAGTAAAGCTTGGCCTTCTGATCACTTTCTAATTGGTGTTCAAGATGCAATGCTTTTATGTTGGTTGAATATATATCTGCAAAGCATTATATATCACCCTATCCTTTGGCCATTATTTGGAGAAAGACAGGCATTACTAATTTAAAATACTAAATATTTAATATTAAATTATTATATTGAAAGTAGACTTGTATTCATTTGGTGCTAACAATTAACAAAGTAGATATAAACCAAAGAAAAGACACAAAATAATTAATCTTTTATTAATATATTTCTATTCTCAACTCAATCAACTATCAAAATGGAACTGATGATCAATGTTTTCTTTGATTCTGAAAACCCTCAATATTGAGTACTGAGTTTTTTCTAAATTTCACAACAATTTCTCTTGTAATTTGTATCCACAATATCAAAGAGTGATCAGTTAGAAACTGATCATCAATGTCTCATAAATTATCACTAGAAAAATTATAAAGTTTTTAAGAATGATTGACTTTCCAAAGCCAACAAATAAAATATAATTTGGGCTCTACAAGAAAATAGTTATCAAGATTATTCATAGATCAGCTTGCTTTTGGAAAAGTGACATTTTTAACGAGAAATTTAAAATAAAAAAAAATTTTCTAAAAATATCGTCAATGAGTGATCAAAAAAGAAAAAAGAAAAAGAAAAAGAAAGGAGATAATGAAAAGGTAAATATTCCAGCACACTAATAAAAATAACTTAGTATATATTCTATATCACGGCCTTCTTAATTGTTGTTAATTACCTCTTTGATCAATTATATAATTAATGAGTTATTGGTTATAGAAGAGTTAGTACAAATTCAGTTTGAAGGTGCAAAGTGTATAATTTATCTTTAGTTATATACATGTAATTAACTAATTTAGTAAAAAGATAGCCAGCCACCACCCAAGATTTTCTCTCGAAGTCTAATTAATTGAAGATCATTATGTTGTGCTAAACACAGAGCAACGATAATAAACAAATTAAAGCATCGATCAAGTAATCACACGATGCACACAATTTACATATACGTGGTTCGGCAACGTTCTTACATCCACAGAGTTGTATAATTTTTATTAATTCAGAACATATTAATTACAATCACTCAATCTTAACTCACACTCTCTAAGGCTTTTTCTGTCTCACAATATGCACTCACACTTTTGCATATTTTGTTAATCTCACTGAAAACTACTGAAATCTTGCATAATTAAGTCAAAACATGACATATATATAGAAACGGCACTGAAAACCCCTAATCTGGCAAAACTTGGCCGGGTCCTTCGCTCATGATCATCTTGATCTTCTCCTTCTTCTTTTTTCTTCTGGTTTTGTTTTAATTTGTTTTTTGTTTTTTTTTGCTATAATTTTGTGAGAGCTAGGAGTACCTATAATACAGAATTAATCTCCTATTTTAGAAAGTTTTAAGATATATACATCACAATGCCATGCTACTGCTCCTGGATTATATATATATATATATATAATTAGTTCTCAGGGAACCTACGTATAACTAATAATTAATTCCTTCCCATATTGAGAAACTTATATATATAATGAGCATGAGATCGATTAACTAATTAATTTCCTTCACAAAACCCTGATCATGATCATTCTGTACGTAGCCAATTACATATATACCATATATATAAACATCATGATCCTCTAAAGAGGTTATTATCGAATATCGACTCCTATATATATATATATATTTATATATATAATGGCCAATGCACGCATGAGAGAGCCTCTTAAATTTGATGCTCCTGCATAAATGCATTCGTGGAGCCACATGCATCATGATCAGAGACTGACAAATAAGATATTTAATACTCATGTGAATCTGAGTACTGAACTTTCCAACCTTAATTTGTACTCGATCTCCGTCTAAGAGAAAACAATACCTAATAACTTATAATTATCTGGATTTTGATATGATCATTGTTCAAAGTATATAGCAAGGAAACACAGGCTGCTTTTATTGCAGCCTAGCTAGCTAGCTAGCTAGGGCCCAACTACTCCGAGTAGCTCAAGCCCATGCATCAAGATCATCAAATAAAACATTTAATAAGGAAAATTGAAGTGATATATAATTATGTGAATATTGACAAAGATCAGCTGGTCAAAGATTTCGAAACCTGCAGATGATTTATGTATTAATAAGTCTACGTTCAACCGGCCTGCATCCCCTTTCGTCCTTGTGGCTGACGTAGCTTTTAAATTTAAAAAACAAAGAAAAAAAAACAAAACATAGGCGAGAAAAGTGAAATGAAATGCATTGGAAATGAAATGCGCAAATAGGAAATTAAATGTGAAACTAGAGAGAGTATTCTTCGTCTCGCGTCATCTCCTCCCGAGCTTCAAGAACCAATTCTTCCAAATATTTTTGGATGTTTAATGGTGTGATTCGGTTCACCAAAGAGAGTCTTCTTCTTCGTGTGTCGTCTTCTCCCGAGCTTCAAGAACCAAGTCTTCCGAATATTTTTTGATGTTTAATGGTGTGATTTGGTTCTTCAAAACTAAATCGTTCGAACATTTTTTGTGAGATTCTTCACTTTTCCATGAGATTTCGTTTTAAATTTTTTTTCTGAGAGTGGATCTGTCATTGGCAAGCATCTCAGTTAAAGTTGAGCTTGGGAAACCCCCATCCCCCACGAACACTACCTTTTTCTTAACCAATCTTTGTTGTCTTTGTGTCTTCAATTATTTTTCCCCATCATTCTCTCAAGGACCCCAACAACTACCCTCATTTCTTCAACTTTCTATTATGGAATGTTTGTTGGATCTCTCTATCTGTTTAGTGTGGACTGGGAAGTGATTGTCTCATGTACTAAGTCTTGTACGCCTTGTTTTTAATTGAAACCCATTCTTGCATTCACAACACATAATATCCTAAAGGTCTATGAGTTCTCTTGGATAGATGATCATTTCAACATGCTCGAAAATATTAGTATTTAGATCTCGTATTGTTTAAATGCAGAAAAACCCTCTTAGATTAATGCTGGGATCTACATATTTCCCTGCAAAAGAATACGTATTATTTGCCATCTATTTGTTATTATCGATTTTTTGTGTTTTCCATTTGGATAAGGGTTTCAATTTTCATTGTTAAAGAAGGTGTAGTTTTTTTATTTTTAAATAATTCTAAAGTTTCTCTAAATTTGGTTTTCCTAGCTATTCTATACTTGTGTAGAGGAATATCTAAAGCCCATATTTCTTTACTCCCTTATTTGCATTTTTACTCTTCAGATCCATTATTTGCATTTGGCTCTCTCTCAGCATGGGAAACGGGAAAGAACACCTATCTACGCTAACACCATGTAGCTCCGCTACAAGCAAAATAGTTGGTTTAGAGAATAATAGACCTCATGGTGGGGAAACTGAAGCACCATATACATCTTCTAGATTTGAAGAAAGTAATGAGGATAGATCACTTCCATGGGAAATTAAGGATGGTAGCTAGTGCCAAGACATCTCAAAATGTTGAAAAAAATAGTGATGATATGATTAAGGAGCCAAAGTCGGGGATTGAATTTAATTCCCTTGAAGATTTAATGAGTTATTATTAGTAATATGGTAAGCAATGCGGGTTTGGGGTGATGACAAAAAGGATTGAGATGGAAGAAGATGAGATTGTTATGTATATTATCCTTGCTTGTGCTCGTGGTGGGACGGCCTATAAGAGGACTTTCAATGTCGCCAACCCACGTCTGACAGGAAATATGGAATGTAAGGCAAAGATTAATGTCTTAAGGTCTGATGGAAAATTTTGGTTGACTACAGTTCATAATATCCATAACCACGGCTTCAGTTCAAAGAAATCCTTCTTCTTTCAGTGTAATAGAGAAGTGAGTGACTTTGTAAAAAGAGTCCTAAATACGAATGATTTGGCTAGCATCCGAATGAATAAGAGCTTTGACCTGTTGTTGTTGGCGCGGGCAGATTTGAGAACCTCCCATTTTTGGAAAGGATTGTCGTAATTACATCGATAATGCAAGACATCTACAACTTGGCGCAAGTGGTGCTGGTGTGCTTCGAGAGTATTTTCTATAAGATGCAGTACAAAAATCCTGGATTCTTTGCCTTGATGAATTTATATGATGACGGGAGGTAAAAGAATGTCTTCTGGGCAGACTCTCGTAGTAGAACAGCCTACCAATATTTCGGTGATGTGGTCATATTCGACACCACATGCTTGATGAATAGATATGAGATGCCATTTGCACCATTTGTTAGTGTAAACCACCATGAGCAGTCAATTCTGTTGGGAGTATGCTTGATTTCCAGTGAGGATACGGAGACCTTTGTGTGGTTATTTCAGACCTGATTGCAATGTATGGATGATATAGATCTGAAAGTTATTATCACTGACAAAGATGGAGCGATAACAAATGCAATTGCTATTGTTTTTCCAAAGACCCAATATAGATTTTGCATGTGACATATACTGAAGAAAGTCCTTAAAAAGTTTGGCTCCTATGGTTCCTATAAAACTGGGATGAAGAATGCGTTGACAAAGTGTGTGTATGACACTCAAAGTGTTGAAGAGTTTGAGACATGTTGAGATAAGTTAATTACCACATATAATTTACATGAAAATGTATGGTTGTAAAGTTTATATGCTGAGTGTAAGCATTGGGTTCCAACATTCTTGAAAGAATACTTTTGGGCTAGAATGAGTACAATGCAACGGAGCGAGAGCATAGAATGCGTTTTTTGATGGATATGTTCATACTAAGACGAATTTGAAAGAGTTTGTCTAACAGTTTGATAACGCGTTGAAAAAAAATTGAGAATGAAAATGTTGTGGACTTCCACTCATTTAGTGTCATAGCCCCATGCATATCTAGATCTCAAATTGAGAAGAGGTTTCAAGATTTGTACATGAATTCTAAATTCAAGGAAGTATAGTAGTAAGTTAACGGCATGATCGATATGAATTCAAAGTTACATAAGAGTGATGATGCAGTAAAGACCTATATGGTAGTGGATGAGTTCATTTGGCAGAGTTCAGTAAGCTGGTTACATATTCTGTTGACTTTAGTGAGGAAGATTCAGCTGCAAAGTGTTCTTATAGATTATTCTAAATGAGGGGGATATTGTGTAGGCACATTTTGGTCGTATTCAAATGTAACAAGATTAAATTTTTTCCAAATAAGTACATTTTAAATCGATGGAGGAAGGATATTAGAAGGCAATACACGTTGGTCCACAATAGCTATGATGCAGGGGAACAACGAGCAGATTCTAATAGATATTCAGAGATGTTGAATATCTGTTATCAGATGATTACTCTTGCAGCAGGTTCGAAAGAGCATACTCAGGATGCAAAAGTTAAGTTATATACAATGATTGATTTGTATCATGCCAACCAATAACCCCTATCGATGACCCAAACGAGTTCCAATATTGATTGGACGGCAAAGGACACAACTACAGGTGGTAGTTCTAAGAAAGTACTCAGTCCACATGTTGTGCAAGGGAAAGGCAGACACCTATCACTAAGGAGGGTATCTAGGATGGAGAAAGACATGTGAAAAGTCAAAACAAAAGCGAGAAAAGCATCAGAAAAGAGAAACGCAAAGAGGTACAGATATTTAATATGACATTTTTATTTATATTTTATAAATGCAAATATGAAAACTTTGTTTTCTTATTTGTTATGGATGATATTAGTGAGATGAAGGCGATACACCAGTCGTGGACATAGGGAGATCTCTATTTGGCTATTCAGAGATGGATATGATCAATACTGGACACGTGTAGGTATATTAATAAGTATATTTTAATATTTGAATTCCAATGGTTGGTTGTGTTTTTATGAGTATTTCTTGGCAGACTATTCCAGAAAGTACAACTTTTAAAATTAGTGGAACCCAGATCTGAGGAACAGTGATTCAAAATCAAGAAAGTGTAAGTGTGTCCCAACTTTTTTGATATTTTAATGCTAAATATCATGGGCAATTGTTTACAGATGTAAATTGGGTTGGATGGATCACAACCAGTGGACTTTGAGTTGGATGAATCACAACTGCTGCAATGATAATTCATGAACTTAATTTTTGTAGTATTGTTTATTGTGTATTGTGTTTTATGTATTTAATACATTTAATGTGGAATGGATGTATTCCAAGGACTTTTGTGCATTTAATGTATTTTTTGTGGGGATAAGATTGTATTCCAGGGACTTAATTGGGTGGCATTTGTGTTTTTGGTGGGATGAGTATATTTCAAAGACTTTTGTGCTTTTAATGTATTTTTTGTGAGATGAATATATTGAAAGCTCTATATGATTCTATAATGCGGAATTAAACACTTAAAACGAATCAAAACTGAAAATAAACAAGAAATTGTACCTCCAGCCATTGATGCTTATTCACACTTTCACTGTTTCTTTCTCTCGGTTTTGGCACTTCCAAGCTCTACTCACTCTATTTAGATGTGTAAGACTGAAGGAATTGAGTTGAGTAAGTTTGGGGACCAAACCGCACTATTTATAGCCAAAGCTTCCATCAAGCTTTGGTGAATACGTGTCCCACGTGTTCATTTATCATGGGCAGTTCCAACGTTCTACAAACGTGATGAAGACTCAGATGTGGACCATTTCAAAAGCTCCTAAGATCATGGGGAGCTGGAGACTCGTTCCTACGAACGGTCTCCCCGTAAGAAACGGTCAACATTCTCCCACTTGGTCCACACTTTAATCTAATATCTCATCTTAAACCCATCGATAATCTATAATAAGTAATAAGTACATGAATCATGGTGATAAGTCCTCTATTGACGAGTATTACCTTTCCATGTATTACTATGTATTTATTTCTTAAATATCATAATTTATGTGGCAACAATTTCTTAATGAATAAACCCTATGTTTATTCTTGGTCCAACACTGATGAATTTTCTCAAAATTAAATTAAGGTGCACATCAATATGAGAAAAACATCAGCATACTTAAGATTTTCATTAAAATAATATTGTTCATAAAATGAAAAATCACATAATGGAACCAAGTCCCATATTCACTACATGATCCTTGAATTTCAACGGTGGCATGCCCTTAGTCAAAGGATCAGCTATCATTAACTCAGTGCTTACGTGCTCAATGACCACTTTCTTTTCTTTAACACGTTCCCTTATGGCTAAATACTTAATGTCGATGTGTTTACTTCGACTCCCACTATTGTTGTTCTTGGCCATAAAAACAGCAGCTGAATTGTCGCAATATATTCTCAATGGCTTGGTGATAGAGTCCATAACTCTAAGTCCAGAAATGAAACTCTTAAGCCATACACCATGTGAAGTAGCCTCAAAACAGGAGACGAACTCAGCTTCCATAGTGGAAGTGGTAATCAAGGTCTGCTTGGCACTCCTCCATGATACAGCTCCACCGGCCATCAAAAAAATGTATCCTGATGTTGATTTGCGTGAATCAATACAGCCAGCAAAGTCAGAATCTGAGTAGCCAATTACTTCCAGATTGTCGGTCCGTCTATACATAAGCATGTAGTCTTTGGTTCCTTGAAGGTACCTCATTACTTTCTTTGCAGCTCTCCAGTGGTCTAAACCTGGATTACTCTGATATCGTCCCAACATTCCTACAGCAAATGCAATGTCAGGTCTTGTACAGACCTGAACATACATTAGGCTTCCGACAGCAGAAGCATATGGAATGTTCTTCATTTGTTCTCTTTCAAGGTCGTTCTTTGGACATTGGTTCAAATTGAACCTATCACCCTTCACAATGGGTGCTACACTTGGTGAACAATCTTGCATTCGAAATCTCTCTAAAACTTTATTAATGAAGGTTTCCTGAGACAAACCCAAGATACCTTGAAATCTGTCTCTATAGATCTTAATGCCAATGACATAAGATGCCTCACCCATATCCTTCATATCGAAATTTTTAGAGAGAAATTGTTTCACCTCATGTAGCATACCTTTGTTATTGGTTGCTAGTAAAATGTCATCCACATATAAAACAAGAAAACAGATTTTACTCCCACTGACCTTCTGGTATATACATTGATCCATAATGTTTTCTACAAAACCGAATGAAGAAATTACATTATGGAATTTCAAATACCATTGGCGGGATGCCTGTTTTAAACCGTATATGGACTTCTTAAGTTTGCAAACCAATTGCTCACCATCACTAGAGGGGAATCCTTCAGGTTGTTTCATATAAACCTCCTCCTCTAGATCTCCATTGAGAAATGCCGTTTTCACATCCATTTGTTGCAACTCTAAGTCAAAATGGGCTACTAATGCCAAAATAACGCGCAAGGAATCTTTCTTAGATACAGGAGAGAAAGTCTCTGTGTAATCAATTCCTTCTTTCTGAGTGAATCCCTTAGCAACTAATCTTGCCTTGTATCTCTCAATGTTGCCCAATGAGTCTTTCTTTGTCTTAAAAACCCATTTACATCCAATGGTTTTTACCCCATTAGGCAACTCAACAAGATCCCAGACTGCGTTACTCTTCATAGAATTCATCTCTTCCTTCATGGCATTGTACCATAATTCTGATTCTTTGCAACTCATGGCTTGTAAATATGACTCGGGATCATTTTCGACTCCAGTGTTGTAGTCAGGCTCTTGTAGATATACAACATAATCATCAGGAATTGCTGATCTCCTGGGCCTAATAGATCTTCTTAATGTTGTACCATCATATTCTTGAGAAGTATGTGGTTCAACTTCTTGTTCAAAAGTTCTTGGCAACTCTTGAACTACTTGATCTACTGGAATGTTGTCAGCAGCTTGTGAAACTTCAACGATTGGTTGTTCAACACCAGTTCGTACTTGAGGGGTGCTGTGAAAATTAACCAATCTATCACTTGAGGTGGAAGGTTGAGATTCTAAATGATCATTTTTAGAAACTATGTTCCTGGTTTGATCCCTCCCACTGATCAAGTCATTCTCAAGAAATTTTGCATTTCTTGATTCCACAATCTTAGTGCAGTGAGATGGACAATAAAATCTGTAACCTTTAGACCTTTCAACATATCCAATGAAATACCCACTAATGGTCCTTGGGTCTAGTTTCTTCTCTTGTGGATTATAAATTCTCACTTCAGACGGACATCCCAAAACGCGCATATGTCGCAAACTCGGTTTCCAACCTTTCCATAATTCAAATGCCATTTTAGAAACGGCATTGGTTAGAACTCGGTTTAATATATACACTGCCGTCTTAAGTGCTTCAGCCCACAAGGATTTACAAAGATTGGAGCTGCTAAGCATACTCCGCACCATATCCAATAATGTTCAGTTTCTTCTTTCTGCTACACCATTTTAGTCTGGTGAACCAGGCATGGTGTATTGGGCAACAATCTCATGCTCTTGAAGAAACTTTGCGAATGGCCCAGGTGCTTGTCCATCCTCTATGTATCTACTATAATATTCTCCACCTCTATCTGATCTCACGATCTTAATTTGCTTACCGCATTGTTTCTCTACTTCAGCCTTAAAGATCTTAAATGTGTCTAATGCTTCATTCTTATTATAAAGCATGTAGAGATACATATATCGTGAGTAATCATCTATAAAAGAGATGAAGTATTTTTGACCATGCGAGTCCATGTCTGGGCTACATATATTAGTATGTATGATTTCTAATATGTCCGAACTCTTATTGGCACCTTTTTTTGACTTGTTGGTCTGCTTTCCCTTTATACAGTCCACACAAGTCTCAAAATCAGTAAAATTCAGAGTATTTAGTACTCCTTCATTTACTAATATTTTAACTCTTTCTATGGAGATATGACCTAATCTCCGGTGCCACAATTTTGAGGAATTCTCATTGATAACACATCTTTTAGTGCCAGTGTGAACATGCATTGAATCATAAGTGGTATTGTTTTGTAAATTAATGTAGTAAAGACCATCAGACAATGTTCCATTTCTAACACAATCAAATTTATAAAATAAACTAAAGGATGAATTTGAAAAATTAAAGGAATATTAAAAAATAACAAGCCTTGAAACTAAAATAATATTTCTTGAAAAACTTGGAACATAAAAGGTCTTTTCTAACTTCAAAACAAATCCACTACTCAAAATTAAATAGCAAGTTCCGATAGCTTCCACATGCGAGCCCATCTTGTTTCCTGATAAGATGCTTTGCTCACTTCCCACTGGCTTCCTTAGGTTTTGCAAACCCTGCAAGGAATTCGAAATATGGATTGTTGATCCAGAGTCAATCCACCATGTGTTAATATTGACATTAACCATATTAGATTCATAACAAACAAATGAGGTTGGATTACCTTTGTTCACAAGCCATTTCTGAAATTTGGCGCATTCCTTCTTCATGTGTCCCTTCTTTTTACAGAAGAAACACTTAGAATCTTTCTTGATTCCAGCACCAGGTTGGATAGGTATTTTACCTTTCCCTTTCTTGTTGGCTTGAGATTTTCCCTTTCCATGCATTGCCAGCATTACACTTTCTCCTTGTTCCATCACCAATCTCCCTTCCTCTTGAACACACATGGTCATTAGTTCATTGATTGACCAGTTATCTTTATGTGTGTTGTATGAGATTTTGAAGGGTGCATATTGGTGCGGAAGGGTGTTCAGGATGTAGTGCACCAGAAAGGATTCTGACATTTCAACCTCGAGTTTCTTCAATTGAGCCACAATGTCCCTTATGTGCATGATGTGCTCACGCACACCTTTCACATTAGTGAGCCTTAGGGATGAGAACTTCATAATTAGGGTGCTTGCTAATGCCTTGTCTGAAGTGACAAATTGGTCATCAATGGCTTTCAACAAGTCTCGGACATTTTCATGTTGATCAACAGAACCACGAATACCAGCAGAAATTCTAGTCTTAATGAACATCATGCTAAGGCGATTAGATCGCTCTCATTGTTCATAAAGCGTGATGTTCGCTGCAGTGCTAGTATCAGTGAGTGCTGGTGGTTCATCTTTCCTAATAGCATAGTCTATGTCCATCCACCCTAAATGAAGAAAAATTCTCTCCTTCCAGACCTTATAGTTATCTCCCTTAAGTTCAGGGATATCATAACGAATATCAGAGAGACTTGCAGGTTGTACAACTGCAAAAATGATATATTACATGCTTATATTAATACTGAGACCTAAATAAAATTTCATGGTTTACCAATGTAAATCATACTTAAAAAAATTGAATCTAATGACATAAAAATTGCCTGTGAGCTAAATTTATAATTCAAACAGATTCAATTATTCTTTATAATAGAATTTATCAAATTATTTACTCAATAATCATGTGTAAGGCCTATTTTACTGCAGAAAGAAATATAATACTACTAAGTAAGTTCCCAGGAAAGATTTTTCTTTCCTAGACAGAACTTCAAGATTCCCAGAAAAGATTGGAGGGGTCACAATGGTCCCGCTTAAAATCCAGTCTTCTAGATAGAACCTCCTTAGATGTACACATTCATACTCCCACAGTATATAGTCCATTAATGATTATAATTTGATATATATTCTATCAATATTAAACTTTATGATAAAACTATCAAACTATTAATTCATAATTCCTGTGGGTAAGTTATGAACAAATTGATATTTTATCCTAATTAATCATATAATAAAAATTCCTGTGGGATAAAATTTATTATACTAAGTATGATTAATTACAATTAATGTCTAAATATTATTTATATGATCCTAGTAAATCATAATATATGATTTTTATTTAACTAAAGATGCTATGGCTATTCTTTAATTAAGAAAAAATTATATTGATGACTAGACATTATAGCTCTAATGCATAAGGATTAACTAAATATGAGAATAGTCATAAATTGCATAATTTTAACTAAAATCAACATGTTATTATTATGTCCAGAATATTCTCATGATTTAAGCATAAATAATATTACATAATCACATAATATTCTCATGATTTAAACATAAACAATATTGCATAATTAAAAATAGTAATATTATGCATAACATTTAATTTCATGCTTTTAATTATAATTATTAATTTTGCACAACAATCATCTAAATTGCACACAATAAAAATAAATAATACTGTTTTATTATTATTATTATTATTTTTTATTACTGACTAAACTACATGTCGTTTTTCCAAAAATAAAAACGACGTGTCGTTTTTCTTTCACGGATTCAAAGCTGCTAATAAACGACATGCACAGGGAACCCAACCTAAATGACGTGTCGTTTAGATATGCCCACTAAACTACATGTCGTTTAGCTCTAGAGAAAACCACCAGCAGCCACTAAACTACATGTCGTTTTTCTTCAAATACAAAACTACATGTCGTTTTTGGTCGTCTTCAACCTCAGAAATGAACAGCAACTCCGAAAAAATGAACTCTGAAAAACACATTTTTGACGTCAAAATCAAATATTTTCTTCTAAAAAAACATAAAAAAAGTGTTTTGAATATGATTTTTGATGTTGTTTTGAATCAAAAACAACCCAAAAACAAAAAACAATTTCTTCAAAAACTCACGGCCAAAAACAGAGTATGTGATACAAGCATCAAGATAGAGATAAAATCTGGCTCTGATACCAAATGAAAGCTCTATATGATTCTATAATGCGGAATTAAACACTTAAAACGAATCAAAACTGAAAATAAACAAGAAATTGTACCTCCAGCCATTGATGCTTATTCACACTTTGCACTGTTTCTTTCTCTCGGTTTTGGCACTTCCAAGATCTACTCACTCTATTTAGATGGTGTAAGACTGAAAGAATTGAGTTGAGTAAGTTTGGGGACCAAACCACACTATTTATAGCCAAAGCTTCCATCAAGATTTGGTGAATACGTGTCCCACGTGTTCAGTTTATCATGGGCAGTTCCAACGTTCTACAAACGTGATGAAGACTCAGATGTGGACCATTTCAAAAGCTCCTAAGATTATGGGGAGCTGGAGACTCGTTCCTACGAACGGTCTTCCCGTAAGAAACGGTCAACATATATTTCCTTTCCACCTAATCAAAAGCTCTCACATTCTGGGCATATTTTGAGACTCTAGCTTTGAGAGAGCACCAATGCACAATCATCTCTGGTGCAATTCTAGATTTCCAGTATAATGCATATATCTGGTGCAATTCTAGATTCAGTACAAAGCATATTTCTGGTGCAATTCCAGAATTAGTACAATGCATATTTCTGGTGTAATTCTAGATTTGTTTAAGTAAAAAATGAAGGTCTCGCATTTGATGTTTTAAACTATCCAAGCATAGCATATACAACATATATAATCTCAATACAACATATTTTAATCAATGGACATTTCAAATGAAGATTCTGCTTCAATGCTTCAATATTAATGAGGTGTTTGACATGAATAATCAAGGATCTACATGTATATAATCTAAGGTGCAAAGACAGTGTTTGTAGGGGATAGGGGTTTCCCAAGCTCAACTTTCATTGAAATGCTTGCTAGTGACAAATCCGCTCCTAGAAAAAATTTAAAACAAAAATCGAGAGAAAAGTAAAGAAATGTTTCAAGAATCTCACCAAAAATGTTCGAAAGACTTGGTTTTAAAGAACTGAATCACACCATTAAACATCCAAAAATGTTAGGGACTTGGTTATTGAAGCTTGGGAGAAGACGGCGCATGACGAAGAAGACTCTCTTTGGTTTTGCTCCTGCACGAAAGATGCAAACCCTTGGAGACAGCTCGGGTCGATAGTACGTAGCTTTTGACTCTCTCTGGTTTTCACTCTCTCTCTTTCCTGTTCGCATTTCATTTTTAGTCTTTCTCTGGTTTTCGCATTTCATTTCCTATTCACATTTCATTTCACTTTTCCCTCTTGCGTTTTATTTTTTTAATTGAAAAGCCACGTCAGCTACGGGGACGCAGGCTAGTTGTACGTAGACTTATTGTTGAAGTCATGGCCCTGTAATATTTACCAGATGCATGTGATCAATCAGCGGCAATACTTTACGTGTCTAATTCAATAAGGGGTTCTTAATTACCATGCATATGTGTTTTGGAAGACACTGTTAATAATAAATATAAAAAGATTATATAAAAATAAATTTATAAACCAACGTGATTTTGATAAGATTTGTTAAATATATTTTACAATAAAATTAATTTTTCAAATATCAATCTGATGTAAATCATATCAGTTTATGATTTACTTTTATATAATCTTTTTATAAATAAAATATTTCCTGCTTTGAAAACCCTTGCTCTCCAAGTGCTTGAAAGGTTTCAACCCTTAGCACTTCGGTATTTGAGAAAAAAAATAATTAGCACCAAAGTTGTCTATATATTCTGAGTAATGCAAGTGTACTCATTATCTCTTTTAGCATCATCATCTCATCATCATATGATTTGGTTTTAAATGATTGGAGACTATTTATCATATTTCACTTGTGGACCATCATTTAATGCCATATCAAATAAAGTTGAGAGAATGATCATAAAAATGATAATAAATAAATTTTTTCATTCCATAATATATTTATGGAGTTTTGCTACTTATTGTGAGATAAAAAATATATAATAATAATAAATTTCAAAAAACATATATGTTTGTGTGCAACTTGATGCGATAAACTTGCATATCTAGAATGTGTAATTGATTGCAAGCTTGATTACCCAAAAAAAACAAAAAACAAAAGAAGAAGAAGAAGAAGAATGTGTAATTGGTTGGTCATGAATAAGCATTTTAATTTGTAAACGGAAACTTCTGTTGTATTAATCTCTTTCAAGGACAAACCATGCATGATCTAAGCTAGAGTATGATATTTTACTGTGATTACATCCAGATAGCTAGATAGGGAGATCACTTCTGATTATCCCCATTTATCCTAATTTTTATCTTTAAAAAAAATTTTGTTACGTAAGTCACTTTTACGTATTTTTTATACACTCAACTTATGTGATTAACCTAAATAATTATTTTATATTAAAAATAGATGATATGCAACCAATCATACTAATGAAATGCACAATGAATAAGAAAAATAACTGCACATAGAGACATCTTTTTATCTTTGGAACAATCGAGTTTCTGAACTAAAAATGCAACATTTTTATTATTCCCTCAATAGATAAATATACATTAGCCGAAATTGTTTATAACCGACAAAAAAATAAAAACTTAGAAATTAATTAAATTATTATTATATATAAATAGTAAAATAATGATCTCCTCATAATAAACTATGATTATTTAAATAAACATATAATAATTTCTTTAGCCAAATAACACGGCCTATGTCCGTAATTTATTATCAAAATTGAAGTTTTTTTTTTTTTTTGTTAATAACGTTTTTGTTGCTGTTACTATTAAATAATGAAAAGAATATAATATATGAGTCCTTCTACATCCCTTGGGGAATGTAGCCCGAATTGCCACCAAAGAAGCTCATTTTTTATTTTATTTTTTCATTTATTTTCTTAATATTTTTAAATAATTTTTTTTTAAATTCACAACATCATTAAAAAATACTTTATTAATCACTAAGTAAACAAAAAATAAATAAAATTTTGAGACATTTTTTGGATTCCGAATTCGGACCCAAAGTATTTCTGATAATATATATCCACGCATCTCATGTCATGTCATACGTTTCTATCACATATTTTAATTGGTACCAATATTTATCCAAAAACACAATACATAAATCATACATATAGTAGGCCTATTAAAATTATAAATTATTGAAAAACACAACAAAATACAAGTTTGGATGCCCACAATTATAAAATTACTAAATTAAGCAAATAATTTGGAACTATATAGTATAGCTAATAAATCTAGCTAGCTTTAGCTTCTTTAATTCAATTCCTTATGACTTATGTTATTTGACAAGAGCAATGCTATTGTCTACTTTAAATTTTATTAATTTTAATTGCATTAATTAACGTGTCATATTTTAAAGAAAAATAATAGTTGCAGTCTTGAGTGTATAAATATAATATAATCATTTTAAAAAAAGTAAAAAAATACGAAATTTATATAAAAAGAAATTAATTTTTTAATAATAAATTTTACTCTTTTTTAAAACGATTGTATCGCACTTGTGTATTTTATAACTATATGTACATTTAAATGAGATTTAAACGAGGCATTTAAAATAGAGAAATGATATTTGCAGTCGTGGTTGTGCCGCTGCAGTCGTTTTGAAAAAAGTGAGATTCATATGAAAAAAAACTATTTTTATAATTTTTTTTATTCATTCCGTACAACCGTTTAGATCTCGTTTGCATGTGCCGACAGCATCTAGCACCTCTGTTTATATTTTAAAGGCAACACATCATTAAGTTCGAATATAAATGCAAACAAATGTCTAGTTACCAATAGACATTAGACAACCATGCATGCATTGTTCTCCGATTTTCATGACCATTAATGACCAATGACCCATAACTTGGAAATGCAAATGGTCAAATCTCTGTAATTATTTTGCAGCTAGAACAGCTTTTTTTTTCTTTTCTTTTTCTCACATTTTTTAACTGGAAAGGCATTTTCATCGTTGATTGATGAACTTTTTCCCGTTTAGATTTTCGGAATTTCCTGCAAAACTGAGGGTTCCTGGTTCCTCCAGCTATAAAATCTCATTGTCAACCAAACTCCAGAACAGGGAGAATTGGACGAGATCTGCTGCTACAACCGTAGATTCCAGTCCTTCACATCTTTGAAGAAAAAGTTAAAAAGGTAGAAAGCTAATAAATAATAGGAAGACTACATTGGAGTACCAAACTCTTACAGCATCTCTCACTCTCTCTCTCTCTGATCTAATTTTGACTGGTCATCCTTCAACCCACTACATGTGCTGTCATATGCTCCCATGTACTGCTGTGTTTGTAGAAATCTATACACCAAATCTGGTGAAAAATGGATTCTCTGCTTTTAACCATCCATGGAAGTAAGTATTTTAAGTGTAGCAGAAGCAAAACCACCTCGGGTTCAAAAATCGTTATTCACAGGGATTAAAAAAAAAAAGAAAAAAGAAATAAAGGAAGCCAAAAGAAATGAGAAACAAGTATAATTAAAATACAGGAAAGAGAGGTTGGGCAGAGGTGCAGATAAATTGAATATAAAAAGGGTTGTTCTTCGCTCACTCTCACTCACTGCCAGTCCATACGCCAGTTTGGAAATATTATTCTTATTCCATCAATGCTCTGGCAGCATCTCTGGCTCCATTCATCCTGTAAATAAGATCTCTCATACTCTCCACATATATGTTAGAGATCTCTCACCTCTTGCTCTAAACTGGGCTTTGCCCATTTACTAGTTAAAGATCTCACCCTCACCCATTGAAATCGTTCATCTTTCAACAGCCATGCAAGACACTATTGGAATTCCTGCTTGCTTCTCATCCAGCCAGAAAATATCCGATGAACACACGGCTGTAACCAGGTCAGGTCAGAGTGTTTTCATGTCCATATACCGTACAAGGATCGCGGATCAGTGCTGCTTAATCACAATTACATGGTGCAAAAACTTGCTACTCCATGGCCTCTCAGTTTCAGTGCAGGGTCCGGACGGAGAAAGCCAGTATACCTGCAAAGTTGAGCTGAAGCCATGGTATTTCTGGAGAAAACAAGGTTCAAAACGCTTTATAGTTGAAAGTAAAGTTGTTGATGTCTTCTGGGACCTTAAGGCTGCAAAGTTCAATGGGGAAACGGAGCCAAACTCCGATTACTATGTTGCAGTCGTTTGTGATGAAGAGGTCGTGCTTCTTCTTGGGGATCTGAAGAAGGATGCCTACAAAAAGACTAATTGTAGGCCAGCACTAATCGATCCCATATTGGTTTCAAAGAAGGAACACAAATTTGGTAAGAAAAAGATATCTACAAGAGTCAAATTCCAAGAGAAAAGTAGCTTCCATGAAATCTCAATCGAGTGCAAGAACAGTAGTGCTGGTGGTGGGAACATCATTAGCAATGGAAATCCTTTCCCTGGGATAGAGCCTGAGATGGAGATTAGAATTGACGGACTTTTAGTCATTCATGTCAAGCATCTTCATTGGAAATTTAGAGGTAATGAGTCAATACATATCAACAAAATGAGAGTAGAGGTATATTGGGATGTCCATGACTGGCTCTTTAGCCCAGGTTTAAGGCATGCATTGTTTATTTTTAAGCCAATTCTGTCATCCACAGCAGTATCATCTTCATCATCTCCACCACTATCATCTTCATTGACATCAACACCATTGTCATCCCAAGCAGCGAGTTCTGGTTCATTAGAGGTGTTCAACAGTACAAGTGGATCTTCTGAGTTTTGCTTGTTTCTTTATGCTTGGAAGATTGAATGAGAGAATATTTCAGTAGCCCCCATTGGTATAGTACTGTTAAATCCTCATCGGAACAAGAAGAATAAGGTTGGAAAAGGAAATGGGTCTTCATGGAATGGGCCAGCATGGAGTTGGGGTGATGCAGACTAGGCTGGAAGAGGCACTAGATTGGGTTGAGAGAGGAAAGTGGGGTCCAAGAGTGAGGTTGGAAGTTACTTACAGCTGGGGTTGAACTAGTGGGCATAATTGGACAAGACACACTATCTCATACTTGCCACAATAATTCCCCTTCTAGAGGCAGCGCCATCTATTTTTATTCAAATTCTCTTTACTCTCTCTTGATCTGATCTTGATTAGTGAGCAATGTTTCTTTCGAGTTGCAACTACCAATATGTATGTTTCTACATGTAATCTACCTAAATGTCGATAATATTATAGATACTGGAAAAACTTCTGATGCATGTAACACAGAAACGTGTGGTAGATGATGATGATGTCGACATGAATGTATGACTCTTCTCTTCGTAATATTAAGAATTTCTTTTTGGGAAAAAAATATTATAATATTTATTGAGTATTTTATGTTATTCAAAAAATTATTGAATAATTTTAAATATTATAAAATCCAATTTACATGTCTATCTCTATCTATTTTAGGTACTATAATTCATTGAGGAGTTCAAATCCGAGTGGGATATATTATTGTACTTCCATATATAGATGTAAAAATCAGTTTGTAACAAAATTCTTTTATAGAAATAAACAAAAAAGACAAAAAATAAAAATAAAAGAAAGTGGAGCACAGGCTAATGTTTCGAGGGCCATTGCCAGAAGTATAGACGGCCTTTGTGACTATGCACATTTTTTTTCTGATGGGTTTCAATTTAGTGACCGAACGAGGATAACCAAACACAATTTAAGGGCCGCTCAAACTTAATGTCGACCAAGATTTTATTGAATTGAATGTCAAGGACTCAAGCATACTTTGACTAATTTCAAACCAATCACTGATGGAATACACTATTTTTTTAACTTTTTATAAAAAAAAAATTAAACACATCTCAACTAATTTCATAAATTTAAACACATATCTCAGTCTATTTCCATTCAAAATAGAAGTGAAATTAATCCGGTCTTCTTTGGAGGGTTACGGACCAGAAATTTCAATCTATGATTTTTACTAGACCAGACCGTTAGCTATTGATACAATTGGTCCATTTGGTCTATAAATATTTTATTTTTCTTTGTTTTGATAGAAAGTTAATATAAAAAATTAATTAAATTAGTAAAATTAAAATTAAGTGATCTCTTTAACATTTTATATATGGTTTATGAATATTCAATAATTTTATTATATATAGGTCAATGATGATGATCTCTTGGATGAAAATTATATAATTGGCTTATACAACTATTATATAAAATAATATATTATATATATAATATTTAAATTTAGATATACACATTCGGTCGGTCTCGGTCATGTCTCGTCCAAAATAACCACACCCCGTGACCAACTAATAGACTTACATTTCTAATTCAAAAACATCTCACTGAAATTTACAAAGCACTACAATTCATAGATCAACTCAGATAATCTGAAATCACCTGAACATCCAAACGCAACCTAGTGCAACTGATTGCAAATAATTATTAAAACTCAGATGATGGGTCATGTAATAATGACGTATTTAATTATTAGAAGTAATAATAATTATTAGAAGTAATCTTCAAACATAAAGGTTTGAGAATAAACTATTTTCATGCCTTTATTCGTAGGGTCGTGCCACTTAAATAATACTTAAATAATATATATAGCTTTCCTGCTAGATCATTACGTAACAAAAGAATAAACATGATAACAGATAAATATGATACTCAATAACAACCTATATTCAAGAGATAAAAGATCAATGTGAGCCACTAAGATATAATCATCTTATTAACAAACTACTTTATTATATAAGACTCTAGGACTCCTGATTGTTAAAAACTTACCTATTAATTCAAAAGCCATATGATTGTTGTATATTAATTTAGTTAAACCAACACTTAAAATCATAACACTAATAGTGTTTAGTGAACATTTGATAAGGTTTAAAAAATTCACTTAAAAAAATAAATATTGTAGGATATATTTTATGTGTTCATCTCTTTTATTCTAAAGTCCTAAAAAGCCAGTAATAAAGAGAAAAAAACTCCAAACAATTCAAATTCCAAATTACCGAAAAGTCAAATACATAGTTGCAACTTATGCTGTCCGATTGGTGCATAAGTTTGTTCAGAAAATAGTGTTGGATCCGGCTTAATTATTGGGCCAAATTGAAAAACTCAATTACAGTCTTACAAAAGTAGTCAAGCCCAGAAGTTTTTTGGTTTCCTATTGTTGCGTTAATAATAAAGATGGGAGTGTGTTATTCTATAAGTAGGGGTTGCAATATGTTATACGATCTGTTAATCCAACATAAATACGACATGATAATAGTAGATTAGAGTTTAGTCTTAATAAGTTTGGGTCAAAATGGGTTGACTCGTTAAGACACGATTGCTTAACGGGTTAATAACGAATCAACCCGTTAAGAAAGTTAAAGTTACAATTATACCCTTATGCCTAAAACTAAATTATTAGAATTTCAATTTCGATATTTTTATTGTTTAGATTGTAATTTTAGACTTGTAGTTAGTTTTATAATTTCTATAAATATTGTGATTTTAATATTTATATAAAATTATGCTAAATTTAATCAGATCAAACGGGTTAATTTCAGTCCTATTTAACTCATTTACATAAACAGTTTGAAACAGGTTGTATTGTGTCGTGTTAACTTATTTATTAATATTCACTAATAGGTCCAAACGGGTTAACACGATACGACCTGTTCTGTTAATTGGTTGTGTTAGAGTTTGAGATTTTGACAAGATAAGTTTAACGGGTCGAGTTAGGGTCGAGCTATATAGTATAATGTATATGCTCTGAGAAGACACGAACACGACCCGTTAACACGATTTGACACTCCTATCTATAAGGAATCATTTCAATAAACTATGATTGTTCATAGGATCCTCTCAGATTATGAAAAAGCTTCAAGGTAGAAGATAAATAAAGAAAAACAACAATGGCATTTAGTAAAAATGTATAGGTGGAGCAGTAATAGGAACTGATGTCCTTTTGGGTATTCGTGAGTATCAAAACTATGAAAAATATTTAGGCTTTTCACTAATGGTGGGAAGGCACAAAGCAAGGACATTTTCTGACATCAAATACAAAGTGTGGATAAAGTTACAAAATTGGAAGAAAAAGTTACTTTCTCAAGGTAGAAAATAAGTCATTCTCAAGGCAGTTGCACTATCAATATCCACCTATGCTATGAGTTGCTTCAAATCGTCAACTGCATTATGCACTGAGCTTGAACAGATGATGGCAAGATTTTGGTGAGGTTAAAGAAAGGAGAAAAAGAATATACATTGGATTAGTTGGAGAGGCTGTGTCTACCCAAGAGTGAAGGAGGATTGGGTTTTAAGGATCTAAAAGCTTTTAATGATGCCTTATTAGCAAAACAAGGGTAGAGACTCATGCTAATTTTTCAGATTCAAAATTGGGACACAATCCATCTTATGTATGGAGGGGTATCTGGTTAGTAAAAGACAAATTGATGCAGGGATGTAGATGGAGGATTGGTAATGGCAGGGGGGTTAGAATCTAGAAGGACAATTGGATCCCTGGTATATCAGATCTCAAACAGATGGCTGGTGGACAAAATATTGATGATGATGCTAGAGTAGAGTCCCTCATTGATATGAATAGTGGTTGGTGGGATGTATTTAAAGTAAGATGCTTACTTCCACCTACAATAGCTGATGGGGTTCTGAAGATAGTAATAAGCCCTGCGAACCACGAAGACAAGCTGATTTGGGCATTGGAAAGAAGTGGGAGTTTTAGTGTAAAAAGTACATGCAGATTTTTGAGGGGTATGGGCAACAGAAGATCAGAAGGGAAGAGCCTTCAACAAATAGACAGAAACAGGTTCTGAAAGCAATCTGGAAGCTACAGATACCCCATAAGGTTAAGCTTTTTGCATGGAGAGCAGTGTTAGATGGATTACCAACCAAAGAGAATTAAAAAAAAAAAAACAGTAAAGGATAATTCGTGTCAACTTTGTTTATCTGGGATAGAGAACTCTTTACATGCTCTCTATTCTTGTCCTTTATTGAGGCACATGTGGCAAAAACATCTTCCTGATCTTACAATAGAAGACACAACACTACAACTCCTTGAAGTGATGATCAAAGTGCAGGAGTACTGCAGTAAAGAACAACTCGAGCTCTTTATTATAATAGCATGGGCCTGTTGGAGGAGGAGAAACTTATGGATATTTGAGGGAGAATAAAGGGATGTTGAAGATGGGATTAAATATGCTATCTCTCTATATCATTCATTCAAGAAAATTAAAAGCCTCAACCCATACAGAATTAAGAGACAACTCTACTGGTAGGCACCTTCAACACTACAACATAATCAAGCTTTTGCTGCGTTTTTCTTTCTTGCGGCTTATTTTTCGCGGCAAAATTTCACCAATTGGAGAACATCCGTTGAGTTAACTGCGATTTAGTATACGGTTGGAAAGAAATACTTTTTTTGGCCTTTTTTCAAATCTGATCGCCGAATTGAAGAAACATTTAAGTGACTTTTAATTGTTTGAGAATGGGTTTATTTGTTGCTACTATAAAGTGTTGCCGTCAATTTTGAGATTTGGAGCTTTTACTGCGATATCATGTCGCTGTAATAACCATGGGCCAGGGGCATGTACACTTAGCGCTGCAATAAGCATCTAGGAGGGTTATTATGGCAAAACCTCTAGCGCTGCAACAACCAATCCTATTTAATAGATGGAATCGACGGATACACAGCTGCAGTAGATTTTCCCCAAATTTCCCCCCCGCTACGCCGACGAAGTTGTCTCCACGAGTTGCTGCACCGCTCGTCGGACCATCGCCTTCGCTGCAAGAGTCGTCTCCTCCCTAGTAATGAAACACTCTAAACCTTAACTTCTCTCCTAGATCTGTTCATCCTCTCTCTCTCTCTCTCTCTCTCTCTCACTAGGCTGCCCCAGTACCGTGATTCAGCATGATCCCCACCGTGTTGCCATAGTAGCCCATGCTATTTTCATTTTTGCCACCTCCTTTGGTAATTACCTCTAGGCCTAGAGAGATGGTTAATTAGTTAAAGTAGTTAATGAAAAACCGTGGAATTTGCATGATAGCTTGGATGGATCGGTGCAACTTTCTTGTTTGACTCATTCAAAGTCTAATTTAGAAAGAGGAAAAGGCACAAAGAAACAAACAAAAACTTTGTTCCTACTGCTTTAGTCTAAAAGCTTAATTGCCCTTTTTTTTTTTTTTTTTAAACCGTGGAATTAGCATTTGAAGCTTGCTTAAATTACAAGGTAATATAGGAATTATAAAAGATCTCTTGAGTGGGTATTTTGAAAGATAGCTCGAAATGATGCAAGTGGTCATCTGACTTTTTCTTTTGGATCTGTAGATCAATTTGGATGTTCAAATATCTTAGTTTGTGAATTAAATTGATAAATTTCTCAATGATCAAAGTATATTCATTTTAAGATACTGATCACTCTTTTGATGTAGAAATACCTAAAGCTTTAGGGTTAGAGGAAATCCCAAAACTTTTTGAAAATTTTAAGAACAATATTATATATCACACTATATATCATATATAGTTATAATAAAAAAGAGAGAAATTTAGCACCAGAAAATGAAAAAGTACTAATCAAAACGAGATATATTGCAAAGAAGTAAACATGTTATCTATGACCCCAACAAATACCCCAACAATCACCAATATGCATGCGCGGTCTGAGTTAGGAAATTTCCACAGATGAAGCTTGGAGATTATAAGTCCATTTGAGACACGCAAAATAATTGGTTTTCCCATATAATTTACACCCAAATTTGAGGGGGAAAAAATATCGCCAGTAAATTCATCCCTACTGCGCCGAAAATCCCTAAAAGAAAACAACTCGGAAAATAGAAATCAGCAATATGGGGAAACGCCATAAATGGCCTTTCGGGTCATGTACAAATCTTTCTCTAGTGGTCGATTAGACTGCAACTAACTTCAATCGTGGATCTCAAATCGCCGAGATGAAGTTTTCTCATCCCGACGAACAAACAATCGCAGGGAGTACCCAACGACTTTGCGGCAAGAAAACTAATTGGGTGGAAAGCAATTGTGGCAGCAATGCCCCTGCCTTTCTTGGTGTGTAGATCGACGAAAGAGCAGCATTTCTTCGGCAGTTCCGTTTCGACGAAGAATAGAGCATATGTCAAGCTAATTTCCTAGCGGTTTGCTTGCAATGAAAAAACCGTGGCTTAAGGGATTTTGCCACAGTTTTGTTGCTTTTTGCTGCAAATCTCAAGCGCCGTAAAAGTAAGACCTCTTGTAGTGTTCTGAGGTGACAGTCAAGCTCAACGTCAATGAGGCTATTTTTCATGAAGGAAATAATGCTAGTGTGGGCATAATTGTAAGAGATCATGAGGGTAAGGTTTTACTGTCAGTAAGAATGAAAGAACAGGTAGTTATGGATCCTATGGACATAAAGCTAATTGCAATTCTGAGGGGACTACAATTCTGTATTCCATTAGGACTTCAAGTACTAAGTTTGAAAGTGATTCCCTTCTCTCAATGAAAGCAGTAACAACTTCTGAAGATCTCTCAATGAAAGCAGTAACAACTTCTGAAGATTCAAGTATGCTTGGTAATATAGTCTTTGATATTAAGCAACTCATGAGCCGAATTCCTATTTGCACAATTTCTCATATAAACATGGAAGGCAACCAAGCAACACACATTATAGCTAGATTTGCTAGAAATGTAGAACATACAAATGTATGGTGGGATTTTGGTCCAAATTGTATTCATCAAGTCCTTTGGACTGATTTACACTTGTAATTCTTTTACCAGTAATGAAAATATTCCCTTAAAAAAATAATAATAATAATGATGAAAGAGTTGAAGATGAATTGGCATGCACTTACCGAAATCATCATAATTGGTTGGCTCAGTGTAAAGCTTATTCCTATGAGATTTGATGAATAGGAAATCACGTTTTAGTTGCAGTTTCGATAGTGAATTGAGATGAAAGTTGAATAAAATATTATTAGAATATTATTTTTAATATTATTATTATTTTATAATTTGAAAAATGTTGAATTGTTAATTATATTTTGCATAAAAATTTAAAAAAATTATAATGATAGAATGAGGTGAAATCAAGCACTTTTTACATCTAAACACTTCTTCTAAGTTTCTGTTAGAAGAAGGATTGAAGGAACAAGAGTAATCTTATTACTCATACTCATGGGGTTTCTACTACTGTGGCCTTTGTGAAGTTGAAATTAAACCACGAAACTCTCATCTGACTCTTATCTAATAATTTCAATGTCTACCAGTTTATATATTTCATTTGTAAATTCTCAAGGTATGTAGGTTCTGTTTACTCCTTTTAAAAGAAACAAGCAAAATCGATATATATACACTTAAAAATACTGACTTTTAATAATAATTATTTTTTAAAATGAATGTACAAGATTTACACACTCTAGAATAGATATAGTTAGACTTCATGATATTATCTTGAATGGTAAGAATGTGCTCCAAGAATTATTCCCAAACAGAGAGTTCCAATCATTGATCATCTTCCCCTCTCTTTTTCTTTGATTCAAAGTTGAAAAGGAATTACAATCCCTTAAGATACAAAAACATCGTGAGTCAAAACTTTGTGTTTGGTCCGCACACGATTTCCTTATTATAAATTTCCAAGAAAAGAAAGTAAGATATTAGTAACAAGAGGGCCAACTTGTTCATGAAAACTGGCTTTTAGAAATATCTTTGAAAAAAAAAAATCTCCATCTTGGTAACACTGTATAGTGTATTTTCCTGAACTGTAAATGGTCGTGCCTTCATCCTAGTTGCTGAGTCCTGTTTGCATGCCCTTTCCAAGGCAGTAGGGGACAAACCAAATCTCAAAAAAGTAGCAATAATGGAAACAAAGAAGCGTAGAACTGGAAGCATAGAAAACAAATAAACAAAACAAAGTCAATGCATAAAACTAAACCCCAAACACATCCTTTTCAAGTGCTTCTCTTCGATGTTAATTGTCAAGCACATGCCCTAAAAAACTCCATCCCTTCAACATGTTCAGGAGCCATTTTCTTCAAATCTAAGCGCCAGCAAAAACACTTCTGGACATTGACTTATTCTGCTCACCTTTAAAAAAAGAACAGAAAGAAATAACCTTGTTCTCTTGGGTCTTGTATATAAGTGTACCCAAAGTACTACTTTTCCCACAGAGTAAATAGTAGTAAATCATATCCTTGCCTTCAGGGACTGACAGCTAATTTGCTTGAGACTTCAGAGCGAAGTATCCATGGCGGCAGAGCGTGCGGTTCTCTTAGCTTCTCTTCTTCTCTTCTGTTGCTTGGTGGCAACTTGCCATGGAAGTGTGCTCTTTTCTTCTCTACCAAGAACCCTTGAAGTCACTACTTCATCCAAACAAGGACAAGGTACTGAACCCCCTCTCTCTCTCATACCCACATCAAGTTTTTCCCAGAAAATTATTCAACCAAACAAAATTCAAAAACTTTCTATCTGGTTCCCAATATTTTGAATTCTCCATTCATTGAAATCCAAGAAATTCAAATAGAATTGCCAATTAAGCTTCTCTTCCAAGTTTGAAACTTTAATTAGCATATAAAGATTAAGACTTTATTGATCAAATTTTGCAGTTCTGAAAGTTGGCGTAGATAAAATGACTGTAACATGGGGTCTAAACCAGAGCTTAGCAGCCGGGACTGACTCTACCTACAAGACCATAAAGGTCAAGCTGTGCTACGCACCGGTGAGCCAGGTTGACCGCGCATGGAGGAAGACAGTGGACAACCTAGCCAAGGACAAGACCTGCCAGTTCAAGATCGTTTCTAGGCCGTACGATGCGTCGAACAGAACAGTGCAAAGGTTCGAGTGGACCATCGAGCGTGACGTGCCCACGGCCACGTACTTTGTACGCGCCATTGCCTACAACTCCGACGACGTCGAGGTGGCTTACGGTCAAACAACAGACGCCAAGAAGACCACCAACTTATTTGAGGTACAATCGATCACTGGACGCCACGTGTCACTCGATATTGCCTCGATCTGCTTCAGTGCTTTCTCGGTTCTGTCCTTGCTTGGGTTCTTTGTTGCAGAGAAGAGAAGGGCAAAAACAGTCTGAAAGGATGTGAGATGGAAGTTAATATGTATTGGCCCTGAGTCAAAATTGTGGTACTAGTTAGAGTTGGTGCAGCAGTAAAGATGTACTTTGAATGGATAGTTGGAGTTAAAGGGTTGGGATAGGTTTATGGTTGTCAAAAATTTCAAAGAAATGTGGGTCATCTATCTTCCTTGTTTTAATTATTACTATTTGAGTAACATCAAGACCTTCTTTTGGTTTACTCAAATAAAAAAACTATAATGTTAGTTTATGGTAATTTTTGCTTGATGTCATAGTATTTTATCTTGTATTAAATAGAGAATTTTTAATGTTAATTTTGAATTTTATCATCCTAAATTATATTTGTTAATATGGTATAATTACACATGTTAAGTGGTTGTTCATTTAAATAATTCGTAGAGGGATTCAGTCTCTTTCATGAACCTATGTCAAATCACAGTTGGGACGGGATGTCATGCCATGATATCAACAATAGCAAGCATTACTTGTGCTAGTGGGCATGTCTTAATTATTCCATCATACTCTCCCTCTTTATATCATAGTCCAATTTTCGTTTCAAGACAAGCGATCGAAATTTTTCATGCCGAAAGAATGACCGACACAACTTGTTGGAACGATTCATTTTAAATCTAATTTTGAACAATTTAGTCTGTTTGATTCATTCCAATCAGATTTTGATATTTCAACCAGAATATGTATTTCGTCCGAAATTTATATACATGGCATTTTTTAAAAGAGAGGAAAAATTAATAATTTCAAAATTTTGTTTTGTACTATGCCCATTCTTTTCCTCATTCCCGATAAACTGATGGCTCAATATCTTATAAATTCTTTCTCTTTATGCTTTTTATGGAGGGTTGTAATACTTTTGTGTAATTTTGAGAAGTAAGAACTATTAGAGGAAAGCAAATAAAAAAAAAATTGGATAGAGATAGATCCTATGAACAAAATAATTAATTATTTTTTCAATAGGAGAATATTCATGATTGTCAATTATTTCTTTAACGGGGATAATTATTGCCTAGAATTTAGTTTTTTATTAATTAAAAAATGAGACATACTACCGCCATAAAAAAATCACACAAAAATAAATTTGCAAACTGATCTAACTTTATATAATATGTTAGATCTATTTTATTATAAAAATAATTTTATAATCTAATGTATCATATCAAATCATGTTAATTTATATAATTATTTTTATAAAATATTTTTTTATTGTTAAAGCATTTATCTTAAAAAATTATGGATCGTGGAATAGAAGACAGAAACTACTGGTTTGTTTCCTTTGGCTAGGTTTTCAAAAATGTTTCGCCTTGTATTTGTCGATATTCTATTAAAATAATTATTTATTAGATGTTAATTTATTTTTTGGGATTTTAAAATCTAGTTTGTATAAATATATGTTGATATATATGATTATTTATATAACAATTATTTCGAACTTTGATTTATACCGGATAAGGCAGTCCATTATGCAACTTAATTAAATATATATATATATATATCTTTTATATATAAAAGAGCGAATGCTTAAATGAATAGTAAGCACAATATTTCTTCCAATTTTATCCTTCCTCTTTACAGTAATATCCAATTTCATCCTACACATAATACTACACAGTAAATATGCACAGTAATATAATAATTCGATTCCTACACAGTAATACACAGTACTATGCACAGAATATAATAAATCGATTCCTATAATACACAGTAAAATGCACAGTAAAGATAATATAATAATTCGAATGAATAGTAAGATAATAATAAAAAATTTAAAATGCACAGTAAATATAATAAAAAATAATATAAATCGTCGATATTTTCCGTTACTACACATTAACGATGCACAGTAAATATAATAAAAAATAATATAAATCGTCGATATTTTTCGTTACTACACAGTAACGATGCACAGTAAATATAATAATTCGATTCCTACACAGTAAAAATAATAAAAAATTCGAAATGCACAGTAAAGATAATTATTTCTTCTTCTTTCTTTCTTTTCTCTTCTCGTGTGTTTCTCTTTTCTCTCACGTGCTTCTTTCTTCTTTTCTCTCTCTCCCCGTGCTCTCCCCTTCTCTTTTCTCCTTCCCGTCGCCCCTATTTCGGCCGGCCATTGCACCCCCGTCCGGTGGAGGTGTTGTACACCACCCACCCAGTTTTCTTCCCCTCTCACCGGTGAACATCCCCACCAAATTTCATTTCCATCCGAGCCACCGTTAGCCACCTACAGCCCATCTAAGCCGCACGGTTTTCAGCCGTTTCCAGCGCCGTCGCACCACCTCCGCCCACCATCTCTTCAAAGCTTCTTCCCCTACAAACAGGTCTGAACACATCTACAAAGATACGAAGAGATCTGTTTTTGGTTGATTTTCTTGCGTTTATTTCAGATCTGTTTGTAAAAAAATTTATTCAATTTTTTTTCCTTTCGTTTGATTTCTATTTTTCAGATCCACAGAACAAATTTCTTTTCTATCTGTGTTCATATGTTTTTTTTTCTTTTTTGATTCAAGTTTTTTCTCTTTCAGACTTTCATCTTCACTTTCTCTTTTTCAGATCTGCTTTTTCTCTTTTTCTATCTGTTTTTATTTTTCAGATCAACACGCAGGTGACCTTTGCTAAGCGGAGGAAAGTTGTACGAGTTTTGCTGCAATTCAAGGTATTCACCAGAACAACAAAACCACTTTTGCACCTTCTAAACCACAAAAGGCAAAGCAAAACCATCAAAACTGCTTCCTTATATTTTTATTTCTCTATTTTCTAAGTCATCTTTATTTTATTTTCATCTCCGAGTTGATTTTTTAAAAGATAAAAAAATTGATTTTTTTGGGTGTTGAACATGTATTTTTGTTGTGTATTGACAGATCTATATCTATTCCTTTAGATCTATTAGTTTTCACTTTAAACGTAGAAGTTAATATAACTCTCATCTGCTACCAAAAATAAAATGGAGCACACAGAATATTTACCAGAATATAGAAACACAAATATGAATATTTCTGAAATATTATTTTATTATCTCGAAGAAAAAAATTACAGAAATTTGAGGCATTTCGCCTCATTCTTCAAACGATCTTGCTCCTCTAAAATTTGCATAGCATCTCTGTCTAAAGGAGTAGGCAATCTAAAAGAAGAATTAAGCAAGGATTTTAATTTCCTATTCTCTTGCTTTATTGCTTCTATCTTCATGTGGGACTCCTGAAAAAGGTGCTGAAGGATAGAAATTTTCTCATTGAGTTTGTCCAAATCATAAGGTTTGGATTGTAGTCGCTGAGAAAATGCATAAATAGCTGATGAGTAATGGGTACCGAGATTTACAAGCTCGTAGATAGCTTCAACATCTGACTTATTAGCCAGATCATTATTGTATTGTACTATAGAACCTACAGCAGAAGCAGAAACAGCTGGTNACGATTCATTTTAAATCTAATTTTGAACAATTTAGTCTGTTTGATTCATTCCAATCAGATTTTGATATTTCAACCAGAATATGTATTTCGTCCGAAATTTATATACATGGCATTTTTTAAAAGAGAGGAAAAATTAATAATTTCAAAATTTTGTTTTGTACTATGCCCATTCTTTTCCTCATTCCCGATAAACTGATGGCTCAATATCTTATAAATTCTTTCTCTTTATGCTTTTTATGGAGGGTTGTAATACTTTTGTGTAATTTTGAGAAGTAAGAACTATTAGAGGAAAGCAAATAAAAAAAAAATTGGATAGAGATAGATCCTATGAACAAAATAATTAATTATTTTTTCAATAGGAGAATATTCATGATTGTCAATTATTTCTTTAACGGGGATAATTATTGCCTAGAATTTAGTTTTTTATTAATTAAAAAATGAGACATACTACCGCCATAAAAAAATCACACAAAAATAAATTTGTAAACTGATCTAACTTTATATAATATGTTAGATCTATTTTACTATAAAAATAATTTTATAATCTAATATATCATATCAAATTATGTTAATTTGTATAATTATTTTTATGAAATATTTTTTATTGTTAAAGCATTTATCTTAAAAAATTATGGATCATGGAATAGAAGACGGAAACTACTGGTTTGTTTCCTTTGGCTAGGTTTTGAAAAATGTTTCGCCTTGTATTTGTCGATATTCTATTAAAATAATTATTTATTAGATGTTAATTTACTTTTTGGTATTTTAAAATCTAGTTTCTATAAATATATGTTGATATATATGATTATTTATATAACAATTATTTCGAACTTTGATTTATACCGGATAAGGCAGTCCATTATGCAACTTAATTAAATATATATATATATATATATTTATATCAAGAAGATGACATACGACCCTCGTATTCGAAATATCACAACTCGCAAAAGGAGAAGTGCCAGCGGAAATTGGAAAAGGTCTCAACTTCCAAGTAAGATACTCTGACACGTTATTTCTATATTTTGAAAAAAATAATAATCTTTATCATTCCGTTTTTTTTTCTAAAGAAAAAATGATTACTAATTTACTTTAAAAGTGAGGTAGACTTTTATTTTTTTATTTTGTGCCGATGAATAAAATATTTGATATATTTCCTACTCATTGGATATCATGCGACTTCGAGAACACTTGATAAGACTACCACTAGTTAGTTTGGTGGAATATAAACAAATGGTCTACTTGATAAATTTTACAAACTTTGGGAGTAAAACTAATATAATCTAAAATCTAAAGAGTAAAGAGCCTTTCTAAAAAACAAGGTGAAGACCCAAATATTAAATGTCGCGTAATTATTTTTTAAAAAAATAATTAAAAATAAAATTCATATAAAAAAATTTATTTTTTAATAATAGACCCATTCTTTTTTAAAACGACTATACGATACTTGCGCATTTTAATGTAACAAATTAATGACATTTAATTTATAAGCTCTCATTCATTAATCATAACCCTCCCATTCAACACCCTCCTCTACTTACAGACATGATTCCCTTATTTCCCTGCGGCTCGTTACAAACGTAATCCTTTCAATTTTTAAAAGAATAAAATAATTCTGAGACTTCCAAAAAGTAGAGATTTTACAACTTCAACGGTATTATGATCTTACAGAAGTGCCAAGTATTTAGAAATCTATATCCAAAATCAGAATAATTGGTGAGTTCGAAAGAAAAAGAAGTTAGCAGATAAATGATGTCACTAAACTTTCAGCTATAAAGAGTAAAGAGAAAAAACTAAAATTGCAATTTTATTCTTCCTATAAAATCTAAAATACCGATCTAAGCTCTGATTATAAAAACTGAACAATTTGAATACTTTGAAGTCACCAAAATTATACAACAAAAAATCCGATGGCCAAGACTTGTGCTTGAAGAGAGAAGACCCATTTGTGAAAAAGCAGCACCCTTTTCTTTTTTTTTTTCGTGGGAGAGCTACCTTTTGCTCAACTTAGTGACATTGAACTCCCGTTGCCATTAGCATGACGTATCCGATTGACAAGCTTCTCTGGCAATTGTTTCGTAGCCTATAGAAAAGATGCAAAGGAGGTGAGCCTAAATACCCTAAACCATGTACACTATTAGCGATACAGAGAGAAGATTTCTTTCTTGAGAGCGTACCTGGAAGTGTCTCATGTGCAAAATTGGTTCGCACCCAACATCTGCAACTGATTTCCCATTTGGGGTTTGCAATTTAAATCTCTGAGCTTCATATGCTTTAAGAACATTTTTCTCATCCGGCAGTTGGTAGCAAACTTGTAGGAGTGAGCTAAGAGAATTCATCTGGCGGACGACAGCAAACAAAATGAAAAAGGCAACTTCAGGCATCGATTTGGGAAAAAGAAAAAGAGAACTAGATTTTAATGCATTTAGGAAACTCTCAGGCGCTTCCATATGAGTTTCTCTGTTATGAAAACAACATTTTGCCTCACTTCTTAGAGTCCTTAAGAGAAAGTGTAAACCACAAAACCCAGTTCGTAAAAAGTATGGTGAGTATGCTTGGACAGGCATGTAGTTTGGGGAGTATGGGTGTTCATCAAATGCAAATTGCAAACGATATACATACCTGCTGCACATTGACACATGCAGTGTAGTCTAGTTTAAAAATGAAAGAAGGATCAAAATCTATGTATTTATGGCACCTAAAACGTAAAGAACATGCTCACCTTCATGTATGGACAGGAGGCACAGCCTCCATGAATAGAACATCCCTCCCCACCAGCTACTCCAGGTATAATAGGCAGGATGACATCACCCAATTTAACTGATGATTGTGATGATGTTCTTGTCATTGAGTCTGATGAGACTGGAAACACTATTTCAACCTTAATTTTTGCTAATCCAGAAGGGGAAATTCGAGAACCTAACAAATCACGAACTGCTGCAACAATTGCAGTCACCATTCCAGTTTCTGTTCCCAATATAAATTGGAGATGGTCGTCAACATTTCTATCTAAAGCCTCTTGCACTCTCTGTTCTATAAAATCTAGAATGTTTTGGGTGGAACCAACAACTCCCATTCCTCTTCTCTTTGCTTCCATAGCCAAAGAAAACATTTCTCCGGGGACTTCGAGATGAGCAGTCAGGAATGCATCACAATACATTTCATTTATCTTCTTGACAACTTCATGTCCAAAAAGGTGATGCACAATGCATGTTCCATCCTGATACAAGAACATTCAATCAGCAAATAAAATATAATCAGTTTTACGGCCACATCTGAGAAAGAAAGGTAAAATCTGAAAAGAAACAATATAAAGCTGTTTGCTAGCTATGTTTACAAATACAAAAGAGGTCCAGGAAAAAACTCTGAACCAAATACAAACTGGATGAAAAATGAAAAGGTATCTATTTAAAGGCAGTGAGAATGATCAAGCACATGAACTCTTAACAAGCCTATATAAATGACCAAAAGTACCAAAAGAACACTGCACTTCAGTATATTATGGTCTTCTGTTCTTTCCACCAACATATTTCTGCCCAACCCACCATTTGAATAGTGAAGTGTTATAGTCACAAGGAGATCCCACAAAAGATATACTCCAGTAGGGCAATCCATCAATAGAGACTAACATGTAGCGAGAGCAACCATCGTGAAGCAGATCATCGGCAGGGATAAAACTTTGATATGATGCCCAATCAAATATTCTGAAGTGTAGTATAGGTGGTACTAGTAGCAGAAAGAAGAAGAAGAAGATGATAATGATAAGGATGATAAAAGTTTTTCATGGCCGCATAGTGTGGTGTTGGAACCAAGTTAATGTCAGAAGTATCACTTTGTCCAAGTCATAATGCTGTTACTACAGATAAATTCTATTCCGCCTTAGCTCCCAAAAAGAAATATAAAAAAAAATGTACCTGATAATAGTGCAGGTGAGTTAGTAATGATCTAATAGTCTCTCTACTGTGTCCTGGATGTATTTCAGTGATTTCTTCATCAGTCATCTTACTCATCTGTTGGAACAACTCTCTAATATTTGCACCCATATAGGAATCGGGCCCATACCATATGTTTAAATCTGGCACTTGAGCAAAAGCCTGCAGAGAAAGATGTCATTTGAGTCAAATGAAGTAGAGACCTACAAGGTTTGAGACTTCAATAGCACTTAATGCATTAATATTAGCATTGAAAACGCAGGTGATGGATGACAATAACCTTGCAATACTACCAACCTGCAGAATGGTTTGCACGACATTTGAAGAAGTACAGGTAATGGTTGGTACAAGCTCATGAGCATATGCTTTTGTCTCTAGTGAAGTATTGATGTAGATGACATGCAAAGAAGGAGAAGACATAGAAGCTGCCTCAAGATAATTCATATAAGAAGGGGAAGCTGCCGCATCTGCCAAAGAGCAACCAATGCGTTCATTTGACATCCTGAATACACCAACCTGCACATAAATACATGAAAAGCCGAAAAAAAAAGAACTGTTACCCTATCAGTGGAACAAACACCAGAATAGAGTGGAATGAAAGATTTTGAGACGCTTAATTTAATCCTAGCACAAAAGTTCAAAGGTAGCAGTTTAAAATGAAGATTCTACATTCTGGTATCAGAACATCTAAAAATCAAATACTAGAGCACTCTTTTGTTGTGGACTAGGTAGTAAGTCCAGAACAAGAAAATTATGTGAAAAATATTACTAAACTTGCTTATGAATTTGGCACTATCAGGTCATCAATTCATATATAGCATGAAAAGCATCCTCATTTTGGTAGTTAAATCCTTGGCCTGTCCATTCCCAGATTCTAGTTCACAAGCATGATGCTGATTAATCATTGGACACAGAGACACACTCATACATTGCCTACACCTACGTTCAATGAAGAAATGAGAATCTGAAGAAAAGAGGAGAAAAGAAATGAGTCAAGACATACATCTCCAAAGCCAGCCTGATCAAGGATTGCACGCACATTTTCTGACATAAAATCTACACCCAAAACTGTTATGAATTTGCATCCAGCTTTTGCCATCTTCAAAGCTGCATCTGCCATTACCAATGAATCAGAAATATAAATGTGTGGCCACTGTTTCTGAGCAGCAGTCAAGATGCCTTGGACCTCAGGATCCATGTAAAAATGTGCGACAACACCAATATTCTTTGCCTTTAGAACATTGACAAGTTCTTTAACCTTAAACTCATTGGGCAGCAAATACCTTGCCTGCAATTAAACTAAAAAGGTTCTTAGAATTTTAATACTGCCAGGAAAATAATCATTTGACAAAACACAAAGCAAATTAAACAAAAACTTATTAGCAATTCAGATTCAAACCTTGCACCTTAAGGAAAGCAAATCATTGCAAAGTTCAAATGAAGATCTTATGTATGTAATCACAATAAAGGTACTATCTTACCAGATGTCCATGAAGTAAATCAAGCAAAAACTCTTTCTCCCCTTGTCCCAAATGTCCCACATGACATGCATTTTTTTTTTTTTTTTTACACTTAAAAATCCCAAGAGCCTAGCATCACCAATTAAGAAATCTAGAAATTCGGCTAGACCCAAAATCAGAATTTTTAAGACGTAAATTATGAGCTTCTTTACTGAGTATAGCTTGTGTGCCCCATATAAAATAGAAAGGGGAACGTCCATTTTTTTTTTCCCCTATCATCCCGGACAGATTGGCATGCGTCCATCCTCATTTGACTCGAGCCAAACATTTAAGCCCGTTAGCCAATAAAACAAAATTAAACAACTTCAATGATTTCATGCATGGGGCACAACCAGATATGCGGTAGTGAGGAGATTTATGTAATGAAGCATAAGACGACAGAATTAAATGTTATGCAAAAACTCGGGCAGCTTGATCACTTTCTTGTGAATTGAAAGGAAAAAAAAAAACAATATAAACGATTCCAATCGTATAATCGAAATACATAAAGCATCACAAAATTTTCAGGTTTTTAAGATTTCTATTGTGCATCAAGAAACAGAAATTGACCGTTGATTTAACATATAGGTACACATACAAAAAAAGTTCCCTGCATGCACGCCAGATATTACGACCAGCTAAATGAAAATTTCTATATCAAGGAAGGTTATCAAGCTATAGTTGGGAAAACCAAACTCTTACAATTGATTTTATCACAATTTAATGCTTTCAAGGATCTTCCATTTCAAACTTTCAACATTAATGACTGGATGTTAGTAATATACCAATAATTTTGAAAAATGAGACTAGCATTGGACTTTCTAGGATCACAATTACACTAAAAACAACTTCCCAGCACAAGAAGAAAAACAAACGAAATGAAGAAAAAAAAACAGAGACGAATTATGACAGACCTGAGCCTCAGCATAGCTTCCCTTCGCTTCTATCCCGTCCGCAGTCACCACCAGCGATGGGAACGGCTCGAAAGGTGGCTTCTTCCCTTCGCGTTCTGCCACCAACGCCTTTGTCCTCTTCTGCATAGTAACGAGCACATTGTGCCAAGTATTCACTCTGGACCTCTCTCTTGCAGGCACTCCAACATTCAAATCAGCCAAATCCTCGGTCTTGACCTTCAGCACCTCCTCAGGGGCCGCACCGTCGAGAACCCGAACCAGGCAGGAGCAGAAACCCCTCGTAATCTCGGAATCGCTATCCGCCGCAAATCTCATCTTACCGTATTGGTCCAACTGGGCCTGGAGCCACACCTGCGCCGTGCAGCCCATTACCCGGTTGGAGTCGTTCCGAGCGGATTCGTCCAACGGAGGGAGGAGCGTCGCGTAGTGGAGCAAGCGCTTGACGCGGTCGATGGGCTCAGAGAGAGACTGGAATTCGGAGATGAGGCGGTGGAGTTTGGAGGAGACGAGGTCAGCGGTCTGCGAGGGAGAGAAGGTGACGGCGGAGCAGGCGAACGGGGAGCTAGCGTTTTTGGGATGAATGGGATTCATGGGGTTGGAGTCGGGTGTTGAAGATTGAATGCATTTGAGAGACTTAAAGAACATGAATGAAGATTGGGGCTTGTGGAGGTTGAAATTGAAAGGTACAGAGACGTAACCGGGTTTAGGGTTTGGACAATGAGATACGGACAAGGACGAAGCAGAAGAAAAGGAAGAAGAAGAAGATCTCAAGGCCATGGTTGAAGAGGAATACCCTGTTCTATTTCTTCGGAGTGGATGTGTTTGTGTTTGTGTTTGTGCTTGTGCGAGACAGAGAGGGGGGAGCAGACTCAGCGGAGCCTTAAAAATAAATAGGAGAGGGAAAAAGGGAGGGGGAGGTCTGGGGGCGCGGAAGAAGAGGGAGCGGCGCAGAGGCCAACCAAAAAGGGATAGAAGGAAAGGAAACAACGCGCGAAGAAGCGGGGAGAGGACGTATATATTAAATAAAAGGAAGAGAAAAGAAACAAGGCAGGCAAGTAAAGAGGAGGGAAAGAAAGAAAACGAAACGGAATCTATTCAGGACCAAGAGGGATGGATGGATGAGTTCTATTCATTACAATGAATGAAAAGTTCAAGTCATTATGGACCTACTTTCCGGTGGGTCCCCTCCTACTTTCCGGTGGGTCCCCTCTCTTTTTCTTTTGTTTATTTATTCATTTATTTTTTTTACTAGTTTGACTCTCGCTATTGCTCACGTCACACCCTACTTATTTTTTTTATTTTCTTTTTATTTTATTCTTTTAAACTAAAAAATTCAAATTATATATAATGTGTGATAAGGATGTAATTGATCCAGTTCAGTCTGATTTTGTATATTTTTAGAATTAAATCTCTATACATTGATTTTAAAAATTTAAAAACTAATATCAGTCTGATTTTCAGTTTTATGAATTATCTATATTAGTAATAATATGATGTTTATATATGCTAAATTATTAGTTTATTTATATTATAGTATAAGTATATTATTTCATAATAGTTAACACATACTAGTATAATATTAAATTTAACTATAGTTTATATAATTTTTAGATTTTTTTATATGAGTATATATGATCAAATATGTAAAAATCTATTACAAAAAGAATATATATTATTATTTATTATGCTAAAAATATATTTATCCTTAATATATATATATATGAAAAGTAAGTTTATATTAATAAGTTAATATTAATGTTTATGTTTATGATTAAAATTTTATGTTATATTAATTATATATTATAAGATTAAAATTTATATGTTATATCAAATTTTATATTAAAAATTATAAAATTAATTTTATGTTATTTCACATGTTATATAAATTTTATGTTATAAGACTAATAAAAAACTTGAATAAGAAGATTAAAAATTTCATATTATATTAATTAACAATTTAGTATATAATATATTCGATATAATGTAAAAAATTATATATATATATCGGGCTGGTTTGATTTAAACCGGTTTTCAAAATATAAAAACTGGTACCACACCAGTTTAGATTCAGAAGAACTGGCATTGTTAGGGTTGTTACCCACCCCCCCAGGGCGGGGCCACCCCCGCTCCGCCCCCCGCCCCCGCCCATGCAGGGGGATTTTTTTTGCCCCCGACTCCCGCATGGACGGGGCGGGGTACCCCGTCCGATAACGGGGGTGCGGGGGTGGACCTCCCCCTGTCCGGCCTCCCGGCTTTGTAGTTGTGCCCTTAGCCCATTGAAATTTTTTGGATCATTTTGAGCCCCAAATAAGTTTTTTGGGTTCAAAATGACCCAGAAACACAATCCAGGTCTGTTTATAGACGAAAAATTTAACTACAACTATATTTATATATTAAAAAAAACTTTTTAAAAAAAAGAATACAAATATTAATTACTAAATTCCAAGTTCAAAAACTTCAACGGTCAACCTTATAGTCTTATACTATTAGCCTATTAATTATTAAGTAACTAAGGCATGCACTAAGCTATTACAAAATTACAATGATAGAAATTACAAAATCGTGTCAACTAATAAACAATTACAAAATTACAAAGACATAAAAATAATAAATACTACAAATTGTACCATTAATAATTAACATTACAACTAATTATAAATTAACATAATCATAACATTCGGAAATTTGATCAATTTTGGGTAGCGGTGAGTTCACTGAGACATTCCATTGTGTTGAGATATAGGCAGACAAATTGAAGATCATAAATCCTGCAATAATAATAAGTTAAAAATAAAACGAATTAGAATTATCAATATAAAGTTTTAACTTATAAATTAAGGGATTAATTATGCAAACCATGAGCAATGGTGGGTCTAGAGTCTAATATAAAAGAATTCATACTGCAGCGGAGGATGTAGCTCTAGACGCCATCCCAACCCCTGGCAATGCAGTCATCACTACAACAATTAAAAGCATAAATTAACATAAATTAATTTTAAATAAATAAATAAAAATAATATAATTGAATTCATGTAACATTACCAGATCCAAGTGCATCATCACCCTCATCCTCGGCGTTGACGTGATCATAATCAATAACATCCGGAACATGAATTTCACTCCCTGTGATCCAATTTGAGGTGCAAATCAAAGACTCAACAGTGTTAGGATCTAATGAGCTCCGGAATGGATCCAATACGCGCCCTCCGGTGCTAAAGGCTGACTCCGATGCTACGGTACTAATAGGGATGGCCAAAATACTGCAGGATATTTGTGTAAGGACGGGATACTTGGGGGTATGTATCTTCCACCAAGTCAGGATATCAAAGTCTCGTACATATGGTTCAAGATCTAGACCAAAGTATCTGTCTATCTCTGACTTAGCCTCTGTAGTACTCCTCGTGAATGGTTCCCTTCCATCCTATCACCCCAGTCCATTCTACGTTTTTTCTCACCCCTGGCATCTGGAACTGGTGGGGGGATAGCAGTAGGTGCCGTAATATTACCACCCCGCAAGATGGTAAACTCATCAAATAATCTATCAAGGGTTTCCCTAACCCTTGATGCAATATGCTCCGCCCATACTTGCCCATAGGCAATACCCAATCCATATACCATGCCATCCATCTTAAACCGGGGGTCAATGGCAACAGCTACATATAACAACATATTAGCCCTATCGAAATTTCCCCCCAATACTTGTCGTACTTCGCCCTCATCAACAATGCCATCTCCCGCAACCTAGTGTGACCGCTTGCAATAATCTCATCTAATTCTTCTTTTACCTTACATATTTGTTGACAAAAATGATGAGATGTAGGATATAAAGAACCAGATAAAATTGTCATAACCTCGTAGAAAAACCTTAAAAATTTTACGAAAGTAGATACAACATCCCAGTCCTCAGTCATCGGCTTCCCCAATCCTGCTTGATCTTCAAAATATTTAACATATTAGATGTCTTCCTCACCCAATAAGGCAAATGTCAACTTATACTCCTGGGCTGCCTCCAACATAAAAAATGTTGAGTTCCATCGCGTAGTTAAATCAGTACAAAGCCCATTCTTTGATGTTATTCCCGCAGACCGCCCAGCAACCTTGAATTTCTCCAATCTCGCAGGAGAAGATCTCACCCATCTCACAGCAGTCTTGACCTGAGCAATAAAGTCATCAAGAATTTTCATACCGTCACCGACAATAAGATTAAGAATATGTGCCGCACACCTCACATGCAAATACTGACCACCCAAGATTGTCTTATTTGTCTCTCTAAGAAAGGTCTTAAAATATCCCAATGCGGTATCGTTAGACGATGCATTATCAACTGTGCATGTCACAACGTGTGTCAACCCCCACTCCTTTATAGCGGCCTCCAAGGCCCTCTCAATCGTCTAACCCGTGTGATCGGTGATTTGACAAAATTTTAGAATTTTCTTATGTAATGTTCAATTGTCATCAACAAAATGACAAGTCATAGACATATAATTATAATTTTGGACCGATGTCCATCAATCAGTGGTGAGGCAAACAAACTGACCCGCCAAAAAACCCCTCAACTTCTCTTTTCAGATCGATAATGTTTTTTTACATCCCTTGCCACGGTGTGACGAGAAGGAAGTTGAATCCTTGATTCCATGTAGTGACAAAGCGCTTGGAACCCTTTCTCATCCACCACCTGAAAAGGTAACTCATCCATGATGATCATACGGGCTAAGTGTAACCTGCACTCCTCAGGATCATACTTCATGTGCCCCTTCAACTCAATACCCCCTCTACTCCCATCCTCCATTTTTTTAAGTCCAATTTCTAGCCTAGATTGACTCTTCTCTATCAAAGATTTTAGAATTAGACTTTTTTTACATTGCTCTTTTAAGTGCACCTTTAATTGCGAGGTGCCATGTTTCCTATAGTGGCATCCATAAATTTTCCCGCAATGGTTACATTTGCCTTGAGGGTTATTAGGATCACCACTCTCTAGTTTGGTGAAGTGAGACCAAACTGTGGAAGCAGGTTTTTTGTTAGGCTTGGGGGCGGGGCAAGGGGTAGGGGTAGGGGTAGAGGCGAGGCTACCCTCAATTGGGGTAGGGGTAGAGGCATTGGTACCTTCAATAGGGGAGCTCACACTAGAATCTGTCGGCAATTCTATGAACTCAAGCAAATAATAAATCTAAAATTATAGCAAACATAACAAGTATTAATATCCAACGATTCCAACCAAATAAACAATTTAGTGTAAATATTTTTTTTTGTTTAATTTAATTCATTTTCATAGGTCACATACAATGGAACGATTTCAAAATCGACTATCTTCATCTATCTCAACTTAGATAACTATGTTCTAAATACAACTTTTATCATATAAAAGCTATAAATAAACGTAATAAAGCTTTTGTAATGTTATTAACCTTTATTTGATGTGGACTAGTGAAAAAAAAACATATTTTTGTCATTCTTAGTGACAGTATTTTACTAATATGTAAGATAATAAATAAATAAAAATATGATTATTTAAAATCCATTTCCATCCTGATCTCACCCATATTCAACCGGGCCATATAATGAACCTTAAAAAACATCATTTAATGGCATCTATAAATTTTCCCGCAATGGTTACATTTGGCTTGAGGGTTATTAGGATCACCACTCTCTAGTCTGGTGAAGTGAGACCAAACTATGGAAGCAGATTTTTTGTTAGGCTTGAGGGCGGGGCAAGGGGTAGGGGTAGAGGCAAGTCTATCCTCAATTGGGGTAGGGGTAGAGGCATTGGTACCCTCAATAGGGGAGCTCGCACTAGAATCTGTCGGCAATTCCATGAACTCAAACAAACAATAAATCTAAAATTATAGCAAACATAAAAAGTATTAACATCCAACGATTCCAACCAAATAAACACGTTAGTGTAAATATTTTGTTTTGTTTAATTTAATCCAATCTTTAAATTGAAGTGCATGACGTGTAAATAAAATTCATTTTCATAGGTCATATACAATAGAACGATTTCAAAATAGACTATCTTCATCTATCTCAACTTAGATAACTATGTTCTAAATACAACTTCTATTAGATAAAAGCTATAAATAAATATAATAAAGCTTTTGTAATTAACCTTTATTTGACGTGGATTGGTGAAAAAAAAAAACATATTTTTGTCATTCTTAGTGACAGTATTTTACTAATATATAAGATAATAAATAAATAAAAATATGATTATTTAAAATCCATTTCCATCCTGATCTCACCTATATTCAACCGGGCCATATAATGAACCTTGAAAAACATCATTTAATGGGTTGTGATGACTCGAATGAAGGCCAATAGGTGATGAACAAGTATAAGTTTTCCGGGATTTTAAACAATAATTTTATATCAACATCAATAATGTAACAGTTTTGAATCAACTATATAAATATATTATATACAGTGTACACGCATGTTCTAAGATGGAAAATGGAAATATACCACACTTGCATTCACTAAAGATTCCCTCCAAAACCATTTGGAACTTAGCTAATCGTATTTAAATAGTAATGAAAACCCAAAAAAATAAAAAATAAACCATAGACAAATAAAAAAAATAAATAAATAAAACATCATGTGAAATTTGATATATCCACTGTGCTTATAGCCTTATACATACAACGGCAAAAGTAGAATTTGCATTCTATAAAACACACACATACACGCATACATACATATATATATATATATATATATATATATATATGTATGTATGTATGTATACTAGACTCTCAGTCTGTACTGAGAGACAAATTCTTTGTATCAAGATACAAAATACTCAACCTTACACTTTCTCACTCTCAGCTAAAGGGGAAAGGGAGGGACCGAATCGAACCCGGTGCTTCAGCTACTAGTTTCCCGATCCAAATTATTTTATACCCTATCGATTGATATTCATATAGTTATTTTATAACCTATTTTCCTGAGTTGTTCTACAACCTTTGGTTCCACTTCATTAAAATATATATTAAATTTTGTTTATTTAAATTCTAAAATAATTGCAGATGTCACATAGCTTGTGTTGAAACAATTTTTTTATGGGGTCGGAGGCAAAAAGTATTCTCGAATGTTCCATGACGATAATTTGATATCATTATAGTTTTCGAATGCTTATTAGAAACTAAATAATTAATAAATTACATAAAATATAAATAAAGAGAAAGATAGATAGATTCATATGATTTGATATAAAATCTTATTTTATAATTTTGTGAGGGCGAAATTTATTAAAAAAAAAGTGTAGACTATATGTGTAGACATTTTATTAAATAATGAAAAGAATCATTTAAAGAGATTTTTGTAATTTAAAATAAAATTATCTAGACTTCGTTACAATCTCTAAATAAAGATTATATATAACGTTATTCATTTTATAATCTTGGTGACCTTTCTTAATTATTAATACAATAAAAAAGAAAATTAAGATTAACGAGTTTGTCCCTTGACAATCATTATCCTTTCCTTTTATTACTAGCAATGGGGGGTTTAATACTTTCTAACGGGCTGACCTTGGTTTCTTTTATACCCAATGGGGTTACCTTGGGAGTTTTAGCCTACGTTTGGGTATCGAATGTAGTTGAGTTATTTTTAGAATATTTTATTATTATTTACTTATTTTTATTATTATTATTTACTTATTTTTATTATTTTTTATTAATATTCATTACTTTATTATTACTTTTCATCTATTTTTTACTATTATTCATTACTTCATTAAATTTAAAGAAAAAGCTATTGTGCTACCCCACTTGCACTTATACTTTTCTACTACAATGTACTGCTAGGTATTTTTTTTACTTAATAATTGAGAAAATAATTTTAAGTATATTAATGTATATTTTTTATTTAATGATTAAAAATATAGTTAAAAAAATTGTGAAAAAAAAAACAAATGAGCAAGCTCAATGGGTTGATCCAGACGGCATAGCTACATCCTAAATTTGTCCATAAGGTCGTAAGAATCTTCAAGATAAAAGTGGGGCTGTAAATTAGTTCGATCTTAGTCAGGTTCGTGGGTAATAAATCGAAGACATTTATAAGAATTGATCACGTCTGATTGTTTCGTTCGGTTCGACTTAGTTATTTTTTTAATTTTTTTTAAGTTTTTTTAAAATAAATTATATAATTAACTCATTAAAAAAATATTTTATATGATTAATAATAATAAATTAGATAAAAATTATATTATTAACTTATATAATTATTATATATAAATAATATATTAAAAATATTTTAAAATATATATATATGATTCGGTCTATTCGATCTAGTCCGATCTAAGATTTGTAGACTTGAAAACCGATCGAATGTCAATCGGTCTATACACGTTCTAAGGTCTCGATCGATTCTTATTTTGATCCAGTCTGATCTGAATTGAACCACTCGATTCGGTTGGCTTCTGCCGTCCAAACCAACCGGATTACAGCCATACCTTAAATCCAATAAAAGAAAGTATACGAAAACTATAGAAAAATAAATGATACTTATTCTTGATTTTCCGTTATTATGTGCTACAACAAAGGTCTTCGAGTGCGGACGGCTACGTATAAATGTTAAGTTATAAACAATAATATTTTATAAGTTATATTGAGATAAATTTAATTTTTAAAAATAAGATAAATTAAATATTTTTATAAAAAATACAAAAAAAATAAATAAATATCATTAGTTAAAAAATTTAATTTAACAACCAAATATAAAATGCGTTGTATTATTATTATTTTATATCAATCAACCAGTGTTAACTTTATCAATCTCTTGTCGGTCGTTTATTTTGTTCTTTTATTCCTAGTAAATTGGATTAATTTTGGCCCCATCTTGTTGATGAAGCGAAGCAAGCACGGGATAATTGCTCATTAACAATATATATATAAAATTATAAATAGTATCTGTAATTTCATTACGAAAAGATATTACCAAACACAGGTTCAATTTTGTGTGTTTTCGCCAGTTCAGTTCAAATAATATATATTTTACCAAACACAGGTTCAATAATTTCATGTAATGGGTATTTCCACACGGGTTTTATTTAAAAAAATTTACAAAAAATAAAGATTCAAAACACATGAACAAATTAGCAATCGGATCCTCGACAGCACAAAATCAAAACACATGAACAATCGTCACAGATTCACACACATGCACATTCAATCCTCCACAGCACACAATTCCAAATCCCATCCTCCATCTCCATTAATCCTATTCTCCACTAAATAAACAAAAAATTTAAATGTAAAACAAAAAAAAAAAAGAAAAAAAAATAGAGAGACGGATGTACCGGTTGGCGAGGTAGCTGCAGACTTACGGTGGCGACGGGGGGAACGGCTTTTGATTTCGCATTGGGTGGCCGGCCAGAATCGTCTGACGGGGAGGGGGGGGGGGGGNGTGTTTGGTAATATATATATATATATATGCGTGTATGTGTGTGTGTTTTATAGAATGCAAATTCTACTTCTGTCGTTGTATGTATAAGGCTATAAGCACAGTGGATATATCAAATTTCACATGATGTTTTATTTTTTATTTTTTTTATTTGTCTATGGTTTATTTTTTATTTTTTTGGGTTTTCATTACTATTTAAATACGATTAGCTCAGTTCCAAATGGTTTTGGAGGGAATCTTTAGTGAATGCAAATGTGGTATATTTCCATCTTAGAACATGCGTGTATATAATATATTTATATAGTTGATTCAAAACTCTTACATTATTGATGTTGATATAAAATTATTGTTTAAAATCCCGGAAAACTTATACTTGTTCATCACCTATTGGGCTTCATTCGAGTTCATCACAACCCATTAAATGATGTTTTTCAAGGTTAATTATATGGCCCGGTTGAATATGGGTGAGATCAGGATGGAAATGGATTTTAAATAATCATATTTTTATTTATTTATTATCTTATATATTAGTAAAATACTGTCACTAAGAATGACAAAAATATGTTTTTTTTTTCACCAATCCACGTCAAATAAAGGTTAATTACAAAAGCTTTATTATATTTATTTATAGCTTTTATCTGATAGAAGTTGTATTTAGAACATAGTTATCTAAGTTGAGATAGATGAAGATAGTCTATTTTGAAATCGTTCATTGTATATGACCTATGAAAATGAATTTTATTTACACGTCATGCACTTCAATTTAAAGATTGGATTAAATTAAACAAAACAAAATATTTACACTAACGTGTTTATTTGGTTGGAATCGTTGGATGTTAATACTTTTCTATGTTTGCTATAATTTTAGATTTATTGTTTGCTTGAGTTCATGGAATTGCCGACAGATTCTAGTGCGAGCTCCCCTATTGAGGGTACCAATGCCTCTACCCCTACCCCAATTGAGGATAGCCTTGCCTCTACCCCTACCCCTTGCCCCGCCCTCAAGCCTAACAAAAAATCTGCTTCCATAGTTTGGTCTCACTTCACCAAACTAGAGAGTGGTGATCCTAATAACCCTCAAGCCAAATGTAACCATTGCGGGAAAATTTATGGATGCCATTAAATGATGTTTTTTAAGGTTCATTATATGGCCCGGTTGAATATGGGTGAGATCAGGATGGAAATGGATTTTAAATAATCATATTTTTATTTATTTATTATCTTACATATTAGTAAAATACTGTCACTAAGAATGACAAAAATATGTTTTTTTTTCACTAGTCCACATCAAATAAAGGTTAATAACATTACAAAAGCTTTATTATGTTTATTTATAGCTTTTATATGATAAAAGTTGTATTTAGAACATAGTTATCTAAGTTGAGATAGATGAAGATAGTCGATTTTGAAATCGTTCCATTGTATGTGACCTATGAAAATGAATTAAATTAAACAAAAAAAAATATTTACACTAAATTGTTTATTTGGTTGGAATCGTTGGATATTAATACTTTTTATGTTTGCTATAATTTTAGATTTATTATTTGCTTGAGTTCATAGAATTGCCGACAGATTCTAGTGTGAGCTCCCCTATTGAAGGTACCAATGCCTCTACCCCTACCCCAATTGAGGGTAGCCTTGCCTCTACCCCTACCCCTACCCCTTGCCCCGCCCCCAAGCCTAACAAAAAACCTGCTTCCAAGTTTGGTCTCACTTCACCAAACTAGAGAGGTGGTGATCCTAATAACCCTCAAGCCAAATGTAACCATTGCGGGAAAATTTATGGATGCCACTATAGGAAACATGGCACCTCGCAATTAAAGGTGCACTTAGAAGAGCAATGTAAAAAAAGTCTAATTCTAAAATCTTTGTAGAGAAGAGTCAATCTAGGCTAGAAATTGGACTTAAAAAAATGGAGGATGGGAGTAGAGGGGGTATTGAGTTGAAGGGGTACAGAAGTATGATCCTGAGGAGTGAGGTTACACTTAGCCCGTATGATCATCATGGATGAGTTACCTTTTCAGGTGGTGGATGAGAAAGGGTTCCAAGCGCTTTGTCACTACATGGAATCAAGGATTCAACTTCCTTCTCGTCACACCGTGGCAAGGGATGTAAAAAAACATTATCGATCTGAAAAGAGAAGTTGAGGGGTTTTTTGGCGGGTCAGTTTGTTTGCCTCACCACTGATTGATGGACATCGGTCCAAAATTATAATTATATGTCTATGACTTGTCATTTTGTTGATGACAATTGAACATTACATAAGAAAATTCTCAAATTTTGTCAAATCACCGATCACACGGGTTAGACGATTGGGAGGGCCTTAGAGGCCGCTATAAAGGAGTGGGGGTTGACACACGTTGTGACATGCACAGTTGATAATGCATCGTCTAACGATACCGCATTGGGATATTTTAAGACCTTTCTTAGAGAGGCAAATAAGACAATCTTGGGTGGTCAATATTTGCATGTGAGGTGTGCGGCACATATTCTTAATCTTATTGTCGGTGACGGTATGAAAAATCTTGATGACTTTATTGCTCAGGTCAGGACTGCTGTGAGATGGGTGAGATCTTCTCCTGCGAGATTGGAGAAATTCAAGGTTGCTGGCGGTCTGCGGGAATAACATCAAAGAATGGGCTTTGTACTGATTTAACTACGCGATGGAACTCAACATTTTTTATGTTGGAGGCAGCCCAGGAGTATAAGTTGACATTTGCCTTATTGGGTGAGGAAGACATCTAATATGTTAAATATTTTGAAGATCAAGCAGGATTGGGGAAGCCGATGACTGAGGACTGGGATGTTGTATCTACTTTCGTAAAATTTTTAAGGTTTTTCTACGAGGTTATGACAATTTTATCTGGTTCTTTGTATCCTACATCTCATCATTTTTGTCAACAAATATGTAAGGTAAAAGAAGAATTAGATGAGATTATTGCAAGCGGTCACACTAGGTTGCGGGAGATGGCATTGTTGATGAGGGCGAAGTACGACAAGTATTGGGGGGAAATTTCAATAGTGCTAATATGTTGTTATATGTAGCTGTTGTCATTGACCCCCGGTTTAAGATGGATGGCATGGTATATGGATTGGGTATTGCCTACGGGCAAGTATGGGCGGAGCATATTGCATCAAGGGTTAGGGAAACCCTTGATAGATTATTTGATGAGTTTACCATCTTGCGGGGTGGTAATATTACGGCACCTACTGCTATCCCCCCACCAGTTCCAGATGCTAGGGGTGAGAAAAAACGTAGAATGGACTGGGGTGATAGGATGGAAGGGAATCCATTCACGAGGAGTACTACAGAGGCTAAGTCAGAGATAGACAGATACTTTGGTCTAGATCTTGAACCATATGTACGAGACTTTGATATCCTGACTTGGTGGAAGATACATGCCCCCAAGTATCCCGTCCTTGCACAAATAGCCCGCAGTATTTTGGCCATCCCTATTAGTACCGTAGCATCGGAGTCGGCCTTTAGCACTGGAGGGCGCGTATTGGATCCATTCCGGAGCTCATTAGATCCTGACACTGTTGAGTCTTTGATTTGCACCTCAAATTGGATCACAGGGAGTGAAATTCATGTTCCGGATGTTATTGATTATGATCATGTCAACGCCGAGGATGAGGGTGATGATGCACTTGGATCTGGTAATGTCACATGAATTCAATTATATTATTTTTATTTATTTATTTAAAATTAATTTATGTTAATTTCTGCTTTTAATTGTTGTAGTGATGCCTGCATTGCCTGGGGCTGGGACGGCGTCTACAGCTACATCCTCCGCTGCAGTATGAATTCTTTTATATTAGACTCTAGACCCACCATTGCTCATGGTTTGCAGAATTAATCCCTTAATTTATAAGTTAAAACTTTATATTGATAATTCTAATTCGTTTTATTTTTAACTTATTATTATTGCAGGATTTATGATCTTCAATTTGTCTGCCCATATCTCAACACAATGGAATGTCTCAGTGAACTCACCGCCACCCAAAATTGATCAAATTTCCGAATGTTATGATTATGTTAATTTATAATTAGTTGTAATGTTAATTATTAATGGTACAATTTGTAGTATTTATTATTTTTATGTCTTTGTAATTTTGTAATTGTTTATTAGTTGACACGATTTTGTAATTTCTATCATTGTAATTTTGTAATAGCTTAGTGCATGCCTTAGTTACTTAGTAATTAATAGGCTAATAGTATAAGACTATAAGGTTGACCGTTGAAGTTTTTGAACTTGGAATTTAGTAATTAATATTTGTATTCTTTTTTTTTAAAAAGTTTTTTTTAATATATAAATATAGTTGTAGTTAAATTTTTCGTCTATAAACAGACCTGGATTGTGTTTCTGGGTCATTTTGAACCCAAAAAACTTATTTGGGGCTCAAAATGATCCAAAAAATTTCAATGGGCTAAGGGCACAACTACAAAGCCGGGAGGCCGGACAGGGGGAGGTCCACCCCCGCACCCCCGTTATCGGACGGGGTACCCCGCCTCGTCCATGCGGGAGTCGGGGGCAAAAAAAATCCCCCTGCATGGGCGGGGGCGGGGGGCGGAGCGGGGGTGGCCCCGCCCTGGGGGGGTGGGTAACAACCCTAACAATGCCAGTTCTTCTGAATCTAAACTGGTGTGGTACCAGTTTTTATATTTTGAAAACCGGTTTAAATCAAACCAGCCCGATATATATATATAATTTTTTACATTATATCGAATATATTATATACTAAATTGTTAATTAATATAATATGAAATTTTTAATCTTCTTATTCAAGTTTTTTATTAGTCTTATAACATAAAATTTATATAACATGTGAAATAACATAAAATTAATTTTATAATTTTTAATATAAAATTTGATATAACATATAAATTTTAATCTTATAATATATAATTAATATAACATAAAATTTTAATCATAAACATAAACATTAATATTAACTTATTAATATAAACTTACTTTTCATATATATATATATTAAGGATAAATATATTTTTAGCATAATAAATAATAATATATATTCTTTTTGTAATAGATTTTTACATATTTGATCATATATACTCATATAAAAAAATCTAAAAATTATATAAACTATAGTTAAATTTAATATTATACTAGTATGTGTTAACTATTATGAAATAATATACTTATACTATAATATAAATAAACTAATAATTTAGCATATATAAACATCATATTATTACTAATATAGATAATTCATAAAACTGAAAATCAGACTGATATTAGTTTTTAAATTTTTAAAATCAATGTATAGAGATTTAATTCTAAAAATATACAAAATCAGACTGAACTGGATCAATTACATCCTTATCACACATTATATATAATTTGAATTTTTTAGTTTAAAAGAATAAAATAAAAAGAAAATAAAAAAAATAAGTAGGGTGTGACGTGAGCAATAGCGAGAGTCAAACTAGTAAAAAAAATAAATGAATAAATAAACAAAAGAAAAAGAGAGGGGACCCACCGGAAAGTAGGAGGGGACCCACCGGAAAGTAGGTCCATAATGACTTGAACTTTTCATTCATTGTAATGAATAGAACTCATCCATCCATCCCTCTTGGTCCTGAATAGATTCCGTTTCGTTTTCTTTCTTTCCCTCCTCTTTACTTGCCTGCCTTGTTTCTTTTCTCTTCCTTTTATTTAATATATACGTCCTCTCCCCGCTTCTTCGCGCGTTGTTTCCTTTCCTTCTATCCCTTTTTGGTTGGCCTCTGCGCCGCTCCCTCTTCTTCCGCGCCCCCAGACCTCCCCCTCCCTTTTTCCCTCTCCTATTTATTTTTAAGGCTCCGCTGAGTCTGCTCCCCCCTCTCTGTCTCGCACAAGCACAAACACAAACACAAACACATCCACTCCGAAGAAATAGAACAGGGTATTCCTCTTCAACCATGGCCTTGAGATCTTCTTCTTCTTCCTTTTCTTCTGCTTCGTCCTTGTCCGTATCTCATTGTCCAAACCCTAAACCCGGTTACGTCTCTGTACCTTTCAATTTCAACCTCCACAAGCCCCAATCTTCATTCATGTTCTTTAAGTCTCTCAAATGCATTCAATCTTCAACACCCGACTCCAACCCCATGAATCCCATTCATCCCAAAAACGCTAGCTCCCCGTTCGCCTGCTCCGCCGTCACCTTCTCTCCCTCGCAGACCGCTGACCTCGTCTCCTCCAAACTCCACCGCCTCATCTCCGAATTCCAGTCTCTCTCTGAGCCCATCGACCGCGTCAAGCGCTTGCTCCACTACGCGACGCTCCTCCCTCCGTTGGACGAATCCGCTCGGAACGACTCCAACCGGGTAATGGGCTGCACGGCGCAGGTGTGGCTCCAGGCCCAGTTGGACCAATACGGTAAGATGAGATTTGCGGCGGATAGCGATTCCGAGATTACGAGGGGTTTCTGCTCCTGCCTGGTTCGGGTTCTCGACGGTGCGGCCCCTGAGGAGGTGCTGAAGGTCAAGACCGAGGATTTGGCTGATTTGAATGTTGGAGTGCCTGCAAGAGAGAGGTCCAGAGTGAATACTTGGCACAATGTGCTCGTTACTATGCAGAAGAGGACAAAGGCGTTGGTGGCAGAACGCGAAGGGAAGAAGCCACCTTTCGAGCCGTTCCCATCGCTGGTGGTGACTGCGGACGGGATAGAAGCGAAGGGAAGCTATGCTGAGGCTCAGGTCTGTCATAATTCGTCTCTGTTTTTTTTTCTTCATTTCGTTTGTTTTTCTTCTTGTGCTGGGAAGTTGTTTTTAGTGTAATTGTGATCCTAGAAAGTCCAATGCTAGTCTCATTTTTCAAAATTATTGGTATATTACTAACATCCAGTCATTAATGTTGAAAGTTTGAAATGGAAGATCCTTGAAAGCATTAAATTGTGATAAAATCAATTGTAAGAGTTTGGTTTTCCCAACTATAGCTTGATAACCTTCCTTGATATAGAAATTTTCATTTAGCTGGTCGTAATATCTGGCGTGCATGCAGGGAACTTTTTTTGTATGTGTACCTATATGTTAAATCAACGGTCAATTTCTGTTTCTTGATGCACAATAGAAATCTTAAAAACCTGAAAATTTTGTGATGCTTTATGTATTTCGATTATACGATTGGAATCGTTTATATTGTTTTTTTTTTTCCTTTCAATTCACAAGAAAGTGATCAAGCTGCCCGAGTTTTTGCATAACATTTAATTCTGTCGTCTTATGCTTCATTACATAAATCTCCTCACTACCGCATATCTGGTTGTGCCCCATGCATGAAATCATTGAAGTTGTTTAATTTTGTTTTATTGGCTAACGGGCTTAAATGTTTGGCTCGAGTCAAATGAGGATGGACGCATGCCAATCTGTCCGGGATGATAGGGGAAAAAAAAAATGGACGTTCCCCTTTCTATTTTATATGGGGCACACAAGCTATACTCAGTAAAGAAGCTCATAATTTACGTCTTAAAAATTCTGATTTTGGGTCTAGCCGAATTTCTAGATTTCTTAATTGGTGATGCTAGGCTCTTGGGATTTTTAAGTGTAAAAAAAAAAAAAAAAATGCATGTCATGTGGGACATTTGGGACAAGGGGAGAAAGAGTTTTTGCTTGATTTACTTCATGGACATCTGGTAAGATAGTACCTTTATTGTGATTACATACATAAGATCTTCATTTGAACTTTGCAATGATTTGCTTTCCTTAAGGTGCAAGGTTTGAATCTGAATTGCTAATAAGTTTTTGTTTAATTTGCTTTGTGTTTTGTCAAATGATTATTTTCCTGGCAGTATTAAAATTCTAAGAACCTTTTTAGTTTAATTGCAGGCAAGGTATTTGCTGCCCAATGAGTTTAAGGTTAAAGAACTTGTCAATGTTCTAAAGGCAAAGAATATTGGTGTTGTCGCACATTTTTACATGGATCCTGAGGTCCAAGGCATCTTGACTGCTGCTCAGAAACAGTGGCCACACATTTATATTTCTGATTCATTGGTAATGGCAGATGCAGCTTTGAAGATGGCAAAAGCTGGATGCAAATTCATAACAGTTTTGGGTGTAGATTTTATGTCAGAAAATGTGCGTGCAATCCTTGATCAGGCTAGCTTTGGAGATGTATGTCTTGACTCATTTCTTTTCTCCTCTTTTCTTCAGATTCTCATTTCTTTATTGAACGTAGGTGTAGGCAATGTATGAGTGTGTCTCTGTGTCCAATGATTAATCAGCATCATGCTTGTGAACTAGAATCTGGGAATGGACAGGCCAAGGATTTAACTACCAAAATGAGGATGCTTTTCATGCTATATATGAATTGATGACCTGATAGTGCCAAATTCATAAGCAAGTTTAGTAATATTTTTCACATAATTTTCTTGTTCTGGACTTACTACCTAGTCCACAACAAAAGAGTGCTCTAGTATTTGATTTTTAGATGTTCTGATACCAGAATGTAGAATCTTCATTTTAAACTGCTACCTTTGAACTTTTGTGCTAGGATTAAATTAAGCGTCTCAAAATCTTTCATTCCACTCTATTCTGGTGTTTGTTCCACTGATAGGGTAACAGTTCTTTTTTTTTCGGCTTTTCATGTATTTATGTGCAGGTTGGTGTATTCAGGATGTCAAATGAACGCATTGGTTGCTCTTTGGCAGATGCGGCAGCTTCCCCTTCTTATATGAATTATCTTGAGGCAGCTTCTATGTCTTCTCCTTCTTTGCATGTCATCTACATCAATACTTCACTAGAGACAAAAGCATATGCTCATGAGCTTGTACCAACCATTACCTGTACTTCTTCAAATGTCGTGCAAACCATTCTGCAGGTTGGTAGTATTGCAAGGTTATTGTCATCCATCACCTGCGTTTTCAATGCTAATATTAATGCATTAAGTGCTATTGAAGTCTCAAACCTTGTAGGTCTCTACTTCATTTGACTCAAATGACATCTTTCTCTGCAGGCTTTTGCTCAAGTGCCAGATTTAAACATATGGTATGGGCCCGATTCCTATATGGGTGCAAATATTAGAGAGTTGTTCCAACAGATGAGTAAGATGACTGATGAAGAAATCACTGAAATACATCCAGGACACAGTAGAGAGACTATTAGATCATTACTAACTCACCTGCACTATTATCAGGTACATTTTTTTTTATATTTCTTTTTGGGAGCTAAGGCGGAATAGAATTTATCTGTAGTAACAGCATTATGACTTGGACAAAGTGATACTTCTGACATTAACTTGGTTCCAACACCACACTATGCGGCCATGAAAAACTTTTATCATCCTTATCATTATCATCTTCTTCTTCTTCTTTCTGCTACTAGTACCACCTATACTACACTTCAGAATATTTGATTGGGCATCATATCAAAGTTTTATCCCTGCCGATGATCTGCTTCACGATGGTTGCTCTCGCTACATGTTAGTCTCTATTGATGGATTGCCCTACTGGAGTATATCTTTTGTGGGATCTCCTTGTGACTATAACACTTCACTATTCAAATGGTGGGTTGGGCAGAAATATGTTGGTGGAAAGAACAGAAGACCATAATATACTGAAGTGCAGTGTCCTTTTGGTACTTTTGGTCATTTATATAGGCTTGTTAAGAGTTCATGTGCTTGATCATTCTCACTGCCTTTAAATAGATACCTTTTCATTTTTCATCCAGTTTGTATTTGGTTCAGAGTTTTTTCCTGGAATATATATATATATATATATATTACCAAACACAGATTCAATCTTGTGTGTTTTCGCCGGTCCAGTTCAAATAATATATATATTACCAAACATAGGTTCAATAATTTCATGTAATGGGTATTTCCACACGGGTTTTATTTAAAAAAAATTTACAAAAAATAAAGATTCAAAACACATGAACAAATTAACAATCGGATTCTCCACAGCACAAAATCAAAACACATGAACAATCGTCACAGATTCACACACATGCACATTTAATCCTCCACAGCACACAATTCCAAATCCCATCCTCCATCTCCATTAATCCCATCCTCCACTAAATAAACAAAAAATTTAAATGTAAAACAAAAAAAAAAGAAAAAAAAATAGAAAGACGAATGTACCGGCCGGCGAGGTAGCTGCGGACCTGCGGTGGCGACGGGGGGAACGGCTTTTGATTTCGCGACAGACTGGGCGAATCGCGGGGGGGTAGGCATTGTACTAAACCGCTTACAAACCGGATTGAACTCATTGATTTGGTCTGGTCCTGTCCTATTTAACCTTTTTTTTTAATTTGCACCCCTAGTATGCGGGGATGATGAATTGTTTACATCCCAATAAATAGATAATTCAATAAATATTTAGACGGCTAATACTAATAGTTTAAATTAAATTATATTTATATTTTGAACTTAAAATTTAGTACATTCTAAACTATTTAGAAGTAATCCAAGGATTATTAAACTACAGTCTTAAACGGTATTTACTTATAAATTTTAAAATTTATTTATTTTAATTAAAATATCCATAGTTTATGGGGTAAATGCTTTCAAATATATGATTCTTTACTTATATTTACTTGTCGAATCTAACTGTTAAAAGTGTTACATTTTATCCATTTATTTTTTATAAGTAAAAAAAAAATACTACAAAAAAAAAACCTTTTATCCATTTTTTTCTCTGGTTTTTAAAATACATTTTATCCATTTATTTGAGAGAGAATAATACTATTAAGAGTAAAGCACCCTTATATATAAACAAAACCAATTAAGCCATTTATATAATTAAAAAAAAAATCAAATGATTGAACGATAGCCCTGAAACGTGTGTTAACCCATGTTCGCTAAATGGAATTTCCAAAAGAAAATTGTAGGAAATAAAAAAATAAAAAAATTATGTGAGGTGGACTCATTATAAAAAAAAATAATTAAAAAAAAAAGGGAGGCCTCGAGAAGTTTAGTGGTCAGGACTGAGAAGCAGCTTGTATGGTTGGACTGTTGGGCCCACAGAGTATGGCTAGTCATACCAACCCACCCGTAAGCAAAGTTAAACCCAACAAGTGGCATCGTCCACTATATTTTTTATATTTATAATTTATTTTTTAGAATTTATTTAGAATTTATTTTTTAGAATTGTCCCTTCAATATTTAGAATTTATTTTTTATATTTATTAGTTGGCTTAGAGAATACATTTCACATTATTAATATAGTAAAATTTAATTTTGAAAGAGAATTTTAAATTTAATATCAATTATAATTATAAATCAAATTTTAGCATGTCAGTAATATGAAATATATGTATTTTTCACTTACTTGCAACCAATATAATTCATAAATATGTGTTTATATATATATACTTATTTTAACTATAAAAAAATATCATAATAATAAATCTACCAACTGACATGATTTAATGCGATACGTTATATTATAATATTATTTTTATAATAAAATATATAAAATTTATTTTTCTTCAATGGTGTAGCACTTGTCATATATCATATACTTTTTTTTTCCCACTTTCTTGACCAGAAGGCCAATGAATCAGACACTGATAGACAATATAGAACCAACAGTCAAATGTGGATGATATCATGTGAACTAAATATTTCTTTTGCACTTTATATTGACTTTGACCAAAACTGATCGATTTTGTATTGGAAAATGCATGCATCTTTTGTGTGTATGCATGGCCCAGTTTCTACCTTTTAGATTATTCTCTGAATCATGATCATGTCCTATGAGAGAGTACTCGAACTCAGGGAATGCATCTCATGAATCTTGAAATAATGGTTACGGCATGCATCATGGTTCGAGATTGAAACAAATGCTGGTTAAGATAATGAAGGTTGATTTGATTTCTTAGTTCATAATGAAAATGAAAACAAGCAATTATCAGGATTTTAGGGTGATAAATATAAACAATTGGGATGACTTGGTTTCTTTGTTCCCTTATCAAACATGTTTTGCGGCATGTAGAGGTGGCTCAATACAAATAGAGGTATATAGCAAAATTTAAGTTAGCTATTTGTAATTATAATTATAATACAATAAAATATAAATTATTATATGGAATATTTTAAAAAATTTCAATAAAATCTTTAAATAATTTTTTTTTGAATTTATATTTAATACAACAACTTAAAATAAGGTCTCAATACAAATTTTGTACCTCAATTTAACAAGATCTTAAAAAATTATTTAAAATATAAATAATTCATTGTATTAATTATTAAATTTAGTATTATGGGGCCTTGCACAAATTAAAAAATATAAAATTTATTTAAAATCTTATTTAATGGAATGATTTTTATTTTTTTCAATTTATTTTAAAAATACCTTATTTTTAATTTTGAGGGGTCCTACATAGAGTGTAGGCGTTAGGCAATGGCTTAAATCGCCTTACCATTGGGCGGCCGTAGCTGCCAACCATTGTCTACTTGCTACATCTTGACTTATAAGATAAATCTCAAACATACGAGGCAACAAACCAAAATGAGTGGCTTTCAAACTGAGTAGTTTCAGAATTGTTATTTATGGTCCTTAAGTGTATAAGTTCTGTATATTTCTTTTGAAAAAGTAGCTAAATATGAGACTTATATTAAAAAAATTAATTTTTTAATAATAGATTCTCTTCTTTTTTTAAACGGAGTGGACGTGACTTACACACCTTAAGATTGTATATAATATTATTTAAATTGTAATATTCTCATTCATGCAAGTAATCATCGAAGCTAAATTTGGTTTGATTCTTTTAATTAGGGATTATTATCAAAGATAATTCTCTCGATATTATCACGACTAATTAAAATTTTAAACATAATTATCTAAGGTTTTAGAAAGATCGTATATAGTATATCCATTCTAAGATTATCAAATTTATTCTAATTCACGACTTGATTGTTTCTTCATATTCTTAACTACCAATTGATGTACTTAGAAGTAGTTCTGTTTTTTTGGCCAAAGCTGATTCCGTGTCAATTTTTTTTCGCACAACCCTAATTATGAGATGGGCATATCCATGGATATTGAATAGAACATGCTTACGCATTGTTCTAACCCTATGCTTGCCAATCTTCGGTCTTGTGCATATCCTCATTACAAGAGAAGCAGACTTTTGTGACCAAAATTTAATGATTAAAAAGACTATTTTCGACCAAAACTGTAAAAGTAGTCATTTTAGTCATTAAATTTTAGTCACAAAAACTCACTTTTCTTGTAATGCCTCCTATATATGGACGTATATATACTTGCATGGAATATGCAATATATATGTGAAAAATTCTCTTAGAACTCTCTGAATTTTAGGCATTGAAATATATAAATTTTTAAAGCAAATACTTTGTTCTTGTTGAACCACGTCATCATTGAAATAGCCACATCTCGATATAAGCAATTTTAGCACTCATGGACTGCAACTATAATCATGTGTGGCCATCACTAAATGCATGCGTTGACGCCTATTTTATATACTGTGTGATTAATGTATAATGACTCAACCTTTGGTCCAATGGCTTGTTGGATATAAATACAAGCAATGGGCGAGGAAAGAATAGAAAGCGACTAATGATCATGCAGTCACAAGGGATCCACGTAATGGAGGACGACTAAATGATAAAACTAAACAAAATGGACTGTACAAGCTTAGAGACAAATTAGTTCGTGGGAGATATCGTGCTCAACAAGAAATCTTAAGATTTTGAACCAATCATATTTCACAAAAATCGGAATTCATTGATATAAGTTCGAATGAGATATATACCCGTGCCGGAAGGATACTATCGACGGCAAAATTGTGCTCATATAGATATCTTTCCGTATTGAGCACCAAGAATCATGCCTCCGAAAGAGTCATGTCATGTAGAACACCTCAGCCTTTATAATATAGATCGCCATGTATGCTCTAGGGAAAATGATTCATTTTTATTATTAGTATACTAATCTCTCTCTCTCTCTGAGTTAACAATCAGAGGCATCCATGGGTTCCCCGAGACTCTTTCTCTAATTGCAGCTTGGGATCAAATTGTGTTGCAAGCATCACCAAAAATTGTATCATCTCAAATTTGGGTAATGTTGAGTGAGAAAGTGATATACATATAAAATGAGTCTTATAATATTTATTAAGTATTTAATAGGTCAAAAAAATATTCACACGGACTGCAATAAATTATATTCTAGAGCCGACTTCGTATGTTCTATCTCTCTCCAATATGAAGCACTTAAAAGGATAAAAAAAAAGTAAATGTTTGGTTTTCAAACATTTCATAACGTTCAATGATTGAATGTTCCATAGAAAGTTTTAAATTCTAGAAAAATACTTTTTATGCAATTGTTTTAAATCGTTCGGGGGTGTTTTTCCACTCATCTTGTGTTAAACGCTGAGCTCCTGGCTAGGATTTGTAGGGGCGACAGCAGGGTTGTAGTAAAGTGGAGGGTTCGAAATGCGAGAGTCAGAAGGAAATGCTATCGGGAACTTAGTTTAGCTCAAGTCTTTAGTGAATGGTTGGACCAAGGCTGTAGCGGGCTTGGGTTGAGTAATAAGCAGTTTGTTAGCATGGGCTTATTCCAAGTACGTTGTTGAGTTGGCCATGGGCCTTAGCATTTAATTGCTTTGATGTAGTTGTAGTCAGGTCATGGCCCATTTTATTACCTTGTTTACTGCTTTAAGTGTGGTAGCCTCGGGCACACAAAATAGGATAGTTTGTTAAGAGGATTCGTCACTGTATGTAAGTGGGATGGCACACTTGTAACAACATGATAAATCTTAATCAAATTCTCTATTTCTCCTTTTGACCTCTTCTTCTTTCTCCAGGAGGTGCTTAATTCTCTCAAAGTGAGCTCATTGGTTCATCGGTTGAAATCAAAGGGTGTGTCACAAAATTGGTATTAGAGAGACATCAATATCTACAAACTGTGATTGAAGGTAGGGGTGAACATAAACCGGCTAGACCGACCACCGCCAATGGAGACCGGCTGCCGGATTCAAGAACTAGCCCAAACTGGTAGAGAACTAGTGGGCTGGTTAGGTCCCGATTTGACCCAGGGAAAAACTGCCAAACTAGCCGACCCCCTATAATTAGTTTTTTTTTTTAAAATATACCTTAGACAAAACGACACCAGTTCATGTGAAACAACGTTGTTTTGTTTTAATACGTGTAAGAAAAAAATTAAAAGAAATGACGCCGTTTGGTCTCAACCAAATGGCGTTGTTTCTCTCAAGTTCTGGATTAGGGTTACCACCCCGCACCCCCCCAACCCCATTCTTTCCTCTTCTGCCGAATCCTCACTTCTCACTTCTCAGAACTCATACCCCCCCCCCCCTCCCAAAAAGAAAAAAAAAACCCTTTCCGTTCTTTGAGACTTCGAGCCACTCCAAACCGGCAACTTGAAACCTAGTGAGGAACCTCATTCCACGGAGCCATTTGCTGGATTCAACCCCATTCATGCCATCGACGAACCCTCACACCTTCGTGAGTCGTTTTACTCACGATTCCCATTTGGATTTTCGTTTCTCTCCATGAATCCGTCTTTCCGTCAGCAATCTGATCTCTTTTTCTCTATTTTATGAATTATATTATATATATATATTTATATATATAATTGTAAAGAGCATCTCATTTAAATTTGTAAATTTATACATATGTAAATTTTATTATATATATATATATATAGTATGTAAATTTGTCAAATTAATCATGCTATTGTGAATTTGTGAGGTTTGGCCTGTGAGTTTGGATTGTTTGGAATTTAGAATCTGGATTGTGAATTATGCACACACTGCCACTGCCTGTGAGGTTTCTAGGCTATCAAAGAAAAAAAAAAACTTATGATATAAAATATTTTGTTTATATATTATAAATTGTTTGGTGTGTGCTGTGATAGAACAATGTGTATAAAAAAAACACATTGTGAATGTATGTATAAATTAGATGTTGATATTTTGATTTATATTTTGTTAATATATTATAAATTGTTTGGTGTGTGCTGTGACAGAACAATGTGTATAAAAAAAAACTCATTGTGAATGTATGTATAAATTAGATGTTGATATTTTGTTTTATATTTTATTTATATATTATAAATTGTTTGGTTTGTACTGTGATAGAACAGTGTATATAAAAAAACTCTGTTACCTGTATGTATAAATTAGATGTTGATAATTTATATATTTTGTTTTATAAATTAGATGGATTCTTTGTCGTCTATGATTGATGTTGATTCAAATGAACCTCAACCAACCATTAACTTGGGATATGCTTTGGGGAGACCCAGACATCAAATCTCCCTAGTGCCCTTATTAGTAGTACTTGTCCATTACCCAAGAAACAGAAAGGGAATGATGTATCTATTATATGAGATCATTTTACGAAGGTGTAGAAGTTGTCTTGTAAGTGATCTGAAAGCTAAATGTAATGATTCTGGCAAGATATACGCTTGTCACTCAAAGAGGAATGCAACTTCAGCAATGCAAAATCATTTACCTTCATGTCCTAAAAATTCTCATAAACGTGGGCCTTTGGATAGATACCAAAAAACATTAGTGAGGTATTATCTGAGGAAGGGATAGGAGAAAGTGATGGTAGTATATTAAGGACTTTAGTAATCCATAAATATAGTGAAGAGATTACGAGGTTGGCTATTGTAGAGATGGTAATTATTGATGAGATGTCATTTAGGGTTGTTGAAGGACAGGGATTTAGAAAACTTTGTTGGTCTCTTGAACGTTGGTTTAAAGTTCCATCTCGTGTTACAGTTGCAAGAGATTGTATGAAGTTGTTTGGAGTAGAAAAGGAGAAACTTCAAAAAGTGTTTAAAGATGTTGATGACCAATACATGGACATCGGTACAAAATTTGATTTATATGTGTCTAACTGCACACTTCATTGATAAGAATTGGAAATTGCAGAAAAAAATTATTAATTTTTGTTTAATCCCTAATTATCGAGGGGATATTATTGGGAGATATGTTGAGTCTTGTTTGCTTGATTGGGGGCATTGATAGAATATTTACTATAAGTGTTGATAATGCAAGTTCGAATGATACTGCAATTTCTTATTTGAAATAGTTTTTGATAGAGAATGTGTTGAGGGGTACATATGCACATGAGATGTTGTTCTCATATATTGAATCTCATTATGAATAAGGGTTTGAAGAAGTCCAATGATGCAATTACAATGGTTAAAAATGCAATTAGATATGTGCGTTCATCCCCCGCAAGATTAGACAAGTTTAAGAGATGTGCAGAAAAAATTTGAAATAGTTTTTGATAGAGAATGTGTTGGGGGTACGTATATGCACATGAGATGTTGTTCTCATATATTGAATCTCATTGTGAATAAGGGTTTGAAGAAGTGCAATGATGCAATTACAATGGTTAAAAATGCAATTAGATATATGCGTTCATCCTCCACAAGATTAGACAAGTTTTAGAGATGTGCAGAAAAAGAAAAAATTGATTGTAAGAAAATGTTGTGTTTTGATGTACAGATATGATGGAACTCAACCTATATGATGTTGGAGGTAGTTGAGAAGTTTGAGAAGGTTTTCAGGCGGATGGAGAGTGAGGATTATAATTTTTTCCCTTACTTTGATGATGGGCACATGGGACCTCCTAAAGCTAGAGAGCGGGAGACAGTGCGGGTGTTTGTTAACTTTTTAGAAATGTTTTATGATGCTACTAATAGATTTTCTGAGTCTTTGTATGTGACAGCCACCACCAATTTTTGGAGATTTGTGATCTCCAAAATGAGTTGATTATGTTGAGCGAGAGTACTAATACTTATTTGAGGAGCATGGCTATAAATATGAGAGCAAAATATGATAAATATTGGGAGTCATTAGATAGGATGAATTTGTTCATGTTAATTGCTATTATGCTTGATCCACGAAGTAAGTTAGGGTTTCTTACTTTCCACTTAAAGAAAATTCATGATGAGTTTCATGCTGAGGAGTTGATCTCAAGTGTGAAACAAGTATTAGGGGATCTATATACGGAGTATAATTCTAAATTTGGTTCCATCATGAGTACCTAAGTTCCTCAACTCCCTCCAACATCTAAATCCATGATTGATGATGATGGCAAACGTGAGACCAAATGGTTCAAGGAATGGTATAGGGCATCTTTCGCCATGGGATCTAGTATTACCAAAACAGAAGTGGATCGATATTTATCAGATGGTTATGAGGCACTCAGCCCATTATTTGACTCATTGATTTGGTGGAAAATTAATGAGCCTAACTATCCTATATTTGCGAGGATTGCACGAGACTTATTGGCCATGCTTGTTTCCACGATTTCTTTCGAGTCAGCATTTAGTACGGGAGGTTGTGTGCTTGATCCTTTTCGGAGTTTGTTAGCTTCGAGAATTGTTGAGGCACTTATTTGCACTCAAAATTAGTTAAGATATTTGTCAACACTCATTGATATTCGAAAGGCTATGGATAATGTGGAAAACTTGGTAGTAGAATCAGGTAATGTTTTATTTGTTTTTATTGTAATTTAATTTAAGTATTTTTCATAATCTACATTCACTAACTTTGATATTTTATTTTTATTTTTATTTATTCTTATAGAGTTGGGCGCACAATCAAATGTGACAACTATTGAAGATTGAAGGTTGAAGGCTTGAAGTAGCGACGAGCAAACATGAAGGTCTATATTTTGCTTATATTTGCATTGTTGTTATGTTTAAGTTTTTAAGACAATTTGTTTTCATTTATTTATGATATTGTTTTACTTGCGTTTTGGTATGCTTAAGGCAACTTGGCTTGTTTGTAATATGTAATACTAAATATCTAGGATTCTAGTGAAGTTATTTTTATTTATTTTTTAATTATGTAGTAATTAATATAGTTGTTAGTTATTAATTAGTAACTTAGTAGTTAGTTGAGAATTTGATGATTAGTTGAGAACAAAAACTTAAAAAGATTTTGGACGATGAATTGAGGAAAAAAAAGCCTAATAATATTATGACTTGGGTGAAAAATAAAAGGCCCCAAACCGTCCAAACCGACAGTGAACATGCTGGCAATCGGTCCAGCCTGTTTTCCCCCCCTTACATGGTCGATTTCGGCTGGTTTTCAAGCCCAAAAGTAAGATTTCAGTCGGTTTCGGTTTTCCCATAAAATCGAACTGAATAGGTCAGTTTTCAGCCCTAGCTAAAGGCACAAGGCTAGACCAGTTATAAGATGGGCTCATTGCCCTAAAGAAGTCAATAGATTCCAAATATCAAAATTTAGAAATAGAGATGCCGACACTAAACAGACAAAACAACTCTATAGTATAACAAGTTGTAGCCTTGACAGTAGAGTTGTAGAATAAAAAAAGAATCATAATTGTAATCAAGGAGAATCTTTTGCTGGCAGTGCAAGGATGGATGAAACTATTAACTAGTAGAATTTGGGCGAGATTCTAGAATACTCAGAAACCCAAACCCTCACTTATGAGACTCAACTAAACCACCAAGAAAAAAAACCCTGCCAATCCAAAAAATAAACCAACACCAATGAAGGAAAGTAGAGAGAAGGGACTTTGTTATTATTGTGATGCCAAGTGGAAACCTGACCATAAGTTCCAAAACCCTAAACTCTATCTCTTGAAGGATCTATTATTGGATAAGGAAGGCAGGGAGGAATTAATGGAAGTAGCAGTTGAGAAGGAGGAAGGACTTGAGGTGGTTGAATTGAATAATAATCTAGAAAATCCTTAGATTTCATTACAAGCTTCACAGGCTCCCATGGGCCATAACCCTAAACTATGAGATTAGGGGAGGTTTGGATAGTGAGTTGAGATGAGATAAGTTGAGATGAAATAAGTTGAGATGAAAGTTGAATTAAATATTGTTAGAATATTATTTTTTAATATTATTATTGTTTTGATATTAGAAAAAGTTGAATTGTTTATTATATTTTGTATGAAAATTTGAAAAAGTTGTAATAATTGGATAAAATGATTTGAGATGAGTTAGAGAGACTTTGTATCCAAATCAGGCCAAAGGTCCAGTGGATAACTATCTTGGTTGACATTGGCTCTACTCATAATTTCTTGGACCCAATTGTGGTTGAAAAGGCCAAACTAGCCCTAAATTACACTAAAAAAAGTTAAGGTAAGGGTCACTAATAGTGAAATGTTATCTAGTGAAGGGAAGTGTAATGAGGTTAAAGTTAAACTCCAGGGTATCACTATGACTATTGTAGATTTATTGGTGATGGTTGGATGTGATATGGTGTTGGGTATACAGTGGCTTCGAGAGTTGGGGACCGTTCTATAGAATTTTGAAAGACTCAACATGAAGTTTAAGTTTGGGAAAAAATCTGTGGAATTTCAAGGAGTGATTGCAACATAATTAATTGAGGTAGGCTCCTTTAATAAGCTTAATGAGTTAGAGAAGAGAGGAGTACTTTTACAAATAATAGAAGTAGAGGTAGAAGGGAACCAAAATCTAGAAATAAATCCAGCTGCAGTTCAAGTGCCAGTATCCCGGCCAGTATGCATATATGTTTTGTGAGCATAAAGGGCTGCCCCTAGAACCCATGACCATGCTACCAATATAATTCCTGATACCAAAGTAACCAAACCCGTCTCAATTAGACCTTATAGATACCCTTACTATCAAAAGGATGAAATTGAAAAAAATTGTCAAGAAGCTATTAAACTCAGGGATTAAACAACCTAGCCAAAGCCCCCCTATTCCTCTCCAGTTCTACTAGTGAGGAAGGTTGATGGATCATGGAGGTTATTTGTGGACTAACTGTGGTTAAGGAGTTGATGGATGAATTGCATGGTGCTATCATTTTTTCAGAATTGGATTTAAGGTTGGATTACCATCAAATTAGGATCAAACCTTCTGATGTGCATAAGGCAATATTCATGAAGGATACTATGAGTTCCTAGTCATGCCCTTCGGCCTAATCAATGCACCCTCTATCTTCAAAAATCTCAGGAACGAGGTATTTTGCTCTTACTTGATAAAGTTTATACTTTTTTTTTTATTTTTTTTTATTTTTTTTAATGACATTTTGGTTTACAACAAAATGGAAGGTGAGCATGTGGAGCACCTTAAACCCAGAGCCAACATCCACTGTATGCCAAATAGTCCAAGTCTCATTTTGGGTGCAAGGAAATTGCTTATTTGGGCACTTAATTTTGGCTCAAGAGTGAGAACTGACCTAGATAAGCTGTAATTTATGAAGGACTGGCCCTTGCCTAACTCTCTAGAAATATTTAGAGAATTCTTGGGATTAATTGGGTACTACCGCAGGTTCATCACGGGGTTATGGAGGGATTAATGCTCCGTTGACCAGAATGACGTCTGTGGCTTCTGGGCATCCATAAGCATTTGGGAAAAGAATTTGCATAGGGAGAATTTCTAGAGTCTTCAGAACAGCTGTCTTGCGTTAGGGTTGGCAGCTCTTATGTGGCGAGTCAACAGATGAACAACAATAACATACAATGTTATCTAGAAAAACTGAAGACGGCCAAACATCTGAAGTATTGAAACTTGAGAGATTTTTTTACCCCCTATTGGAAGGGGAGGAGGGGTGGTTATCTTACATTGTTTAATGTAGACTATCCCCGAAGTTGGATACTCTGAAGTTATTTTACTTGAATTTTCAATAGCTAGAGAGGCTAATAAGATAACGTGCATGGAGAAGTTGAAGGAATTCATTGTATTTTGGTTGGATTGTGCTTACATTTAACATGACCTGATGGTCCTTATTGAGGTATTTGATGTTCCTTGTCTGGTTCTGCATCAATATTCAATAGACAAACAAAGAAGTTCTTGTAAATGTTTTAAGGATACCATTCTATTGTGATGAATACTCATGAAGAACATTACAAAATGATGATCATGTATTGCTTATTTAGGAGAATGCAATACTGGTACAAGGAGAAGTGTTTTTTTGCCAATTATTGGCCTATACATGTCACTCATGTCCAATTGCCCCAAAGTTGCACCATCAGGCAACTTAAAATAGGGTTTGAATATCCAGTTACCTTAAGAATATCAGTTCTTCTTAAGACAATAATATAATCTTTAATTTCTTGCAAATAATATTGTACTCTTTCATAGCTTTTGGGTCAAGTATCCTTGGGTTACTTTAACAACAATCAAGGATGTTAACGATAAACTAATGTTTAGCTGTATACAAATTTGTGCAACTATCAAGTTTCTTATAACGATCTTATACAAATTTCTTTAACGACCTAATCATTTCAAGAACACTGTAAATATTGAGTATGTCACATTTATTTTTAAAGCATCCATTTACCAGTAATTTTTCATGCAAAATCTTTCCAAACTTTATGCAACTGTACTGAGACAATCCTAACATTCATTGTCTTGGTATTAAATTCAATCTCAATTACGAATGATGTCTCATTCATAAATTTCATTTAGAGACGTAACTTTAATGTCATACTACTAACGATGACTCATACTTGCCAAAAAGTCATATACATACATGACCATAAAAAAAATATACTCCCACTGACCTACGGGTATATATATTAATAATAAATATTTTTCTTAAACCAAAATAGTATTGGTATTATCAAATTTCATATACCAATCTTCAAAAACTGTTACCTCTTCTAGGTAATCCTTTTATTCGTTTCTTGTAAATTTCAGACTTTTACTCTACAATTGTTTTTACATTCATTTAATGTAACTCTAGACTATAATGAGTTACTAATGTCATAGTGATCCTCAATGAGTTCTTTCAGATTTAATAGAAAAAAAAAATATCTAATTAATGCTCATTTCTGAGTGAAATCCTTAATTACAAGTCTAACTTTATATCATTCAACATTGCCCTTGAAGTCAAGATTTTGTCTCCAAAACCCATTTCCCTTCGACTTTTCATATATTTCAAACAATTTAAACAAAATTGCAGACTTTACATTGATCCATGGATTTCAATCACTCTTTTATGCATCAATCTTGTATAGAATCACTTATTTCTATAATTTGTGAAAACATATATAAACTTTTATTTATTTCCATATCACATTCAAATTTTGAAGATACACCACATAACTTAACCAAATAGCAAATCAAGAAGATTGCATGAGATTACCTGTTCTGATGTCTCTGTGGCCATTTCTTCAGTAGTGTTTCTTTGATGAGGTGAATGATCATTTGCTTGTCATTCCATATTATCATTAAAATAATCATAATAGGAAACTACAAAAATTTTCAAAAAAACGAGAATGCATTTCACAATAATCACATTTCTATTTTCCATACTCCCACTGATTTTGCCAACTATAAGAAATTTGATATTTCAATTTTCTCAAAATTCAAACCATAAGTAGAAAAAATACAACCTAGATCATTTAAATTTCCTTAAGTAATCGATAATAATAATGTACCCAATAACTATTATAAAAATCAACAATCTTTCATTTGGTTTATAAACTATTACTTTAATTTGACCACCATACATGAATATGCCTTAAAACAATTCATACTTTAAAATGAATCATTAAGGTTAAAAACACAATATAAATTCTAAAGCATTATGATATAAGTTCTAAACCATTATAGCCCAACTCTTAATATTTTTCATGACACTTTTTCAATCCAATTCAATGATTTTCACATTTCTATCTAACTGCAATTCCTCCCCATGAGAAGTACTACAAGAATTACTAATGACTTGAGACTTCTCATGTAGTAGATAGATACATTCATATCATGAAAAAAATCTATAAAAGTAATGAAATACTTATATCAAATATTATAGGGAAAAGATTTACATGCGTCTATATGCATTATCTCAAGAAAATCTCCATTTCTTGTGGCATCTTTTATTGACATGTTTGATTTATTTTCTTTTTATATAAAGCAACACACATCCTGAGATTAGAAAAACTAAATGCGGAAAATATTTTATTTACTAATCTCTTTAACTTTTCTTGAAGATATTCTCTAAACTTTTATACCACAAATTATATTTCAAATTCCATGCCATAAAATGTAAAACTTTTCATAAATCATTTTTCCCTTTGGCTCCTGTACATACCTCATGAGTGAAAAAACTTTTAACAAAAAAAATATTATTAAGGCATGACAAATAAAACTTTATTGGAAAGAAAAAAGGAACCAACATAAGTGAAATACTGAAACAAATTGAGATTTGAACATTTGTATTCGAGTTTAATCTAAAAGAATGCATAAAAATGTATAAGATTTGATTCGAAACTTATTTGGTTTATCCTTCCTTTTGAATCATGTCTTATGCTTAGGACACGTAAACCTCCATGTGTCACTATTTCTTTTAAACTTTAATTGATACAATTCTTATATTTTCATTACAATCATTTCCTCCATTCCCAAATGATACAAATGATTTTTCATACAAATGAGCAAAATAAATTTGTATCTAACTAACAACCATGCTACTAACATGTTCATATCTTATTATTTTAATAAAATAATAATGCCTTTAAAGTAAACAATCATATACAAAAAATTCATACAGTTTAATATGGAAATAGTTAAACATTATACTTTTCTAGCCTTTATCATTATTCTCAATGATAATTGATGTTTAAACATAAAAAGCTCTTAGTGTAAATTTGATATGCTTATGTTTCTCTATATTAGAGTCCATTCTATACATGAAACTTGTAATGATATTCATATGCTTACTGTAAGAAAAACATTTTGATCACTTTAATACTTTGAGTTCGACACTCATAAACAATAATTATGGATGAACTAATAGTATCATCGAGATCCCTTCCCTCCTTTGGGAGTGAATTCCAATGCACAGAACGTTCCCTCCAGTCTTAATTTCAGAATTTAAATCATGCATTATCAAGAATTTAAACTATTATGAATGAACTAATAGTGTCATTGAGGTCATTCTTTTGGGAATGAGCCCCAACACACAAAGTGTTCCCTTCAATTTTAAATTCTGTGGATGAACTAGTTATATCATCAGAATTCTCCTTTGGGAGTAAACTCTAACACATAAAGTGTTCCCTCCAATATTAAATTTTGTGGATGAACTAGTTGTATCATCAGAATTCTCCTTTGGGAGTACACTCTAACACACAAAGTGTTCCCTCCAATATTAAATTCTGTGGATGAACTAAGTGTATCATCAGAATTCTCCTTTGGGAGTAAACTCTGACACACAAAGTGTTCCCTCCAACTTTTCTTTTTGATAGATGAACTAGTAGTGTCACCAAAACCCTCATTTGGGAATAGATTTTGATACACATAATTATCCACTCTATCATATCCACCTTACTATGGATTTTAATAATTATTCACCAAAAATTTAAGAAAATCTTGTACCTTTGGGCAACCAAGTTTTTCTTTAATTTTTGATATTAATCATTTGACCATATTGGATAAACAATTATATATAGCATTATAATAAGAACCAAAATAAACAATTCATACATGTATTTAATAATAATAACACGTACATAAGATTTAATGCATGTATTTAACAATAATAACATGCATATAACATTTAATAAAATTTAATACATGTATTTAATAATAATAACATGCATATAAATTTAGCATTAATAAATTTTTTATACATGTAAATAACAATCATAACATGTATATAAAATTTAAAAGGAAAAAAAAAATTCATGTAAATAACAATCATAACATGTATATAAAATTGAAAAGTAATTTTTTTTAATAAATAATATTAAAATAATATTTTAATATAACCGGTCTGGTCCAGGTCAGACCCGGATCGGTTCAAAACCGGACCGAGACCCAAGTCAACTGGATGTGTTGACTTGGGCCGGACGTACTGTACAGGCCCGTTTGTTTCTCTTTTCTTGAACTGGGACAAGCCCAATTTCTTCACAGCCCATATATTTAATCCATCAGAAATAATGAAATCTGTTTAATATAAAAGATTGGGCCAAAGCCCACGCCCAAGGCCATAACCCATTGCACTAAAAGAAAACCTAAGCAACAAAATAAAAACTCTTCTTCTTCCTCATATCAGAACCAGCGCCGCACCAAGAGAAATTTACTTTTCTCAATCAAGCATGCAGCAGATCAGGGGTCATGGCATATCACGGTGGTCCTCGCTGGTGAGGAGGAGAACGACAAGGTATCCCTAGCCTCCACCCGCCGCCGAGGTCCACCCTTCAAATCCTTTTTTTATTTTTTATTTTTATATAATTATCCAGCGAACCTTTGCGGTAGTGGGCTTTTGAGCCCTCTGTCGCCGTTACAGGAACTCCGGCGAGGAGTTTCTCAGCCTCCTTGCCGCACCAAACTTCCCTCCGGATTTTTTTTTTTAATAGCCCTTATGCTGCCTTTAAGGCCACCATACATCCACCGGTATGGATTTTGGCCATCACATACAGCGGCTCTTAATTTTCTCCATCAATATATAAATACAAGAGTAAATATAAGAGCAAATATGAAATAAGGCTTTCTCCTTTCTCCTTGTTTAGACATGAAATAACATGCAGAGACATATCCACGGGTCAATGAAGAAATTAGAAAATGCAAACCCAAAATATATACATATTGTACTGCGTTTGATCATCGTGAAGAATAAATAAATAAAAGAGAATTTCATCGTTAATTTTTCTTTGAGACAAAAATTATTCATCATGATAAAACCATGCTTATTCGCAAATATATAATCACTTTATATTTTATTGAGATCATAAAAATCTATAACCTGGCTCTGATACCACATGTTAGATATTTTAACATGAATATTAATAAACGGATCTTCGATTTTATATGATTTACAATAATAAACAGTGATGAATAATACGTACCTTTCTCCATCAGTTCGATGAAGAAATAGATCTGATTTTGAGGAAAGGATCACCCTAACAACTTTGCCTTACAAGTGTCTCACGATGGCAAAAGGCACTCTAATGTTGTAGGTGAGAACCCTTTAACTCCTCAGTGCTATTTATAGATTTCTGACCATAAAAAAATCTCAGAGTTTGTATCTGACTATAATTAGAGATATAGAGTTTTGATCTTATCTCTTAAGAGTTATCTTATCCTATTATCACTCATATTTTATCTGATAAGTTTGAGTTATTTTAAACTTTATTAAGATGTGTGTGTGAGACATAGAGTTTTAATAAAAACTCTTACAACTCCCAGTCAAACCAGTACAAAAGATTAGCCAACACATATTCAGCTTCTATGATAGCAAATGCTATCCCGGGGCAGCCTCTGCGCCCCATACCAAACGGAATGAACTCATCATGATAGCCTTTGAAATCAATCGGGTTGTTTATAAACCTCTCTGGGAGAAACTCCTCCGGCCTGTCCCATAACTTGGGATCCCTTTGAATTGTCCATGCGTTGACCACGATGGTTGTTCTGGAGGAATATCATAACCTTCAACTTTGGCACTCGCAGATGATTTGCGAGAAATCATAACAGGAGCATGTAATCTCAGAGTTTCTTTGACAATACACTTTAAGTAGTCCATCTGATCTATATCAGCCTCATCTACCTTCGCTTTTTTACCTTTTCCCACAACGGCTCTGACCTCTTCTTGGGCTCTCCTCATCACACTAGGATTTTTCACAAGCTCTGCCATTGCCCATCCCATGGTTGATGCAGTGGTATCGGTTCCTCCCATAAACATGTCCTGCAATAAGGAAAAAGAAAGATTTAGTTTTAGTCATGCTTGTGTGAATGAATGAGCAAGTCATGAGAGAAATACCAGAAGGATCGCCTTGATGTTTTCTTTTGTGAGATCGATTTCAAGCATGCCATTCTTCTGAAGATAGAGAAGAATATCCGCAAAGTCTTTCCTAACAGATTGGCCGGTATCCCCTCTTTTCTTATGTTCTTCAATTATTTGATCAAAGGCAGTATTTATTGCTTTAGAAGTGGTTCTTAATCTTCCAGAAAATCCAGTTAGAACATCAATCCAACCCAAATAAGGAATAAAATCTCCAAAGCAAAATGCTCCTACAAGCTCCATTGCCTTACTTGATAAATGTCCAAAACTCATGCTACCTTCTACTCCTTCATACTTTTGACCAAGGGAAGATCTACAAGTTATGTTGTTTGAGATGGTAACAAACATTTCACCAAGATCAATTGCTGCTCCATTCTTACATGGGCGTTGAATCTTCTCAACCATTTCCTCAGTTTCTTCTTCCCTCATAAATTGAAATCCTTGAACTCTTCTTTGGCTTAAAATCTCAAGAACACAAATTTTCTTTGCTTGTCTCCAATACTCACCATAGGGACAAAATGCAATGTCGGTGCATCCATAGAAAAGGACATTTGTTGCCCTTGTTTGGGGCCTGTCTGAGAAGACTGTATCATGGCCCTTCAAGACTTCCCTAGCTATCTGGGCAGATGAAACTACAAGAAACGGGGTATTGCCCACGTGTAATAGCACTACACGGCCATATTTCTCTGAGATATCATGGAGAGATCGGTGGAGGAGTGATCCTAGCTGGTGAAGGTTTCCAATTATTGGCAGTTTTGGAGGAGAGGGAGGTAAGTTGAGCTTGGCACCTCTGGAAAGCTTAAGGAAATACAGCAAGGAGAACAGAAGCAGCAGAGAGAAGAGAAAGGGAATATTCAACATGCAGGTTGCTTATATGCAGCTCTTGCGACCATTTATGCAACAAGGTCATTGGATCCATGCTGCCTTTAGCTCTTCTTTCTACCACAAAGATTATGAACTAAATTAGGAGTCTAGATTTGAGAGTTTAAGACGCAGAAAACTTACCTAGGTTTCGGCTTAAAGGCGATCAAAATTGTAGCAAATTTAGAAAGGTCAATGAACATGATGATCACAAATTCATGTGACAATAGTTTATAGCATGGAGACAGGTCTTTTGGATTCTGGTTAACCGATTGTGTCATTTACTACTAAAATAATCAATTATAAGGATATTCTAGATAGGATCTGATCTTGGTATCCTAAATTTAAAGTCTGAAGAAGACTTTGGGCAACCTTCTGCTTTAAAGTCTTATCTCGCAACATATATAAAATAATCAGGAGTATATTTACTTTTTTCATGCTTCTGGGAAGAAATAAAAATTAAAAAAGAATCAATGATTTTAAATTTTTAATCCAATTTTTGTTTCTATGGTCTCATTTACTATAGTCTTTTCCAGTCTTGCAGTAACCAGTACTCCACCAGCTGCATATGCTCTAGCGAATCGTTTAAGATTACTATATTTTGGTGATGCATCGTGTAGATCGAGAAGTATTGTCTATTGAGTCTTGTAAAAATAGTTGATGATCTTTTAAGGGAGGTTTGGATATAAAATATTCATCTTCTCATATCATCTAAGTATTACAATTTTCCTTATAAAATATTAGTGTGTAAATATGAGCCATTAACATAATGTAAAATTAAAACATGTTAACACAAGAAAACTCACCGAAAAGGCCATTTAGTCTTTTATTTTCGTATGTTTTTTTATATTCTTAAACATTTTTTTTTCAAATAATTCACAATATTGTTAAAAAACACTCACTTAATTATTAAGTTAAAAAAAAGCTATCAGGATCACTATGAGGACTCACTCTTGGGATGCCAAGCATTTTCCTAAAAGTAATTACAAAGAACAAACTTTATGGTTTCATGGGAAGACTGCATGGTAGAAAGGCTTAGGAAGATTTAGTTAGTGAGTTGAGATGAAAGTTAAAATTTGAATAACAAATTATTAGAATATTATTTTTTAATATTATTATTATTTTGAGATTTAAAAAAGTAAAATTATTTATTATATTTTTATGAAAATTTAGAAAAATATAATGATGAGATAGGAAAAGATGAGGGAAAAAGTTTTGGGAAACCAAACCTCCCCTAATGTCACTTTTGTAAATAACTAAGGTTCTAGAAGACTGAAAGCAAGCGATCGGCTTATCGAGAGAGGACGATGGCAGTGACTCACGGTGACGGCTCTAGGCAGCAAAGGCTAACCACGATGGTTCCAACATAGGGTGGCGCTTTCTTCTTCTTCTTTTTTTTTTTTTTTTTTTTTTTGTGTGTTGGACAACTGAATAGTGTTGCTGTTTGCAGGTTTGCCGTGCTTGGAGGAAGAAGAGTTGTGCTCTATTTTGGTGTAGGGAAAATAGGGGACGTGGAGGCTTGTTGCTTGGTCGGGACACGATGGCTGGGCTGTTTTCATGTTAGTTCAAAGCTGGCTATGGTGGTTGAGTAGAGGTTGCTGGTGGTTTCGTTGGCTATCCACAACAATTAAACGTGGTAAATAATCAACTATAGTCTATTAGGCCAACAAATTATTTCTCAGCCCAAATGTGAGAAAAATACATTTTTGAATCTAAATTGTAAATTTAAATTTATAAATGTGACTATAATTAAAAACTTGCTAGTGCATATGTATATTTTGTGTAAGTTGTAGTGTAGTAGAGTGACTCTTTTATAGGTTGCCTTGGCAATACAAGTCTCACACTTCACCAATGTGGGACTCTTGTATTGCTTTGACATATCTATGTATTTTAAGGTTTCCATAGATAATTAAGGAAGGGTATATAATTTGACTTTTGAGATTTCCCATTTAGGAGTATTATGTATGTTATCCCACTTGTTCTGTTTTGGTTTTAACTAAATATATATATATATTTTTATTTTTTAATGTCAAGGTCAGAAAGATACTCTATAATTAAATATATATCTACTATATATAAATGCGAATGTTGGAGGAACAATATTTTTATCTAACACTTTTTTTTCCCATTTTATCTCTGCTTTGTGTACATTTTTGCCCGAGTTCTTTTTCCTTTTAAGCCAACGAAAATCTCTCTCTCTCTCTCCCCATCAGTTGGGAACATTCTCTCGGTTTCTTTCTCCATTAGCCGCAACCCTCTCTTTTTAAAAAAATCAAAGCAAAAATAAATCCAAATATAATCTATAATAGATATGTCGATCTAAAAAAAAAAATCTTTAAGTTAGGCAAAAAAAAAAAAAAAAAACTCATAACAGAGGCAAAATGAATATAGATCAAAATGAGTAAGGTTTTCCCACTTGCGTGTGTACAAATCTCGGGTACCATCTACATTTTGCTGTAGACAGATCTATAGTGTTAGGGAGAATTTTTATTAGGGGCCTAAAGCCCATGCTGACAGCCCCAAGCCCATCACCTTCCCTCGGCCCCATAAGATGTCACCGATCCAAGCCTACGAGGGTTCCCCCTTAGTAGCTCGGGGTGGGCCCCTAGCCCGTACAGGTCGGAGGCAACTACCCGTGTTGAGATGGGATGTTGTTGGAATAGCACGGGAAACCTTGGTCGGAGGAAAGGGAGAGAAATATGCAATGAAGAATGGATGGAACTGAGCAGTAAGGCTAGAAGACCATGCTGTATTAAATGAAGATAACAGACAGCCATACCGCATTAAATGACTGACACCAGGAGACCATGCCACATTAAAGACATCATGGCGGTGGAGGCTTCGGGAAAGGCCTCCCTCTTCCCAATAACGCAGGGTATGGTCTCCTGACTTGAGAAGTTGAGTATAAAGGGACGCCCAGAATTACTAGGTAAATGGATCGATTCATGACAAAACATTGTTATTAGACTTATGTATTTTCTTTAAGGCTCTCTTCGGAGAAGAAGACTGACTTAGGCATTGGAGGCTTTTCGGGCCACTAAGAGCCACTCCTTTCCTTGTTGCAGGATATTGATTGAGCGAAGGCCCAAACCTCTTAGCAGCCTGACCCAAAGACGTATGAAACACGACGTTAACAGTTGGCATCATCTGTGAGATTCGACAAACTTTTAAGTTGAGTGTATCCTTTGTATGCCTGTGAGGACTCGTTCTCAGTCGGTACGGGATCAAGACAAAGAGATGAGAAACAGCATGGAAGCGAGGTTGGTTGCTATGGAGCAGCTTGTTGAAAGGCTCACTAACGAGGTGGATGTCCTTTGAGAAGAAAATCAGGCACTCAAGGATGACTTCCATGAGTCGGCGCATCAGGAAGACCCCAGTGCCAGCGAACACCAGGAATCCAGAAGGGAAGAAGAGGGTGACAATGCTCTGGAAGAAAGAAAGCGCATGTAGGATGAGCTACGTAACCTCTAGGGAAAATATGAAGAGGTGATTAGAAAAATGGGCTACTTGTCAGCACGGGCTTGCCGTACATCGCAAGGGTAATGGCGATCCCATTGCCACTGAAATTCTGAGTCCCACTCATGGAAGTGTATGATGGGACCAGACTTGGTCGAGCACTTTGAGACCTTCAAGGCCCACATGACGTTGGATGGGTTTCCTAGAGAAGTGGTGTGCAAAGCCTTTTTGCTGACCCTGAGAGGACTTGCAAGAACATGGTTTGACTCCCTAGTGCCTGGTTCCATTGAGAAATTTGATGAGTTGGCGCACCTATTCCTCACTCACTACATGGCTAGCAGGAGAAGAAGACTGATTTAGGCATCGGAGGCTTCCTGGGCCACTAAGAGCCACTCCTTTCCCTATTGCAGGACATCGATTGAGGGAAGGGTTGGGGCACTAAGCAGCCCGGCCCAAAGGCATATGAAACACGACATTAATAGTGGAGACCGCAAATCGCGTCTATCCCCATGAGGATGAATGCCTTCGAGAACAAGATGTCCGTGGAACTACCATTGTCGACGAGGATTCTTTTGGTTGTGAAGTTGGCTATCTGCATGGTGACTACCAGTGCGTTGTCATGCAGATAGAACACCCTTTCCTCAGCGGCTTCTCTAAAGGAGATCACAAGGTTCGGGTTCAATTATGAGGTACTTCGTGGGGCAGTAGGTGTAACAGCCCGCTAAAATTATCAGTTTTGGATTCTTTCCCGACAGCAATCACATCTCTCTCGTCTTAACCCTCTATCTTTAGTTATTTATGTTTAACATAGTTGATTTGGTTGGCTGTAGACTGTGTAGTTAGTGTTTGTGGAGTTCGCTGCGTAGTTGTGAAACGAAGTGTGGTTGTGAAGTGTTAGGCTTGATTTTGTAGTTTTGTGGACTGTGCTGTGAAGTATAGGCGTGAGATGGATGCCGTAGATGTGATACGGCGGGTTGTGTGAAGAGAATACGCGTGTAGCGTATTCTGTGTAATGCAGCGACGCGCCGCGCGACGTGCGCTGTAGTGATGTGGGTCGTAGAAGGAAGGGAGTACGCATGTAGTGTACTCCGTGTGGTATGGCGATGCATCGTGTGATGTGCATCGTGTTGATGAGTGTTGTAGCGAAGGAAGTACGCGTAGCGCGTACTCCGTGTCGCGTAGCGATGCACCGTGAGACGTGTATCGCAGTGATGGGTTTTGTAGTGTGAATGGAAGAGAGTTCACGTGAGTGTACTCTGTACTAAGTCGTGATACACCGGATGGCGTGTCACGAAGGGTTGAATGGCGTAGCAGAGAAGTGTGGAGCGTATGGTGTAATGTTGGGAAACTGTATGACAGTGTCCCGAAGCAGTGATGATATGGATTATAGTCCGGGATGACTGGTGTCATCTTGTGGTTGACTATGGCTAAGAGTATATGGATTGAGAAATGAGTTGTTTGTTTGGTTGTTATTGATAATTTTAATGAACTTGTTTTAGTGCAAAGGCTTTCTGAAGTCAATTTATCTCTTCCGAGTATAGTGAAACCTCAAGTTGGTCGTGGTGTTGCAAGTGCTTACAATATGGCAATTGAGTTCAGAAGTGAAAATCTTAAGGACTTGAGTGTTCTTCTTCTAGCTGTTGTGCAGTTCCTCGTGTTTCGCGCTCTATTCTCATAGAACGCGACGATCGAGGTAAGTTAGCCTCTAACTTACTATCAGTTTATTGTGTATGTGTGATGGGTAAGGGAACTACAATTTATGTATGTATGTTATCATTTATGCCATGTTAAGTATGTCATCTGATACATGTATGCCTTGAAATGTTTATTATTAAATCATATTGTGCCATTTACAAGTATACGCCATGTTAGAAAAGTATATGATATTAATTAATGTCTCATGCATTAAGAAAGATAAGATATGTTATGTTACGTATAATACGTGGGGCCACAACAACTGTGGAGTACGTATTATATTTTATGTTACTTATAATCGTGGGGCCACAACAACTGTGGAGTACGTATTATATTTTATGTTACTATAATGCGTGGGGCCACAACAACTGTGGAGTACGTATTATATTTTATGTTACTTATAATGCGTGGGGCCACAACAACTGTGGAGTACGTATTATATTTTATGTTACTTATAATGCGTGGGGCCACAACAACTGTGGAGTACGTATTATATTTTATGTTACTTATAATGCGTGGAGTACGTATTATATTTTATGTTACTTATAATGCGTGGGGCCACAACAACTGTGGAGTACGTATTATATTTTATGTTACTTATAATGCGTGGGGCCACAACAACTGTGGAGTACGTATTATATTTTATGTTACTTGAATACGTGGGGCCACAACAACTGTGGAGTACGTATTAACGCACGTTATTAATCAAGACAATTGAATAATATTCCAAGTTTATGTTAAGTCCAGTTTCAGATCAAATACATGATAAGTCAAGTTTTAGATCAAGTCCATGTTATGTTATGCTCACGTACATGTTATGTTCATGTCATGTTATGTTCAAGTTTATGTTATTTTCAAGTTCTTATTTATGTTATGCATGTTTACGTTCATGCTATATTTCAAGTCCATGTTATGTTTCACGTTCATGTTATGTTGTTTGTTCATGTTATGTTTTAAGCTTAAGTTTATGCCATGTTAAGTCAAGTTCATTCACGTTTAGGTTCTGGTTAAGTCATGCTATATGTCAAGTTATGCTATGCTTATGTACGACTATACTTATGCATTTATGCTTTTACTGCCATGCATGCATCTTTAACCTGTGTGTGAGTTTTATGTTAACTTACTGAGATTTGTAATCAAATCTCACTGTGGTAGTCCCAACTACCATTCCCCCCGAATGGTAGATCTTGTTACAGGACCCAAAGGAGAATTGGAATCTGACCAACTGAATACGGTCAACTAGGCCACGGTGCGAGTTGATGATGGTATAGTATTTAACTCAGGTTAATACTTGTACTTTTGGAGTTGTATTTCAAGTATTCTTTTGATCACAACCATTTTGGACTAGTGTGGTGATCACGGCTTTTTAGTATGCCTTTATGTATGAAATATGTTTCAAGTATTTGGGATAATTTTTAGTTTGGTGCATAGTATTGCTAAAGAAAAAAAATTTTCCGCTGCGAATATTGCATAATTCTAGATGCATGTTAGGAACATTGCATCTTATATGTCATGAACGGGGGCAGGTAACCTTGTGTTGCATGTCTCGATGCTTCAAATGTCCGTTCAATCCCAAGCGGAATTTGGGGGCGTTACAGTAGGAGGCTGCGTAGACTTCTCGGTATCGGGCTTCTCTAGCGTAGGCTTTCCTCCAAGATAAGGTTACCCCTCCATTGATGAACCCTCCTGCGATAGTATGAATCTCCCCCATGGGGATCTGTTAGGGGGCGTGTGGTTCACACTCAATGTCCCTCTTCCTCGAGCTCTCCCGCCTCCCTTGCTGGTACTCCCTGGTAGGGCTCCTTTCCCTCGAGCATCCTTTCCATGGTTGCTCCCGCTACTGGAAAGGGGGATATCGCAGTGGAGCGTGGCCTTTCTATGGTGACTTGCATTGTCCGGTACTATGGGAGGTCATTCGGTCGTGGGTGCAATAGCGACATTCCTCCGAGGTTGGCTGCTTCTCCTCCTTCATGACGATGAACGTTGAATAGTTGTGCTTGTGCAGTGCGCCTCTCGTGGCAGGCTTCTCCCTCCCCAATTCTTGTTATTTATGTTCCGTCTTCTCCTAGGTGTGACCTTTGGTCAAGATCTTTCCCTTCTTGTGTGTCTCCTCTATCTCGCATCTTCTGAGCTCAGTCAGGGCTTAGAGGGTATCCTCGGCGTTGATGAAGTTTTCAGCTTGATTCATAAATTCTCGAAGAGTTGTGGGGTTCTTCTTTGCCAAATCTACCATGAATGTCGATAGAGGCCAGACTCCTCCGAGCAGTGCTGCTAGCGTAATTTTCTCATCCTGATCTTCCATGGTCATTCGCTCCTTACTAAATCTGGCCAGATAAGTTTTTAGGTTCTCGACTTCTCTTCGCTTGATGGTGCAGAGGAAAGCAGCTAGGCATCTTCTCCAAGGCATGGTGGGGTGGAAAAGCCGCGCTCATCCTTTAGCTGCCCCTCTCTAGATCGATCAACATCTTTAACGGCCTCCAGTCTAGTCTGAATAGTAGTGGGCGGACCCTCACACGCCGCGGTGATGCGTCCAAGATTAGAAATGCATTAATTAGCAGGCTGCATTAATTAGCAGGCTCCAAATCCACCATAAGGTGGCCCGAAACCCCTTTGGAATCAAAAGCTTCCACCAAGGATTGGGTGGTGGATGACGGGGAAGGGGACATCTCTACATTCAACTCCGGAGGAGGTTTCACAACCCGAGTCTGGCAAGGCGCCCTGTTCAGAAGGGTACCCCAAAAGTGCATACTGACCACATTTGCCCTTCGCAAGATGTCCGTCGCCTTCGCCAAGGTACATGGGCCCCTACAGCTAGGATCCCTCACTGAGGCAGCAAGGGGAAGGGACGTAGAGGTTGTGCTCAGGCCCGACAGCTCACCAATCCCTCGGCACTGGACTAGTATTGTGAAAGAAGAAGAAGGGCCGACCGTTTCTCCAGTTTTGGGATGAGCCACACTTGCAGTCTGTGGAGACAAGGCCTTCGGAAACGTCAAGACATCCCCCCTCTTGGCTTTGAGCGGATCCTCTTCCCCTTATCTTTGGGAGAGGAATCCATAGCTCGCTTCCTCAAAGAATGTGGTGACGAGTCGATGGCAACACCCAGAGCAGAGGGGGCGACATGACCCAGCGGAAGAAGGAAAACGGCCAAACTATATTCCCTAAGGAGAACCTTGGAATGGACTAGGAGTGGGTGCTGGGTTGCCCAATCCCACACGATCGCGATGCGGCATATCTCGGTCGACGTAGCAATGAGGTGCACTACCTTGTCACTCGACACTTCTCCTCAGGTCGCTTTTATCAGGAATTTAGCCCGAAAAATTTGCCCCACTGGGAATTCCCTTCCTCAATTGGCCAAGAAAAAGAATTTGCTGGTCCAGTTTGAGACCTTGCAGTATCTTGACTCCAGCACGACCAGCGCGGGCGCCATTCTCCTAAAACTGTAGATTTCCCCCTTAACCCTTTTCACGTGGTGAGTTAGGAGGAACTCACAGTAAGTAAAGTCGGCACCCTCTGGATCGAACTTCAACAAGGCCTGTTGCCGTAGTATGCAACAGTACATCAAAATCCGCCAAGCATTTAGATGAAGCTAGGCAGGAGCTAGTCCCAAAAGGTACAAAATTTCAAGGACAGGGCGAGGAAGGGCAGTCTCAGCCCATAGGAAAACATGCTGGGAAAAAGGGCAACCCGCGCCTTTGAGCCATCAGCATTCATGGCCCATTCACGCGGTCCGGGAACCTCCAAGATCATAGTGTCAAAAATGTGGTAGGTCAAGGCCAGCGATTGAAGGAGGTTCAAGCTGGCCTTAGAATGTCAGAAGCGACCGGAAAACCCAGGCTCTGATGAGTCGACCTCGAAGCGGCGCTCAGAGCTAGCTAGGTTGGTGGATTTCTGGGAAGCCATCAGGGGCAACGAGGACTGAGTTACGTGGAGAAGGCACGAAGTTAGGGGGAGAGGAGATGATGGGAACAATGAAGATACAAAGGCAGGAGGGGGTACTCACACGCCACAGATGGGAAAGGGGATCGGATTTAAAGGCACAGTATGGTCACACAGTCCCAGAAGGGAGGTAGTGTATGACAACCTACCTTGCAGGGTCTGTGAACCAACGGGCACCATATTAACACCTCGGGAACAGTAATGGCAGAATTAGCATCGAACACGTGGAATGACCAACCCGTTCGTGCCACCGCTCAGTAGCAAGGAAGATGACTGACAATTGTGAACAAAAGATTTTAGAAATTCCCATTGTATAGCCTAATGAGAATTGGAAGGGTAATTGTTAGGATGAATTTTTGTTAGGGGCCTAAAGCCCATGCTGACAGCCCCAGGTCCATCACCTTTCCCCAGCCTCATGAGTCAAGATGCCACCAGTCCAAGCCTGCGAAGGTTCACCCAAGTAGCTCAGGGCGGGCATCTAATCCATACAAGTCGGAGGCAACCACCAGCGTTGAGAAGGGACGTTGCTGGAATAGCACAGGAAACCCAGGTCAGAGGAAAGAGAAAGAAACACGCCAAGAAGAAGGGACAGAACTGAGTAATAAGGTTAGAAGACCACGCCACATTAAATGAAGATACCAGACAACCACGTCTTATTAAATGACTGACACTAGGAGATCACGCTGCATTAAAGACAGTATGGAGGTGGAGGCTCCAAGAGAGGCCTCTCTCTTCCCCAGAACGCAGGGTATGACCTCCTGATTTAAGGAGCCGAATATAAAGGGACGTCCAGAATTACGAGGTAAAGGGATCGATTCATGATAAAACATTGTTATTAGGCCACCAAGAGGCACTCATTTCCCTGTTACAAGACACCGATCGAGCGAAGGCCCGGACCGCTAAGCAGCTCGACCAAAAGGCGTACAAAACACGGCGTTAACATGTAGAAATAATAAAATTGTGGTAAAGAAAAACATGAGAAAAGTATTTTCTAGTTTGATTTGTAGAAAAAAAAAATATAAAGAACAAGACGAACAAAAAATAAATAGAAACTTTCTGATTCAAATCCGTAACAAGATTTTGATCCAAAAAGTAAAACACTTCAAAAGAAATCCCCATGTAAATTAGAAATCATAACATTTTGGAAAATTTATACTCAAATCTGCAGGAAAAAAAAAAAGAACAACGAGAAAATAAAACAAAAACTAGAAAACAAAAACAATCAGATTTGAACAAGATCTCTTCAAATCTATGAAAATCTATTTAGGTCTGTAAGAACAAAAAAAATAATAATAAAGGACAACAACAAAATGAGGAAGGGGCGGAAAAGGAACATAATGAGATCTCTTCAATTTTGTAGGAAATCAACAAGATCTCTCTTGCCCGTGATTGTGATCATGCGGGCAAGAGAGAGTCGCAGTTGTGTGTGAGAGAGAGAGAGATAGAGAGACCAAAGGTTATGAAAGGGAGGCGTCTCAGAGAGGGGGATAGGTAGTGAGATATATCATAGAGGGGTAGATTTTTGATATATATAAAAAAGACAAGAAGATTCACGAGTAAAAGGCATCTGGGAAGTGATTTATTTTGTTGTTTTGCTTTATTTTTATTGTTTTGCTTTATTGCTTTATTGTATAGCGAATAGGGGAAATCTTAAAATTTTATTGTTTTGCTTTATTTTATTTGTTCTTATTTTTAGTATTGTAAATATTGAATTAAATTTCTATTTTTTAGTATAAATCTACAACCAGTTATATATTTTGCTATGTTATTATTAATGGAGACATCAGGTTGAATAGATTGGGCTTTAGATATAGAAATTTAAATCTCAGTTTTACTTTTTTTGCCTTTATATGTGGAAAATAAAATTTTCCATAAAATTATATTAAAAAAAATAAAATTTGTAACAAATAAATTTTACCGTTTTGCCAATAGTTTATTCCTTTCACTTTGTAGTTTAATGACTAATCCATTATTGGTAACAATATTTAGGAAGCTCGAAAGTTTCTAAGGTATTCCAATTTATTCAAATTGTTTTCCTGGTGCTAAAAGATGAAAGGTTATATTATAATTATATGATTAAATTACTTATCTTTAATAATGTATTTCATAAATATAAGATTAACTCATTATCTATTTCTTTTGGAAAGTAATAAATATACAACATATATAAAAGTGGTGGGTTGAGCTTGAGAAAAATTAGTTTTGTGCTGGGCCTAAAAAAAGTATTTAAATTTTTCTATCCACCCGATTTTAACCCTTAATAAAATAAAATTTAAAAATTGTAGTTGCAAAACAGAATAAGCACAAAAACAAAGATAAAAAAAATAAAAATTTTAGAGAAAGATAGCATTTGAAATGCTTGGTTTTAGGAGAGAAGATAGAAAGAGAAAGAACAAAAAATAGGAAAGTTGAAAGGTATTTTCGAGATGAGATAGTATCAAAGAGGGGGAGAGAGAACCATAGAAGAGAGGATATCAGACGAATTCAATCCATGTAAACTGTTATTGCAAAAAATTTTGAAAATCTTCACTAGAAAATCATAATAAATTTTAATAATGTTAATAATGTTAAAACTTTAAAAACTTTCAATGCTTCTAATATATAGGTACAAAGTATCCATGTTTAGTTATAAATATGTTTGTCAAAGTCTTTGTATTATAGATATAAGTGTTTTATAAATAATATATGTGAATATAATAATAATTTCGTATATTTATGCCAAATTAGTTCATGTATTTGATGTAATGTGATTTTAGACAACTTATATGATTAAAGGAAGGTTCTCATTTGTTGACCTAAATCAATGGTTTTATTAGATGTCTTGTGCCAACTGTAACCACTATAAGAGAATTGGTTTTTGGAGACAAAAAATTGTCTCAAAAAACCAAAATTTCGTCCTTAGAAGTTTTTGGAGATGAAAATTTTTGGTCTCTATTTTGTCTCCGAAAAACTGTCTTAGAAGGTATTTGGAAACCTCCAAAAAGTACTTTTAGAGATGAAATTGGGCGAAACTAGTAGAAAACCATTTGAATGGATTTTTTTTAGAAAAAAAAAATGTCATCTCAGAATCAAGTACGAATGAAAATTTTTTTGTTTGAACTGACACTTTTATTCAAACAATATGAAATGTTTATTCGAACTAATAACCATATTTGATATTGTTCGTTCGAACCAACACATTTTTCATGACTTTTGTTCGAAGATAAATTCTTCCCGTTCGAACAGACATTTTATTTTTGAAAATCTTCTGTTCGAACGGGGTTTTGAAAAATAACATTATTTTAAGAAATATTTTATTGTTCGAACGGAAGTACATAATGTATTTCTCCGATACCGTTCGAATGGGTTGTTTTTGTTCGAATGGGTCTATTTTTGTTCGAATGGTTGCATAAATGGTAATTCACCATTCGTACGGGTTATTTACCGTTCGGACGGTATTGGTCAAACAGATCAAAATTTAATTAAAAAGAACATATTAATATTACACAAATTGTAATCATATATACATCAATTGTTCAAATGTTTACGAACATCATAACTAAAGATAACTAAAAAAATTAAATGAATTATGATTGTGGTGGTGGTGGCAGCATAGAGTTTTGGGATATCATTGACTGGAATTGTTCAAAAAATTTTTGGTTATTCAATTGTTGCGTCTCTTCTAATCTTGCCTGTAAATCTGCTACTTGGTCTAATTGGGTTAGCAACTCTTTTTCGTTCGACCTCAATTGTTCTATCTCAAGTGTAGCTTCCTCTAATTCTTTAATCTTGTCGTCATTCAATTTGACTTTAGAAGATGATGATGATGATGTTAAGGATGGCTTCACGCAACGTTCTAAGTCCCTCAAATATCCAGAACGTGATCCAAGAACTTGAGAAAAGATTTGAGCATTGTTGACAGATGATTCATTAGATGGATCCTTAACATTTTCCTTAAGAGATATCATCTTGACTTACAAAAAAAAATAAAAATAAATTAAAGTTAGTATAGGTAACAAAAATATCTTTAGAAAATGGAATTAAAGAAACTTAAATTTACATAATTTGTTTCTGCCTTAAGATTGCTTCAAACACCATCACGATTTTTATGTGCTTTAGCATACAATTGGGTCAGATCATAGTCAGTAAGACTTTGATCTTGCTGCAAAATGAAAATCTATATCAGAACTTAAATCAGAAAAATGTACATGTTAATATTTAATGGAGATTAGAATAACTTACTATTTTTTTTTGACAAGTGATGAAAAGATCAAGAGCCCGCATGATGGTGTTTCGTTAAATTTGATCTATTTGCTTTGTTCACCGTATTCCGTTGCTAAAAAAAGTATTATAACTATATGTTTAATACATCTATCATATATTATTAAAAAAGGATAACAGCAAAATTACCTGATAAGCAGGATCTTCAAACATATCATAAACTTTCTCCCATTCGTTTGGTGGTATTGCTTGGAATGGACTTTGGCATGCCTTTGTCGTAGTACTGAACTTCTGATAGTGAGTATGGCTTTGACCTTTGTACCTATGGAATGCATTCAACATTAGTTCCTCAATCGATAGTCAGTCCTCTTGCCAGCCAAAATTTAGTTCAAACTCATCCTTCAAAAAATTATAAACAATTAGTATAAATATAAAATTTATTTAAATTAACATGTTATACAAAGTAGCTTATTACTAGGCAACGATTTTTGATGTAGTCTTTCACATCTTGAGGAACTTTAGCCTAGGAGGATGTTGTCATCGGTGCATACATGCGAGTGAGGGTACCAACGTAAGAAGCAAGCCATGCTGCCGAATCCCTGGAGCCACCGGTGTGATCATCAGGTATATCAACTTTAATTTAACCAACTTTCCTTAATTTCTCTATGCAGACGCCCCTCGTAATGCCTCTAACTCAGCGCTGGTTTACAACAGCTATATATATAATAATTAAAGCATATATTTTAATTAAATTATTTTATTTTAAAGATATACAGTGATAAAATACCTTATTCCGATTCTGGTGATGTTGGCCCACTATTGTTGGCAGGTGACCCACACGGGGGGTTAGTAAGGGGTGGGGATAGCTCACGTGTTCTTTTACATTTAGGAGGCATATCTATTTGAAATTATAATAAATTATTATTTGAACAAGATACATTATGGATTTTTATAAGAATTATACCTAGACAAATATCTGTTTGAAAATTATTTAGTATCGGTTTTGTTGGACGAGTTGCTCTCATCCTCTATAGACACTTCAGTTAATTCATATTCTTCCGACACTTCACCTTCAATTACTTCAGGTTGAACATCTTCTCTGCGCAATGGGATCATATCATATTGGCTTAGATCAACAAATAGATTGATGCTTGATTCATTTTCTTGATATGCTTCTTCATGGTTTGGACTATCAACTTCTTCATGTGGTTTGTCTGTCTCTAGAATATAATCATATACATTTTTTGGTGCAAACTTCTCAACTACCTGCCATGGATTTCAGTACTCAGGATCATCTAAATAAAAAGCTTGATTTGCTTGGCAAGCGAGAATGAAATGATCGTCCTCATACCATTTGTGAGATGTATTGATACTTACAAAATATTCATCGTTACGCACTCCCAACCTAGGATTTGAGACATCCCACCAATTACATTTAAACAACCGACTATATATCCCCTCACATACGTTAATGCTATGATATCTTCCACAATTTCATAAAAATCAATATTATCATCTCCATAACTTCCTTCGACTATGACCCCACAATATTATCAATATTATCATCTTCCAATTGCGTGAGAATATCACTAGCAGAATACTCTGGCGGTGATGACCTGCGCTCAATCATTCCATCAAACATTGCTCTACTTGAACGCCATTTATGATCATGAGGTAAATATCGATGGTATCCTATGAAACATAATTTCTGGCCATTCGTTAACTACTGAAACTGTGTATCTTTGTTACAAATAGGATAAGCTATTTTTTCTTTTGTGCTCCACCCAGACAAGTTCCCGTATGTTGGAAAATTATTTATTGTCCAAAGTACTGTAGAATGCACCTTGAATTCAGTCGATAAGGCCGCATCATATGTATTGACACCCTGTTCCCAAAACTCTTTCAACTTTGCCATCATTGGCTGTAAATATACGTCTATTTCATTTTTTGGTGACTTTGGCCCTGAGATCAATAGAGTCATCATAAAATAAGGATCCTTCATACACTTCTATGGTGGCAAATTATAGGGCATTAGTATGATGGGCCAGGTGCTATGAGAAGTGCTCATGTTGCCAAATGGATTAAAGCCATCAGTTGCTAAATGAAGACGTACATTGAGAGGTTCTCCAGCAAACCATAGATACTTGTCATCAAATTTCTTCCATTGTAAGGAATCTGCAGGATGCGTGAGGAATTGATCATTTTGGACTCTTTCTGTGTGATGCCATGTCATATCTGTCAAAGTCATCCGGGAAGTAAATAATCTCTGAAGTTGAGGAATCAATGGAAAATGTCTTATGGGGTACATTACGTTTATTTGATGTCCATCTTGACTCACGACACACTGGACATGAATCAAATTCTGCATATTGCTTCCAGAAGAGAACACAATCATTCTTACATGCGTGGATGATATTATAATCAAATCCTAACCCTCGCTTCTATTTCTTCACCTCATAAAAATTACGAGGTATTACGTTATCTTATGGGAGAGCCTCTTTAAATAATTCAAGCAGCATATCGATGACTTTTGCAGAAATAAGAGAAATACACTTAATATGGAGTAGCCTGACAGTGAATGACAACTTGTTATGACGGGTGCACCCTTTGTACAATTCTTGTTGTGCATCCACCCATAGTGATCCAAAGTCTTCATTTCCCTCAAATGATTGTGTAGATGTTCATTCTCTATTCCTGGCACCAAATATGCCTGCGCCAAGATCCCTTAACATCTCAGTCGTATCTTTTCCATTATCATAACTATCATCAGAAACATCAACATTATGTCGTCCATGTTGATCTCGTTGTATTCGTCCATCTGATTGAACTGACAGCCAAATCTAACTCCTTTAGAAAATGGTTTGCCATGTAAAACACAATGTGAGTATTTAAGGTTAATTCCATTTACGAATAAACGATCTTCCACTATGATCATATTATATGAACTAAGTTTTTGCACTTCTTGCATGGGCATCTTATAAATCCTTGACTGTCAACACTCTCACAAGCAAATTTTAAGAAAGACTTCACCCCTTGCGGATACTCCTTATAGTCTTGACCAAGTCTATCTCCCAATAATATCCAACTCTTATCCATCTATAAAAATCTCAATTAATGGGATAAACACTATAAAAAAACTATTACAATATAAGTGTTTAATTACCATCTACTTTTAAGGTAGTTGGTCTTATTCCATTCGAGAGATTATCATCTATATCGCATATATACTCATTCCAAAACTCGTATCTTAGTAAAAATTTCGGCAGTATTTCTCTACAATTCTCCAAGTATGCTAGTCACAATAAGTCGTCAACCCTTTTCATGGGCGGAGAAACTTGTGAACTATATACTTGAAGAATGTAGGAAAATGCTAAATCAAAATTTTAATTAACTAACACATGAGTTTTAACTGAATATATATGCCATATAGATGATAGAATCTGAAACTGTTCAGTTTGGATAATTCAAGAGTTGTACCCAAACATTCTTTAAGAGAATATTTGGCCACAACACTCGAACGAGTCTAAAGTTTAACTGCATGTAAAAATAACTAGCAAATCCAGCAACTCAGTAATAAACATAACAATTGTTATAATCACATTTCAAATCACAAATACATTACAAAATTACATTACAAATAACTTTAATTAGAGTGCACAAAGAGTTTTAATTATACATTATAGTTTTTTCATAAAATATTTTATAAGTATATTTTAAGTATTAATAATTTATTTTAATTAGAGTGCTTAAAGATTTTTAATTATACGTTATAGTTTTTTAATTAAATATTTTATAAGCATATTTTAAGTATTAATAATTTTAATTAGAGTTCTTAAAGATTTTTAATTATATATTATAGTCTTTTAATAAAATATTTTAGGTATTAATCACTTTAATTAGAGTGCTTAAAGATTTTTAATTATACATTATAGTTTTTTAATTAAATATTTTATAAGTATATTTTAAGTATTAATACTTTTAATTAGAGTGCTTAAAGATTTTTAATTATACATTATAGTTTTTTAATTAAATATTTTATAAGTATATTTTAATTATTAATAATTTTAATTAGAGTGCAGAAAGGGTTTGATTATGTTTGAACAAATTAGCCAAATGTTCGAACAAAATTCTGTTCGAATAAGATTTTGTTCGAATTGAATTTGAACTTGGTAAATTCAATTCGAATGGAATTCAGAGTGTTCGAATGAGACCAACCCAAAAACAGTCATGAAATAGAGCAAAAAACTGAATTACAAAACCCAATTTTCACATACATGATGACACATTTCAATACAATATATTGCAAAGAGATTACACAAACACACTAATATCTAAATATGATTATTAAATAAAACTTAGAAAACTATAAAAACTTACCTCAATTTTTTGCAATCCAATAAAAATATGAATCCACAATACCTATATATGCATAAAACATATTAAACCTCTGTTCTATCTCAAGAATAAATGCAATAAATATCAATAAATTTGTACTTGAAAATCGGAATGAAAAATAATAAATAAAAACACATTACCTTTTGGTGCACGTCTCTTCTCTCTCAGGAATCTCTTCTCTCACACTTGCAATGTTGCTCTCTCTCTCTTCACAACACTATCTCAAAGTCGTTTGCCACACTCTCTTTCTCTCAAACTTCAATTCGAGTAAAAATGAAATGAAGGGACCGACTTAATAACATATGAAGTTCTGCTTGAGCATATTTTTTATCAGTTCGAACGCGAAAATAAAAAAACCACGAAGTTTTCCCACAAAATTTTCCCGTTTGAATGGATAATATTTAGCGTTTGAATGAACAAAATAGAATATTTCCTAGCATATACCGATAATTTGGGGCAAAATTTCCCTCCAAACAGAAAAAAATCAGTTCGGACAAACTTTATCAATGTTCAAATGGATTTGAAATTAGTTCAAACAGATAAATTATAGCAATATATAAGTATACATAGTACTTAAAATATTATTATTAGTATATATCAAAACTATATACACTATATAATACTAAGTGTTACTAATGTATAATACTAAGTTACTTATAAATCTAAAATATTAAGTATCACTAATTGTATAATATTTTATTTAGTATCACTAATAGTGTTATAGTTATTAGTGTCAGTATAAGTATAATACTAAGTATCACTAGTAGTACGTCCAAAACTAGCCAACGATTAGAACACGCACGTCTGTCTCCTCGCTAGAGCGAGTTTCGACAAACTCTGAGGTGGTGAGCTACAGTCTCGTTAGTTTTCTTTCTATGCTTTGGACAAACCATGTCGAGAGGTGAGAATAGCAGGACGGAAGTTTTGGAGGAACAATGGAGAAAGTTTAAACTAACAGAGGAGGAAGTAGAGATAGTGGAGGTGGTTTGAAAAGGAAAGGAGGAGATAAAACGGAAGGGCGAAAAAAGCCTAATAGGAAAGGTTTGTTCCGATCGAACATTGGGTAAGACTCTGATTAGCAACACCATGGCAAAGATATGGAGAATAAGCAAAAGGGAAAAGTTTCTAGAAGTGGAGAAGAACACATTCGTTATCACTTTTGAGATACATGCATATATGCAAAGAATTCTCCAAGGGAAGCCTTGGACTTTCGATTCTTCACTGTTTCTACTGGTTCCTTATGACGGGAAGAAACGTCCAGGTAATATAGCTTTTGATAGGGAAACCTTCTGGATGCAAATTCACAACCTACCTTTGGGCTATATGTCATTGGAATGGGGAAATCAGATAGGCAAGTCAGTGGGCAGAGTCATTGAGGTAGACGTAGAAGAGGATGGCATAGGATGGGGAAGATGCCTAGCGGTGAAACTTGAATTACTTCTGCATAAGGCTATCCCGAGGGGTCGCTTCATCAACACAGAGCAGTTAAAGCATTGGGTTCATTTTCGTTATGAGAATTTACCCAAAATCTGTTTCAAATGTGGGTGGCTTCTTCTTGGGGAGACGAGTTGTTTGGCTCAACATGTTGGCCAAGAAGGTGAGCCGGAGATAGAGCTCCAGTTTGGGCCCTGGCTCAGGGCGGAGAGCGTCTCAAGACGTACTGTGAATTCTTTTAATGTAAACAGAGGAAGGGAAGGGCAATTCACAAGAGGAGGCAGCGGTTAGGCAGAGATGGAAGGTAGCGGCGAAGGAGGACGACAAGTCAGGGGTAGAAACAGGCACTCCACATCCAACCTTTCCCATACACAAATCCCAACAACCGCCAAAGATGGAAGTCGCCTAGCTGAAAGGGAAAAGGTACGGTTTTCAGCGGATTCAGAGGAAGGTATGGTAGCTTTGGATGGTGCACCAACCCGGTATGGGGGGAAAAGAGAAGGAGGAAGAGTAGGGGAGAAAAATGAGCGGGAAGGCAATCTGCACGAAACAAAGAAAGTTGGGCCGGACAGCGAGGGTGGGCCTCAGAGAAGGACGGATCAAAAATTTATTCATTTTAAGCCCAAAGGTCCGATTTTATCTCCCTCAACGGCTAGCTCTTTTATAGAAGGGGAAGACAAAGGTGTGTTTCCACCACAGGCTTCACAAAGCCAAAGGGAAGGTCGAAGATGGAAACGACAAGTCCGAGATCTAAAGAAATCAGCTTCGTCATCAATAGTAACCCGTTCCCAAGGGGAGAAGCGGACAGCAAAGGTAAGAATGGATAACTCTAGCCCTCCGAAAAAATTTAAAAAAAGTTTGTTGCATGGTAAACTGGTGGAGGATGCCCTCCCAATGGAAATGGTGGTGTCTACAAGGTAGCCCCATCAGGGATTATGAGGATCCTAAGTTGGAACTGTCGGGGGCTTGGGAACCCTTGAACAGTCCAAAGCCTTTACCTAATGGTAATGGAAAAGAAACCCGAAGTGGTCTTCTTAATGGAAACCAAGCTATCATATACTAAAGCTCATAGGATTGCAAAGAGAATCAGTTTTAATGGTTGTGTAGTTGTGGAAGCAATAGGAAGAAGTGGAGGGGTTATGCTGTTGTGGAAGAAGGAAAGCCTTATAGATTTAGTCAATTATTCCCAACATCATATCAATGTGCGTGTAAATGATGAATCAAACAATAACTCTTGGTTACTATCTTGCTTTTATGGTCACCTAGTTTCAAATCTGAGAAGTAGGACTTGGGAATTATTATTATCTTTTAGGCCTGAGATTGGTGGGTGGGGAGTCATAGGTGATTTTAATGAAGTGCTCTACAATGATGAAAAGGAGGGGGGGAATCCCAGGAGTGAAAACCTCATGAGATAGTTTAGAAATACTATGGAGGAAGGAAATTGTATGACCTGGGTTGGAAAGGCAATAAGTACACTTGGAGTAACCATCATGAAGATGATTCATTCACAAGGGAGAGACTTGACAGAGCCATAGCAAATGATGTGTGGAAATCTCCCCCAGCTATTTGCTCTGATCACAGCCCAATACTGCTGAATTGAAGTTTTGAGCGATGCTCAGGTCAAAGATGGCCTTATTTTTTCAAGTATGAGGCCAGTTGGAACAAGGAAGAAGGCTGCAACGAGACAGTAACTGAGGCATGGAGTAAACAGGTGGGTTGGGGGAGCAGTCTGGAAAGGATGATGTGCAAATTAGAATTTACACAGGGAAAGCTCAAACAGTGGAGTAGAAACCTTAATAGGGAGAGATTAGAAGCACTAAGAGTGAAGACCCCCCAACTAAATATGTTGCAAAGATGTGCAGGGCCAGGAAATGTAAGAGAACAAAAACAACTTCAACTAGAGCTCGACCATTTGTTAAATCAAGAAGACAAAAAATGGAAACAAAGAGCAAAAAGGCATTGGTTGGTAGGAGATGACAGAAACACTAAGTTTTACCATTCATGTGTAAACCAAAGATAAAAGAAAAATACCATAAAAAGGGTGATTGACATGAATGGAATTGAATTGTTTGAAAAGGAAGCCATAGCAGCAGGTTTCAAAGTTTACATTAAGTCAGTCTACCAGTCCACACAGCCTAATTTAGAGTGCATCAACTCTTGCCTATAGGGAATAGAGCAAAGGGTAACAGAATAGATGAGAGCTAAGCTGGAAAGGAGCTTTACTGTCAAGGAGATAGAAATAGCTTTGAAGCATATGTCTCCCTTCAAATCACCTGGCCCTGATGGTTTCAGTGTAGGGTTCTATCAAGAACATTGGAAGAATGTGGGACAGGATGTGACAGCAACTGTGTTGGATTTTTTAAACTCGGGAAAGATGCCATGGATTTTGAACCATACTCATATCATGTTAATCCCTAAGGTAAACTCCCCATCTTCTGTCCATGATTTTAGACTTATCTCTTTGTGCAACGTTGGCTACAAGCTTATCTCCAAGGTGCTAGCAAATAGAATGATAGGTGTTTTGGAGAAGGGGATATCTTGGAACCAGAGTGTTTTCCTTCCTAACAGACTCATAACATATAACATAATGGTAGCCTATGAGTTACTTCATACCATGCATTCAAAGAAGAAAGGAAGGGAGGGATCAATGTCCATTAAGCTAGATATGTCAAAAGCCTATGATAGAGTGGAGTGGAACTTCTTAGAGGCTATGTTGACTAAGATGGGTTTCAGTTTGAAATGGACTAAACTAGTGATGGTCTGTGTCAGATCAGTAACTTATTCCACTATTATAAATGGGGTCCCAGGAGAGATAATCAACCCTACAAGAGGACTGAGACAAGGTGATCCCTTATCACCTTACCTGTTCTTATTATGTGCTGAAGCCCTTAGTTCTCTTTTGGTTAATGCTGAACAAAGAAGCCTCACTGAGGGGATAGTAGTGTCAAGGAATGGTCTAAGAATAAACCATCTTCTCTTTGCTGATGATTGTGTAAATTTTGCAGAGTTAAGATGGTGGAGTGGTACCAGATCAAGGGTTTACTATCAATTTATGAGGAAGCTTCGAGTCAAACCCTAAATAAAGGAAAGACAAGTGTGTTCTTTAGCTCAAATACAAAGATGAAAGCTAAAGACTTTATTTTACAACAGATAAATGGAGCAAGGTGCAACAATTACAATAAATATCTCGGACTTCCCACTATACTGGGAAGATCAAAATACAACACCTTCAGCAGTCTAAAGGAGAAGATCTGGAAGAGAATCAACAGCTGGAAATTCAAGTTTCTATCCTCAGCTGGAAAGGAAATTCTCATAAAAAGTGTGTTGCAAGCAATACCAACCTACTCTATGACTGTGTTCAAGATGCCTGGAAAGCTACTAAAAGAGATTGAAGCAATTATGACCAGGTTTTGGTGGAACCAAAAAGAGGTGGGGAAGGGCGTTCACTGGAAATCCTGGAAACAAATTGGGGAAGTTAAAAACCAAGGAGGATTAGGATTCAGGAACCTCAACAGCTTTAACAGAGCCCTCTTAGTAAAGCAACTATGGAGAATGGTAAAGGAACCTCTGACCTTAGTCTCGAGGGTCTACAAACAGAAATACTTTCAGCAAAACGATGTGATGGAGGTAGAGTTAAAAGGTTCACCCTCGTATATTTGGAGAAGCCTATGGTCAAGTATGGGTCTGGTGAAGGAAGGGTTGGTATGGAGGGTGGGAAATGGGGGAGACATAAAAATTTGGAAGGATAAATGGTTGCCTAGACCAGTAATCTTTCAGGTTCAGACCCACTTTAATACTCTAGACCCAGATTGCAAAGTGGAAGCCTTAATTGATGTAGAATCTCGATCTTAGAAGGAAAATCTAGTGAAGGCCATTTTCAGTGAAGAGGAAGCAAAGATCATATGTTCAATACCCATTAGCAAAACAGGGGCAAGAGATAAAAGGATTTGGGCAGGGTCTACAAAAGGCATCTTCTCAGTTAAAAGTGCCTACTTTTTGGATACAAAACTGTCTAGTAGAAGTATGGGTGAATCCTCTTTAGGTGGGGTGAACAAAGGGATATGGAAGGAACTTTGGCAACTAGAAGTCCCGGGCAAGGTTAAAATGTTAATATGGAGAAGCCTCTCTAACATCCTCCCAACAAAAGACAGACTATACAGAAGGAAAATTGTGGATAGCAATCTCTATCCCATCTGTATGATTGAGGCTGAAACCCCACTACATACCCTTTGGGCCTGTCCAGCAGCAAGGGATGTGTGGGGAGGTGATAGTAGCAAGCTCAAAAAATGGAACAACCTTTTCTCTGACTTCCAGCAACTTTGGGAAGAGATGACAAATAGATTAAATAAAGAAGATTTACAAATCTTTGCTACCATCTATGGGGCAGAAGAAATGTTTTCATCTTTCAAGACCAGTTCAAAAGTCCAGATACTATTACAGCCATGGCACAAGCTGATATTGCAATGCTAAGGGAGATTAATCAATAGAAAAGCAATAGAACATAAGGGAGGACAACAACAACAACTTCAAATCAGTTTTGGCAGCCACCTGCGTGGCCTTTCTTCAAAGTAAATGTTGATGCAGAGTATGACAAGACCTCGAACAGAATGGGGTTGGGTATTATAATGAGAGACAGTGAAGGAAGACTCCAAGCATGTTTAACAGCTCCAAAAGAACAGGTCTACTCAGCGGCCCAAGCAGAAAGAGCAGCTATGCAAAGGGCCATGGAAATGTGTATTGAGATGGGAATGAACCAAGTCATCTTTGAAGGGGATGCTAAAGCAGTCATTGATGCAATCAATTCAAAAAAGGAAGACAATTCGTGGCATGGTCAAGAGACAGAGGATCTACAACAGCTGTTGGAGCTTCATCCGAACTGGAGGTTATCTTTTGCATACAGGTCAGCAAATCATGCTGCTCACATAGCAGCTAAGGAAGCCATAAAGGAAACTTACGAGAAAGTTTGGCTAGAAGATGGACCCATTGTGGTCAAAGTTTCTGTTTTAAATGATGTATCTCGTTTACTTGCTATTTGATTAATGAAGTCATTTCTCTTATAAAAAAAAAAAAAAAAAAGGTATCAGTAGTAGTATAATTATAAGTACCATAATAGTACAAATAACATATATAAATGAAAACTAATAGTACTATAATACTTTATAATATATTCTATCACTATAGAATACACTTATAAGTATATTATATATATACTAGTTAAGTATATTTTACTATATACTATATATACTCATCTAATGCATAATATATATACTATATTATATATATACTAGTTACTTATAATATATATAGGATATATATAATACTCTATACTATATACTATATATAGTTATCTAATATATATTATATATATACTATATTCTATATATACTAGTTAAGAAATTTTTTATTAATACTAATATTAGTATTAATACTAGTATTAGTAATATAAAACATATTTTTTTTACCTATTGTACTTATATATATTTTTTCTCATTATTATATATTTCATTCGAACTAATACCCTTACCGTTTGAACTAATACCCTTTCCGTTCGAACAAAATGACATTATATAAGTCGTAGTACAGTTTCTTCTCCAGTCATTTCGTGCTTCTCATTCGAACCAAAAGATCATCTCCTCCGCCGTTCGCAGCTACAACGCCGCCACCAACTCCGACCAAGTCCTCAAATCTCCAAGAACAAGAGGTATGGGTCCTCATCTTTTTCAAAAGCTTTGTTTTTTTTTTTAAATAAAAAAATGTTTTGAGGGGGTTAGATTTTGAATCAATTTGACCCCATTTTGTTGTTTTGGGGCCAAATGATGCAAAAGTAATCTTAGAAATGATGGGGCTATACTCCTAAGTCATTTCTACCGATCAAAACAAGGATTTTCAAGAATCCTTAGTTTTAAATTCGGGACTGAGTCGACTCAGCCATGGCTATTTGGCTCAATTTCGTTCGAATGGTTTTTTATCCCGTTTGCATAGAATTTAAGGTCATTCGAACTAAAGATGCTGTCTGCCAACGCTTATTCGAACTGATTGGAATCCATTTGAATAAGCAGTTGCCAAACACTTAGCAAACAACATTATATCCATTTGAACAGAATATATTTCGTTCAAATAAGTATTCGAATGTGGCTGTTTCCTGTTCGAATGAACAGGATAACTAGTCTTCGAATAATATGTTCTGTTCGAACGAATTATTTCAATATTTCAAACTTCTTCAATAATATAATTACATAATTATTTTGTGGATCAATAGTATACTAATGGCAAGCAGCTCCTTCTTAGCAGGCCATGAGGCCTATACTAGTTGAGCGGGAGATCATTCTGGATGAATTCCGCGATCTTACTTAAGTGGGATGGAGCATATATGACATCATTACCTATCGTGGATGGACACCGATCTATCAGCAGAGGGGCACAGTATATACTGAGATGGTCGGTGAGTTTTACCGTGCCATGGGAGAGCAGTCTAGTGAGGCTTTGTGTTATAACGTAATAGTCCAAGGAGTGAGTATTATCTTCTCTTTCCGCGTTATTGCTAAGTTTTTTGATCTGCGGCGGGAGCCTGTGCATATCCTGCAGCGACTACACCAAAAGCAGCAACTACACCATCTGATGCAGACACACTAGCCGTATCCTCATTGCCAATGCTGAGTGTAGAGACCGATGAGCTAGAAACTGACTCGGATGATAGTGAGAGCGGTGATGAGGTACCTGATGATAGTCTCACAGACGATTAGGTTCTTGAGCTAGTGTGAGACCCTTTAGCTCCTCCATATGATGGCAGTAAAGTGATCCGATAGCCTTACAGATTAAGCATTTTTCAAAATGCTTAATCTGATTGTTGGGTATAACATTGATCCGAAAAAACACAAGACTGATTTTTGTTATGGATAGCACAGGGGGAGCCGATTGATCTGCATTGTATTTCTTCCTCAACATTCAAACAGAGTAACGCTATTCAGGTGGAGGTAGTCTACCATTTACACTGTTGATATCTAACCTCCTACTCCAATCAGGGGTTACAGTGACTTCGAGTGAGCGGAGGTTGCCACAGATGAGGCCTGTTAACAAGATCACATTCAGCAAGAGCAAGGGTCACTTACCGAAGACTCATGCAATATAGGATTTGCCACTGCCTACTGATCCAGCTTCTATTGCTACTGCCAGTGTTGAGAGACAGCCTGCTGGGGCTACTTTGGATGAGGTACGAACTCTATTGGCGGAGCACTACCAATTTATGAGCCCATCATAGATAAGCTTAAAGACCTGGATGGACGCTTATATACCTTACATGAAGATTTTGATTTAATTAACAAATAGATATTGTTAGTTATTATTTTACTTTTTTTATGTTGTATAGAATGTCTAACTCCTTTTGGGATGTAATTAATGTATATATATATTTTTTAGTGTTTGCTAGTCTCTTTATTATTAATTACGTTTTCTTTTCATTATACTTCCTTTTTTTTTATTTTTTTATTTTTTATGAAGAGCCTGTAGCCTCACACATAGCAACCCCGTCCCTTTCTTTTCATTATACTTAACGTTCACGATAATAGAAAAAATGACACTATCTTTAAAGTAATATTAATTTAACTAAAATATTTTTAAATTAATTACATAAAATTAATTTATGAATTCGTAAATATTTTAATTCATTGTAAATCATAATATATAATATATACACATTTTTATTTATTTTGAAAATGATAACAAATTAATAGAACAAATATTTTTACTTTAATATTTTGGACCCATTTAACAATATATTATTACAATTAAATAATCCCATTTGAACATATTATATTGCATTCGAATAGGATTAATTATCTGTTCAAACAAAATTTTATTAGTTCGAACGGTTTAGACTTTTGGAGACGATCTAATTCGTCCTAGAATATCCGGTTTGAATGAATATTTCTCCGTTTGAACTGATTTATAAAATTTTCCATGTTTTGAAACGAAATTTAAATTTCATCTCCAAAAAGTAGCGTTTAGGCCAATGGCAAAAGAGATCATTGATTATTTATAAATTTATTCTAAAAAATCTAATACATTACTTATTTATATATTCCCATTATTGCAGGATGGATTTCCATTTTTTCATAATATAGCAGCCCAAATTTCAAGTAGAGAATGGATGATCTTGCTTGGTGCAGATTTTAATGAATATAGCAAATTACGCCAAAATAAACTAAATGTAATCTCTGTTAATCCTGTTTCTTAGACAATAAGTTGAATGTTTTAAATACCTCATTTGAAACTTATCACTCTTGTAATATATACGTTAAAAATATTTGTACATAGTTGCATGTTGATTTTTGTAAGTCTTTGTATTATAGTTATAAACATTACGCAGGTTGTATGTATAATATAAGTTGTAAACAAGGAAAAAGTTCTACAAATATAACAAATTTCTATCCATTTATAGTTAAAAATTTGAAACATAACAAAATTAGTCAACTAGGCAAACGTGCAATGCACGTTGCTCTTACTAGTATACATATATATTGCAAATGCAGTGGAGAGAGCTCATATCTTTATCTAATTTTCATTTTACTTTATTAGATTCATTGAATCATTATTTATGTTCTGGAGCCAAAAAGAAAAAGAATTACTAAGTTCAGAGAGAAATCTAATTGGATGAAGTAATTCAACTACATGAATTGTTTGTACCAAAATGAAGATGATTTATTTCGAATTAATTTAGCACGATTCAGGATGCTGTTTAGTGGGTTATTAGGAAAAACAAGAGTGCAAAAAACAATAATTTATTTACAAGTATGATTCAAAACCAAAGAATTTAAGATAAAAAAATATCATTTTTAACGATTTATTTTAATAAGAAAATAATACATATATAAAAGATGGCAAATGATGTATATGGAGTCATGCATGCATGCAGATGGATTATTTTCAATATACTAATAAAAAATCATATCCATGCCTAGGCAATACAAGTCTCACACTATAAGAATCCCATACGGCTTAAGTTTGAGACTTGTATTGCCAAGAAAACCTATAAAATGACCACCATACTACAATACAATTTACAAAAAGTATTAAGTAAAAGTTCTACTTAAGTAAACTTCTTGTGACGCTCCCAAATCCCTACGCACGGACATGGGGAAATTGAGACGTCCGGATGGTGATAACACGGGTCCCCATCCTAACGACGAGTGCCAAGTGTGTGTAAGCAATAGAAGTGCACGAAGAGACACGCAACGGATAGCAAAGACATATAACTAAGTACCAGAATTTTTCATAACTTAATACAAAGCTGTTCAAATCATACATAATAAAATATTACAAATACAAATATTGTTTCAAAGCCAACTCCAAAGCATAGACTCCAACTCAAAACTTCGGCGGAGCCGCATCCTCGGGCTCAGCTTCCTCCTCGATCTCTGAACCAAAATCTACGGTACCAAAAATGGTGCCGCAGGTAAGTAAAATCCAAACACCACTAGATAAAAACATATTAAAACTCAAACAATATGCATGAGAGAATGCCAATGCACAAAACCCATAAAACCATATTTTTCCATGCACGCCAAAAATCCCATTTGGCCCAAAAGCATTCCTTTAAACATATCCTCGCCATTATCTCAAATAATGGCCCAAAAACCAGTCTCGCCATTTTCCTACAAAATGGCCCATTAACCAAAACATCAGAGCACTGTAGGCGGGAATCGTAAGCGGGACTCTACCACCATCCCTGCTTACCACCATCCCTACGCGTCGTGCACCGTAGGCGGGAATCGCAGGCGGGACTCTATCACCATCCCTGCTTACCACCATCCCTACGTGTGCCTTTGACTCAAACCAGACCATCCAATCGTTCACATATACCATAAATTAGTTCTCGCTTACAAGTCCAGTTTTCATTCACAAACACATGTACATGCATGCAATTACACGAAAACCCGGTTTCCCCTTTTTAAACATGAAAATGTGAGCACTATACAATGAAAACATCAAGGCACAAATATCTCAAACAAATATCAACATCAACCAAACAACTCCGTCCTCAATCCATCCGACCCCTGAACTCCTCGGACTCAGTCCGGAATCAACCAACCAGTCCAATAATTAATTGTAAGAGCAAAATATATTTAAATCTAAAAGTAGAGTTTGGAAAATATTTACAGCGCTATACGGTATTTTTCAAAAGCTCGCGGCGTTGTAAACGGCGGAGGAAAAGCAACGTAACATTGTATTTTACACTGTGGCCATGGGTAATAAATTACCCACTTTCGAACGGGGACAAACCAAGGCACGAAATTGATAGGGAATGGTCTTGAGATATTTATGAAGCGGTCGAAGGCCAAAAAGGGGCTGAACGGAGTTGAGCTCGTGGGAGCTGCTCCGGCAACGGATCGGGGCCGAAATTAGGTGGGTTAGGACGGCAAGAGGTAGGAGAAGAAGCTGTGAAGAGATAGTGGCCGGAGGTGGTGCGACGGTCCCGGAAACGGTGAAAAACCGTGTGGTTGGAGGAGCTCGTGGTGGCTAACGGTGGCTTGGATGGAGGTGAAACTTGGTGGGGATGTTCACTGGTGAGAGGGGAAGAAAACTGGGTGGGTGGTGTAGGCCATGCCGTCGGCGAGCGGCAGTTCTGGGCTGCGAAAGCAACCGGCGACAGGGGTGGAAAACAGGGCTGGGGCAGCGACTTTAAGTCGTGCGTGGCGGCTAACGGCTGGTCCGATGGCTCTTAAAATTGGTGGGGATGATCTCTGGCGGGAGGGGAAGAGAATGGTGGGGGTGGTGTACAACACAACCGCTGAACGGCGGTGCACTGGCTGGCTGAAGTAGGGGCGACGGGAAGGAGAAAAGAGAAGGGGAGAGCACGGGGAGAGAGAACCGGGGAGGAAAAAGAAGAAGAAAAAAGAAAGAAAGGAAAGAAAAGAAGAAAAAGAAAAGGAAAGGGAAAAAGAAAAAGATAAAATAAAAGAAATGAGGTCCAATCCTCACTCCGGAATCCAAAAACTGTTCCGCCGAAAACGATATTAAAAACATAAAACGACTAAAATAAATTAAACACCACATCAAATAAAATAAAAACCAATTAAAATACATTAATGTAAAATAAATAAACCAATATATTAATTAAACTAAAAATATTCTTTCAGTGAAAATACACGTAAAAGCGGGTCATCACACTTCTTCTTGATACATATTTATTTATAGTAAAAGTAATAAATATTTATTAATATGTATAAATATATATTTCTATAAAAAAGTTTAAATATGCAGAGCAGGGTAGCAGGGTGTGGGCCCCTGCTGCCCATCCTTAAGACGTGGGTCTTTCGCATTGCACTTTCCTTATGGTGCCATGGCGTGCTCGGTTGTCTCATGGTGTAGCGGCGTGGGTCTTCTTGGAGGATGTTGTTTCATGCTATAGGGGGCTTGTAACGCCCGTCCTTATGGTGGGTCCTTTTCAAAATGATTTTGATAAAAATCGACAGGAATTACAATTACTTTTAAAATTTCTTTTCCATTCATGCCAGGATACAAAAGACTCCATGTTATAAATAAAATTTATTTTATTAATTAAAAGATTACAGCGAAAAACGTTAAATTTTATAATTAAAGTTTCTCGTACAAAATATCTTGCCTAGACCGTCGTGCTCTTCCCCCTTGGGTTGTGCTCGTCCTGACCTGTCATGCTCATCTTGTTCCTGGGAGGGTACACATAAAAACTAAAATGAGTAGATGACTTGTAAGCATTACTTCATACAGTCAAAATATAATAACATAAATTTTCAAGCATGCATTTATCATTCCAGACATACATATCGTACTTAGCATGCATACGCCTTTCATTTCGTTTGAAAACGTTACGAGGTGGGGTTTTTCTTTAAACACATGCTTTCTTCTTTAAAACAGCTCCCCACGCATCGTTGCCTTCATTTCTTAAAGAGTCTTTTCATGCATTCTTTCTTTTACATACATTCATGCGTTCATCTTTTCTTACTTACATTCATGCATACAATTCATTGATACATACATGCTTTCTTTCTTAACATGCATGCGTTCATTCTTATCACTTTCATTGGCCATAGCAAACTGTTACGTCCTGTGTGCTGGGGTTAACGATCTTTTGGACCTAATTTTGCCTGTGGCCACGGGTTGGGAATCAATTCCATCAGGGTGTAGCACTAGGTGCACTATCAGTACTACTTACCCAGCATTGCAATCAGCCTTGTCCAGTCCATTCATTGGAACCATTTCCATTCCAGTCCATGTGGCCGTTATGTATTTTCATACATCATGCATTCAGTCCATTCCTTTCTTTTCAGTCCTTTCATTTCCTTCACACTCCATTCTTTCATTTCAATCCTTACAGTTCTTACAGTTCTTCAGTTCATAAAGTTATTTAAAAGCATTAGTTTAATTTTTTTTGTTCTTTGTAAAAGTCTTTTTAAAAGAAGTTTCTTTAAAAGAAAATAGTTTTCTTTCTTTTTGTAAAAGTTGTTTTGAAAGAAGTTTCTTTAAAAGAGAAAATATTTTTCTTTATTCTATTTTTTTAAAAGTTGTTTTAGAAAGAGTCATTTTTACGAGAGAAAGTTATTTTAAAAAAATACTTTTCTTTCTTTTTCATAAAATTCATTTTAGAACCACTCCATTTCAATTTCAGTCTTTACAGTTCTTAATAGTTCTTACAGTCCTTACAGTTTCATTGTTCCTTTTATGAACATACATACAATATGTACTACTTATAGCATCCATTCACGTGCATACACGTACATACTTTGGGTGCTTGAAAAGGGGTTGCCAAGGGGGGCCGATACATACTTATACTTGAAAACTTAAACTTCGTTTTATTTTTTTTTCACAAAGCGTGTCTCATGGAGAAAAGTTTCGTTTTCCTTTTAGAGAAAAAGCTTTCGTATTTATCTTCGTTTGTATAAATAAAACTCTAGAAGAGTATGAACGCAATACTTACCTGGACTTCATGTCGTACTCAATCCATATAGTCCACTTGTGTGCGTGTCAGATGGTAACCTACATGCATATACATAACCTTACATCATCATCTATCTAATGCATAAGAAACTATTCTAAAAATAGAATTATGCCTCACTTGGAACACTCTTCGTCCATCCCTAGGCTCTTACGTGCCATTTACTATGCTAAAACCTTCAGAATCTTATTCCTTAAAGTGAATCCTCGTGATTCACCTTAGGGTTAAGACACTAAGACCTCCGTCTCATTCTTTTATTTCCACAATCCGACGCATGATTCCGACCGATAGAGTCATGCGTCCCAACCTTAGACTACTTACCCATTACTACCTTCACGTATCCTAGCCCATACTAAATCCTCATTCCCAACCAGTTAGGCTACATGAATTTAAGCCAACTATGGGGCTAAAATACCATGTAACCATGCTCAGGACATATTACCCATTACATATGGTAATTCTGTTCGGTACATGTGTCTCATTAGAGACACCTGTATCTTACCCCCCTTTTATCACCTAAGAGCAATTTATAATTCCAATGAACGCCCGCTTGTATAAACAAGCTCCATATTCCAATACCAACTTGCTCAGACCCGGTCGATATGACTCTTTCTACTTTCTGGCTTTGTACAAGTTCATCCCAACACTTGATAGGAGCGGACTGCATTCACAAATGCACCTCTGTTACGTCACGTAGCTCAAGACTACTCCCGAGTCACGTCACGACACCCATCATGCTTCGCTACACACTTTGATACCTTTTCACCACTTCTATATACTCTTAGCCATAAGTTTACCACACGGTGACACCTGTCACCCCGGATTACAGGCCACATCACCACTGCTTCGGGATATTATTACACAGTTCTTGTCACTTAACAGGAGGACTACATTCACAAATGCGCCTCTGTCACCTCATGTAGCTCGAGACAAACTACTGAGTCACGTTACGACGCCCATCATGCTTCCACTGCACTCTCTGATACCTTTTTACCACTTCACACTTACTTTTAGCCACAAGTCAGTCTCAAGGCGACACCCGTCACCTTGGACTACAACCACATCACCACTGCTTCGGGACACTGTTACACAGTTCTCGATGCTACACCATACACTCCACGCTTCTCTGCTACGCCATTCAACCCTTCTTAACATGCCATCCGGTGTATTATGACATAGCACAGAGTACACTTAGGTGAACTCTCTTCCATCCACATTAGCACACACATCACTACAATACACACCTCACGGTGCATTGCTACGTGACATAGAGTACGCGCCATGCGTACTCCCTTCGCTAAAACACTTATTATCATGATGCACTTCACACAGTGCATCGCCACATGACACGGAGCACACGCCACGTGTACTCCCTTCATTCTACGCCACACATCACTACAGCGCACATCACATGGTGTGTCACTGTGCTGCACAGAGTATGCTCCACACATACTCCCTTAACACTTCACACCATATCACAACTACGGCATCCATCTCACGCCTATACTCACGACATAGTCTACAACACTACACAATCAAGCCCAACACTTTACAACTACGCAGCGAACTCCACAATTACTAACTACACAGTCTACAGTCCAACCAACTAACTAATATAAACACAAATAACTAGAGATAGAGAGTTATACCATAGAGGGGATAACCCGTGCGTCGCTCGCTGCTCGTCACGATCAAGACGTCGGCGGAGTCGTACGTGGTGGTTAACATTGCTTACTGTGGCTATCCAACATGTAAAGTGGCGGTTTGGGCTTGAGAATAGCTAGGCGTGGTCTTGGAAAGGCTCAAGGTGGCCTCATGGTGGTCAACGGTGGCGGAGCACAGCGGCATCACGCCGTAAACAGTGCATCCGAAATGGTAGGAGGTTGCTTGAGGTGGAGGAAGGCCATGAAACTTCATGGGAAGCTAGGGAAAGGTAGAGAAAGATGTGGTGTAGCTGTGGTGGCGAGATGGTGGCCAAGCGGTGGCTCACGACTGCGGATCAGCCACAAGTGGTGCAATTAGTGCCTTGGAGAGTGAGAGCTATGTACAACTCTATTAGGTATGGAATTTATTGGAGAAGGTTGTGGTGATGAGAGGAACAAGATGGTGGTGGTGAAACACCGTGGGTAGCCATGCATGGTTGTGCACGGTGGTGCAACCGAATGGGTAGTTGTGGAGACCCATCGGAGAAAGAGAGAGAGGTAGATGAAAATGAGGATATGGGGAGGAAGCCCATGATGTGGTGAATCCATTGGTGGTGCTTAGTGGCCGTTTTGGCTGTGTATGCAGCTCTAGGTGGAGGAATAACCTCTAAGACCCATTTGTTTGGATGAAGAAAGAGAGAGAGGAGGCTACCGGTGTAGCTCACCATCGGTGGGGTAGTGTTCGTCGGTAGGAGAGGAACAGGCCGGTGGTGGAGGTGAGGCACGGAGGCTGGAGGTGGCGCTGACTGGAAGTGCAACCCGAACGGTGGAGGAGGAACAACATGCGTATGTCGGGCATGGAGAAGAAAGAGAGGAGTGAGAAGAGAGAAAAGGAAGAAAGGAAAAAGTGAAGAGAAAAAGGTAGGGCCTAGGTATTTAAGCTAAATCTTTCGTTTCGGGATTCTCATAACGATGAATTTAAACACTGATTTGAAAATGCAGAACTGTTTTATTTAAACTAAAGCTTAAAATAAAATACTGAGAGGAATTAAAATAGAATATTATTTTAGAGACTAAAGTTTATAAAATAATATTTCTTCATCATTATTTGAAATGATAAAGTATCGTTAATTACTCAAAGAGAATGAAATTTAAATTAATTTTAGAGTTTTCAACATAAAGTTAAATCTCTTAATATTTTAAAACAACTAAAATATTTAATTTAAGTAATTATCCACAATTATAATATTTTTAGAGCTCATTAAAATATTATAATTGTATTACTTTAAAAACAAGTTTATCTAATAATACTGGAAATATTTCCTATAGATATTTCCATAATATTTAAAATATCCGTAAGCTTTAAAATATCTATCTTACTTTGAAATCCGCTAGATAACTTTTAGAATATGCCATTGAGGTACTGCAGGTAGGATAAGGCTCAGCACGTAGATCGAGATTCAGCATGTAGATCGAAGCTCGACACATAGAACAAGACTCATAATTAAAGAAGAAGAAATAAGGAGCGGATATCACAAGGGAAGGAGGGTGCAAAGTCGTGACACACGTGGGCTTCTTTGGTTGTGATAAGAGGCTGCATGGTGGGTTGTTTCCTCTCTCTCAGCCTGACTAGGTGCTGTGGCAAAGGAGTGTGGGGCCTAGGTAGGGCTTGATATGTACAGGAGTGTTGCTGTTTGATCCGCGTGCTTGGTAGAAGGGGCGAGCATGGCTTAGTTTCAGTTTGGGGCGTGGTCTCTTGGTGGTTTTGTTGCAGCTTGTGGTTGTTGTGTGGTGAAGGAGTTTTGGCGTGAGAGGATGATGTTGTGGCTTGCGGTTTGGGTTGGTGTGGAGGAGAGAGTGCGACGTGGGGCTTCAGTTTTTGATTCTCTAAACGTGGAGGAAGGGTGCGACAGCTCTAATTTTTATGAGGAAGATGAGCCTATGTGCCTGGCTTGGAAATTTATACACAAATTAGTCTTGGCATAACGGATTTGGGTCCACTTTATGGGCTTGACCCAGGAATCCTAGAGTTTTTCTGTTGGGTCTATATTTTGGGCTTCGGTAAATAGGTTGGCCCATTATATTCCAGGGTATCTTTTGAAAGTCTAAAATAAACTTGTACCATAAAGTTTTCCTGTCCATTACCAAATAAACAGATTTGATCACTTGGTCCATAAAATATTAAAATGCTTTAAACTAACTATCATGCTCAATAAAAATCAATATTCCGCCATACTAATATTTTGAGCCATTGGCCAATTCAAAATTACGCAATAAATCTCAAATGGGCTTCCAATAAATATTAACCCAAAAGACATTTAAAGAACGTAGTTTGGCTTGAGTTTAGTGCTAGACTCGGGTGTTATCCGACGTGTGTTCAATTTGATAAGATACCTAAGATTTTTTTAGTAAATTTGTTGCGAGTGTAGCATTTTTCATTTGATAACAACCTTTCATTTCAATAAGAAAAAGCAAAGAATTCTAAGACTTGTTTGGGAAGTAAGATTTTCATTTTATTTCAAAACTTTTTATAATTTCATTCCCAAACATATCATTCAAATACGCACTTTTTAATTGTAAAATTTTAACTTTTTATCTAATCAAAACCTAATCATTACAACTTTATCAAACTTTTAAATAAAATATAAAAAACAATATAACTTTATCAAATTTCAAAACAACCATTATATTGAAAAATTATATTCTTACAACATTTTAACTTTATAATATTTTTATTCAATTCTTTCACCTTTCCCAACAGTCAACATCTTTAACTCAAATTATTTCACTACTATTCACAAACTATTTCAGTACTATCCATATATTATGGACACAACTGTGAATCTGATCTGGATGTGTCATGGGGAATACAATATTGGTACAAGTTGAAGAGGAAATTTCTTTCTCACAACAAGTGCGTAGTTAACTTCACTCATGTCCAAGTCATCTTCCCCATGCGCAATTGGACTAGGCAACCTCCAGTCAAACCAACACAAGAGGTTGGCAATCACATACTCAATTGTAGTAACACCGAATGTCAATCCTGGGCATCCCCTTCTCCCACCTCCAAATGGGATGAATTCAAAGTCTTGACCTTTAAAATCAACTGGGTTGTTTATAAATCTCTCAGGAAGGAACTCTTCCGGCTTATCCCATACGGTGGAGTCCCTTTGGATTGCCCATGTGTTGACAAGTACCTTGGCTTTTGGCGGAATATAATAACCTCCTAATATCACACTCGATGATGTTTCTCGAGGTACCGAAAGAGGAGCTGGTGGATGTACTCTGAGAGTTTCCTTCAAGATACATTTCAAGTAATTCATTTGATTGATGTCATTCACATCTATTTTTGACTTCATTCCCACCACTCTTCTCACCTCGTCTTGTGCTCTCTTCATGATATTTGGATTCTTTATGAGCTCTGCCATTAACCATTCTAAAGTTGTTGAAGTCGTATCAGTTCCTGCGACAAACATGTCCTGAATTTTGAAAAGAGAAACATTAGCTAGACGTATGTGGAGTACTTAATTTGTGTGGGTGTGTTTGGTATTTAATTGTAGCATACTAGAGAGATGGGGGAGGGGAGAGAGAGGAGAGAAAGACCAGTAAGATTCCTTTGAGGTTTTCTTCTGTGAACTCAAATCCGAGCATTCCATCCCTCTGAAGTTGAAGAAGAATATCTACGAAATCTTTCTTATGAGGCCGGCCATCATTACAATTCCTTGTCTTGTGTTCTTCGATCACTTGAGCAAAAAATACATCTAATTCTCTAAAATTAGCTTTGAGATTCGGGATGAGCCCCGTAAGAACATCAATCCATCCCAAATAAGGGAAAAAGTCACCCAAACAAAATGTAGTCAATAGAACCCCTATCCTTCTTGATAGATGTCCAAAACTTTTCTTACCATTTTCTTCAAACGTCCGTCCAAATATACATCTTGAGACTATATTGTTTGAGGTTGCAATGATCATCTCACTTAGATTAACATGAGTTTGTTTGAGGCACGACTCTTGTATCTTCTTTATTAGCGAATAAACTTCTTCTTCCCTCACATACTCAAATGATTGCACTCTTTTAAGGCACAAAAGCTCAAGGACACAAATCTTCCTAACTTTTCTCCAATACTCACCATAGGGTGCGAACACAATGTCAGTGAAACCATAGAGTAAGGTGTTGGCGGCCGTCGTTTGGGGCCGGTTTGAGAAAACAATATCATGCGACTTCATGATTTCTCTGGCTATATCGGCAGATGACACTATCAAGGTTGGAGTATGACCCAAGTGTAAGAGTATTATGGGGCCATACTTCTCAGAAAGGGCTTGCAAAGAGCGGTGTGAGAGCTTGCGAAGCTGGTGAAAGTTGCCTATAATTGGAAGCTTTGGTGGGGATGGAGGCAAATTGAGTTTGGTGGTTTTAAATATACGTTTACAAAAACACTGAAATGAAAACATAAAGAGTAGAGACAAGAGGAGATAGACGGGTACATTTTGTAGCTCTTTCCATGATTGTATCAACCATTGTTTCAGTTCCATTTTCTCACTACCGTTCTGCACTTGGCTACGCGGCTTTTTCAGTTGTATATAAGGCGTGTTAATTTTTCAACACTTGATATATATATATATATATATATATATATATACAAGCCGCAGAATCTTGGCTTCTTGAATTTGGCCATCAGACTCAGATGATCAGCTTGCGTCAGCTCTTGTCGGATTGTTGGGGAAGAGTTCATTACATTTTCAAGAACCTGTCTCAACTCCGATCTCTCTTCGGATCCTCTCTCTCTCTCTCTCTCTCTCTCTCTCTCCATGTGGCCTTTCTGAAGCTTTGCAGCGAGACACCACCATGCATGCCTGTATTCCACACGATGACTCGTTGTCTCTCCCTCCGCCATTTTCTGAAGCTTTTTCAGTTGTATATAATGCGTGTTAATTTTTCAACACTTCATATATATATATATATATATATATATATATACAAGCGGCAGAATCTTGGCTTCTTGAATTTGGCCATCAGACTCAGATGATCAGCTTTCATTACATGAACCTGTCTTAACTCTCTCTCTCTCTCTCTCTCTCTCTCTCTCTCTCTCTCTCTCCATGTGGCCTTTCCGAAGCTTTGCAGCGAGACACCACCATGCATACGCGTATTCCTCCACACCATGACTCGCTGTCTCTCCCTCCGCCATTTTCTGAAGCTTAATTTTTCAGTTGTATATAATGCGTGTTAATTTTTCAACACTTCATATATATATATATAGAAGCGGCGGAATCTTGGCTTCTTGAATTTGTCCATCAGACTCAGATGATCAGCTTTCATTACATTTTCGAGAATCTGTCTTAACTCCGATCTCTCCTTGGATCCTCTCTCTCTCTCTCTCATTCCATGTGGCCTTTCTGAAGCTTTGCAGCGAGACACCACCATGCATGTGTTGGACAAACCCTCCAAGTGTGAAATGGTTTTTGGATTTACAGCCACCCACCCATCCACCAACTATCTACCCATCCACTGAATTCTTTGTGGCAACAAATATTGATCAAGAGAAGCACTTGATCAAGCTGCACAGAAAGAAAATTTCAAGTTGCTGTTGTTGCCCAGATGACTAACACAAGAGGGGGGTGAATTGAGTTGTATTTAAAAAAATAACAATTATAAATCAAATATATAATATAAAATATAAACAAAATATGAAACAGCAATAAATATAAAGAGTAAGGATAAGAGAGAAGCAATATTTGTTTCGGCCCCACTGCCTACATCCTCGCCTCAAGCTACCGCTTGAGGATCCCCGAATTCACTATTCAATCTCCTTCAGGTGGAAATAGAAACCTGTTATACCTTTAAACAACACCGCTACAAAGGATCCGTGTAGAACACCCTCTACACTTGCAATCACCTTACACGTGATGATTCAATGATTCCCTGTGTAGAACACTTTCTACACGCACAAGGGTTGTACACACCCTTTTACTGATACAAGAATTGATAGTGGGTAGGATATCAGAAAACACTCCTCAATGAGTGAAATAAGAACAATATAGCACAAACTATATCTTTCAAAATGAACAAGGGTTAAGGCTCAATGCTTAGAGAAGAGAGAATGAAAGTTTTGAATGAAAGTTGTATGCTCTTGGTGTTGTAAATGTGAAACTCTCAAATGATCTATTTATAGGCATATGAGACTTCATATTCAAATTTAAAAAGATTCACATGTCAAAGACATCATCATTCACTTTTCAAAAATTCAAACCTAATCTTTTTACTTTTTGCATATGACAAAAGGAGCACACTTTGCTTTTCAAAAAAATCAAACCTAATCTTTTACTTTTTGCATATGACAAAAGGAGCACACTTTGCTTTTCAAAAATTTCAAACCTAATCTTTTACTTTTTACATATGACAAAAGGAGCACACTTTACTTTTCAAATATTTCAAACAAAGACATCTTCCTTTTGCATAAGTCAAGAAAAGCATCAATCACTTTTGAAATTATTCAAATAAAACATGCACATGTGAAAGATGACAATCAATCATCTTTAATATTTTCAAAGTTCAAACCTTTAATCATGTCATGCACATGTGAAAGATGACAATCAATTATCTTTCAAAATTTTTAAATTTAATTTTCCAAATATTCAGGCATATGTGGAAAATGTATTTTAATACTTTATGATAAAATATTAATTTTTGAGCCTTAATCCTAATTTCAAATTTTTAAGAGATTTACAATATTACTCTATGACTTTAATGTAAACTTGTTCCCTTCTTACTCATGCTTGGCTCCTTGATGTGCTTGATTCCATTGTGTGGACAACTTGAGCTTGATACTCCTTTATTCTTTGAATTCATTTGTTATCATCAAAATCCATGTGTAGATGTATACTTATACAAAACTTGAAACCTTGGGTTCAACAGCTATGTTTTGTCCCCCATGGTTTCTCCTATAAAAGGAAGTGATTTGCTGAAGATTATATCATCCTCACTGCGGTAAAAGATCAAGCAGAGGGCTGAGGGCGAAATTTGGGTTCTAGTGAAACCCAGAACAGAGTGCCATTTGAGAGATAGAGAGATTGTTTATGAGTGTTTGTAATTTTGCATAAACATATTGAAAATATTGAATTTCCGCTTCAGTGGACGTAGGAAAGTTGCCGATCCACTTAAATATTGTCTCTATCTATTCTGGGTGTGATTTCTGGACGGCTGTAGGCACAACAATTGGCATCAAAGCTTCGGTTTGTGCTACCCAGAAAATTACAGTTGATCGAAATCAACTTTTGATCACACCACAATGTTTCTCTTGTCAAGATGGATCTGTTGTAAACGGCATCGAAAACGAATGCCGGAGGAGCCCATACCACCCCTGAAAGTTGGAGAGTGCGATGCACGCGCATCAGTTGCACCAGAGGAAGTAGACAAGTGGAAAACACGCGCCCACGCACGGATCGAGGAAGAAGACGCATGGGGGACACGTCTACACGCGCCTCAAGCACTTCAGATGCCTACTGTTGCGCGTGCAGTACACGGTCCAGATGATCTGGACCGTTCGTTTTTCAGATCTTTGTTCGGTTAGATCTAATAGTCGTTTGGAGTCCGATTTCAACGATCAAATAGTGCTTTCCAACTATTTCGATCCAAATAGTGCTTTCCAACTATTTGGATCATTCCAAACTCATCTGTACGGTGGGAATGTTGAGATTTGCCATCAGTACTTTGGATCTAAACTGTCGATGAGTTGCATATCATTTTGGGCTAGATCTAAGCTAGTTGGAGTCAGATTGCAATGATCAAATAGTGCTGAAAAACTATTTGGATCATTCTGGACTCATCTGTACGGTAGGAATATTGAGATTCGCCATCAATACTTTCGATCTGAATCGTCCATAAGTTGCATATCATGTTGGGCTAAATCTAAGCCATTCGGAGTCCGATTTCAACAATCAAATAGTGCTTTCCAACTATTTGGATCATTCTGAACTCATCTGTATGGTGGGAATGTTGAGATTCGCCATTGGTACTTTGGATCTGAACTATCGATGAGTTGCAGATCATTTTGAACTAGATCTATGCCAGTTGGAGTTCAATTGCAATGATCAAATGGTGCTGTCAAATTATTTGGATCATTCTAGACCCATCTGTATGGTGGGAATGTTGAAATTCACCATCGGTACTGTCGATCTGAACTGTTCAGTGTTGCAGATCGTTTTGGGCTTGATCTATGCCAGTTGGAGTCTAATTACAATGATCAAATGGTGTTGTCAAACTATTTGGATCATTTCAAACTCATCTGTATGGTGGGAATGTTGAGATTCGCCATCGGTACTATCGATCTGAACTGTCGATGAGTTGCAGATCATTTTGGGCTAGATCTATGCCAGTTGGGATTCAATTGCGATGATCAAATGGTGCTGTCAAACTATTTGGATTATTCCAGACTCATCTGTACGGTGGGAATGTTGAGATTCACCATCGGTACTGTCGATCTAAACTATTCAGTGTTGCAGATCGTTTTGGGTTTGATCTATGCCAGTTGGAGTTGAATTGCGATGATCAAATGATGCTGTCAAACTATTTGGATCATTCTAGACTCATCTGTATGGTGGGAATATTGAGATTCACCATCGGTACTTTCTATCTGGACCATTCATGATTCATATCAGTTTTGGGCTTGATCGTAGCCAGTTGGAGTCGTGACAGACTCTTTTGTTTTGGGCTTGATCGCAGCCAATTGGAGTCGTGACGGACTCATTTGCTGTGGGCTTGATTGTAGCCAGTTGGAGTCAAGATAGACTCATTTTGTTTGGGCTTGATTTAATCCAGTTGGGATTGTGAAGTTTGATGGTGCAAACTTCAGATCATTGGACGATGCTGATTAACTTGTTATATCAGCAGGTTTTGGCAGTCATACAATTCATGGAGCATATTGTTATTAAGAGGAGAACCAAACCGGATCTCATTGTGGCTTTATTTGAAAAGCCAGTTGCAAATAACAAAGTGATGATGAAGAGATTGTTCAACTTCAGAGAAGGCAGAAGGTATTATTGTTGCCCAATAGTATTTGGCATTGCGGTCAAAAAGTTGAGAGGTCATTAGAATGGCTATGAGTAATTATGCAAAGAAGATGAAGTTGAAGAGATCTTATCCTAGATGAAGAGGTGCGCATAAGAGTTTTTGGCAAGATCTCGAGTTTGTGGCAAGACAGGCCACAAGAGATTGCTAAAATTAGGAGAAAACTGAGAATGATGTTGTGAATATGGTGACTGAAGAAATACAAGACGTCGTATTTCTTGCAGTGCACAATTCTGTTAAAGACAGCTTGAAGACAACAGTCATTCAGGTGTGTTTTCTCAAAAGGGCGTGGAAGGTCACGAATGATTAATTGGTCTTGGCTTGTGGTAATGGTCGTGTGAATTAAATGAGGAAGTTAAAGGAGCTCAATTTTACTTTTCCTCATCTAAACCTGAAGAAATCTCCCTAGACCACGACATGAAGCAAATGTGTGAGAGATGGGAACAAAACGTCAGATGTTCCAGGGATGTTTACACCTAAAGTTGATGATCACATAACTACCCAAACGATAAGACCTCCATGGTGGTTACTACTTTAAATTGTATCTTGCTGAATGAAGGTAATGAACTACGGTATGACAAAAAAATAAAAAATCTTGCAAGAAGGGAGATTATGCAAGTCGAAGATTGCACACAAGATGGGCACATCGACTAAAGACAACAGCAGGATGATGAGTCAGTCAGATCAGAGAAGGAGACCTCAGCAACAGGTTCTCTGATATGTGTCAAGGTCCGTGCGAGACCATTGATTCCCAGTGTGGTGGGAGATGTGTTGATTAAGGGCATTGTACGTGATGAACTAAAGTAATGCATCACTTTAGTTAGTCTTCTAACTTGAAGACATGACCTATAAAATTGTATAGATGATAAGGGATCATGCTGGAGATAGAGGCTAGCATGTTGAGAACCAGTCTCCAAGTTGGAGATTGGTGTGATTGTAGGATTATGGAGCCTGGTTTTGAAAGCTGTAAAGGTACCAGGTAGATTTTTCGCTCGGCTGTGGCACGAGCGAAGCTCAGTTTGCTCAAGGTGTACATGAGTGCGGACTCATGGACTCGAGCTGAAAGAAGAATCATAGAGAGTTGAGATTGTGCAGTAAAGCACTTGTAAATCTCCTCTGAAGAAAATCCCTTGCAAGCTCCGTGGGTGTAGACGATGCTGATGCATTTGAAGATGCATTTGGAGGGGCATCAAGACATCCATTTGAAGACGTACTTGCAAATTCATTTGATAGCGGATCTCTCATGGCTGACAAGCATTCCAATGAAAGAGTGCAATCATTTGAAGGATGCAACCATTTGTAACATCCTAGTATGGCACACTTGGGTGGAGGGGGTGATTGTTGGACAAACCCCCCAAGTGTGAAATGGTTTTTGGATTTACAGCCACCCACCCATCCACCAACCATCTACCCACCCACCGAATTCTTTGTGGCAGCAAATATTGACCAAGAGAAGCTCTTGATCAAGCTGCAAGTACCTCAGTTTCACCAGACCAGACTTATCTTTTAGTGTGAACTATGTCTGTCAATTCCTAGAAGCACCTATTGTGGCTCATTTCTAGCTTGTCAAAATGATCCTTAGGTACTTGCAAGGCACAACTAAACTTGGCCTACACATCATCTCAGACAGCAGCCTTGATTTATATGGCTTCTCGGATGTAGATTGGGCTGGTTGCCCCACCACAAAGAGACCCACCTCAGGCTATTGTACATTCATTGGCAGCAATTGCATCTCTTGGAATGTAAAGAAGCAACCAACAGTTGCAAGGTCCAGTGCAGAGGCTGAATATAGGGCCATGGCTTCCACAACAATAGAATTGACTTGGATTTCCACTTTACTTTGAGACTTTGGGGTGTCTCTCTTCAAAACACCTATTCTCCATTGTGATGACATGAGTGCCTTATTTATGATGGTAAATCTAGTTCTACATGCTCGAACAAAGCACATAGAACTTGATTATCAATATGTTAGGGAAAGAGTGGCACTTGGTTCCTTAGAAACAAATTTTGTCACATCACTTGCATAGCTTGCAGATTTGTTCACAAAACCTTTACTCAAGACTCAGTTCAAGTACCTGCGTAACAAATTTTGGCCTCTACTTTCTTCCACAGCCAAGTTTGAGGTGGAATAAAAAGAATGAAAACAAAGTAATGACAAATGTTCATCAATTAGGGATATCAGCACAAGATCACAGCAATCCTTAGCAATATTCTATGCAATCCTCTCTAGTCCACTAGTGTATATTCATAGGAGTAAATCACGTGTATTAGTTTAGCATAGTATCTATTAAGCTTCTGCTAGCTATATACTTTTGTATAGAATTCTTTCCTTTTATGTAGTCTTTTCATAGATAGATATCTGATTGTACATTTGATATATATATATATATACATATATGAATACGGTCACACTCTCTATCTCAACTCGTGAGATAGTGTTTATCAAAAAACTTTTCACTCAATACTATTCACAAATCATCTTAAAATTAACAAAATTCTCATCTCATCTCATTCCATAGACATCCTGTAATTAAATCCATGAAACAGTGTGAAAGCCAATATCTTATTTCATTGCAACATTTTATTTATTTAGTTTATATATATAGAAAAATAATTCTACTCATCATCCCCCACACATCACACACCATATATACACAACTTTTTATTTTTTATTTTTTCCTCTTACCAAATATATGGTGTATAGATGATGAGTAGAAATTAGTTTAGGAAGGATAAACAAAAAAATAAAAATAAATAATAAAAATAAGTGTGGTGTGTGGGAATGATGAGTAGCAAAACTCTTATATATATATATATATATGCCTCTTACTATTTCAAATATTTTTTTCTTTCATGAACATGCTAACTTTTTATTTCATTGCAATATTATTTAAAACTAATGAATAAATAATGAAAAACATGAATAACATTAACAAATTAATTAGCAAAAAGTATGGTTTTCAGACATGTTTAATCTAAGGAAGGATGATTTTCCCTTGGGATCAAGTCATTGATGATATAGGATCAACGCAAGCTACTTGTTAGAGTACGTCATTTCTCAAATCCTTTTTATTACCTTTCCTTATATGTAATAATTGAATTGAGAAGATTGACAGGTTCACTTTAGTTATAAAGTGACGTGGCATTAAGTTTGGCTTTGTTTTTTTTTTGTTAAAAATACCATTCCAAAGACTTGACTCGCCTGTTGCTCAACTCTTGCTCAACAATTCGCTCAAAAGTTCACTTAAGAGAGAGCCAACTCTTAAGTTCACTCAACACTCGCTCGACAATCGCTTGAGCAGGTAGCCAATCTGTGAGTTCGCTTGACACTCGTGCGACACTCAGCTCGAGTGAGTGCCTACCCTTAACTTCTGCTCGACACGCGCTTGACAATTTACTCGAGTAAATGTTCAATTTGAAGGCTTCTCACAATGTGGACTATAAATACACGCGTTTCTCATGTATTTTTCAACTCTTAGAAGCCATATGATATATATATATATATATATATATATATATATATAGAGAGAGAGAGAGAGAGAGAGAGAGAGAGAGAGAGAGAGAGAGAGAGAGAGAGAGAGAGAGAGAGTCATTTTGTGCAGAATCTTGAGTGTTCATTGGGTGTATTAGGGCTTTGGGATTGAGGATTTTGTGATTGCTCTCTTATACTCCACATTTGTTGATAGTGAATTCATTGAGACTGACCTCGACATTGGACGTAGGCTCACATTGAGCCAAACCACTTATATCCTGGTATTCTATGTGTGATTGTTGTTATTTCCTTTTTGTTTTTGCTTCTGCTGTTAATAGTTTAATCCCAACAAATTGGTATTAGATTGTCAGGCTCTGTGTGAGATCTCGAGGAATGGCTATGGCAAAGTTTGAAGTGGAGAAATTCAACGGTCAGAACAGCTTCAGTTTTTGGTGCATTAAGATGAAATTTTTACTGCGACAACAAGGGTTGTCAAAGGTATTGGATAAGAAGGTGACTAATGATTCTTCTGCACCGTTAAGAGAAGAAGATGAGAAAGCACGTAGTGCTATCCTGTTGTCACTATTAGATGGAGTTTTGATGGAGGTTGTTGATGTGGAGACCACTACTGGTCTTTGGAAGAAACTTGAGAACTTGCATATGAAGAAATCACTTACCAACCATTTGTATTTAAAGCAAGGATTATGCACTCTCAAGATGAGGGAAGGTACTCCAATTTTTTATCATCTAGATGAATTTAATAAAATTATTATGGATATGAGGAATATTGATATTAAGCTTGATGATGAGGATCAAGCCTTAATTGTTTTGTGTTTGTTGCTAGTCTCGTTCGATAATTTTGTAAACTCAATATTGTATGGTAGAGATACTAACTCCTTGGTAGATGTAAATTATGCTTTAAATTTTAAGGAGTTGAGAACAAAATTGGGTATACAAGGCACGGATAATCAAGCCGATGACTTGTTTGTGAAATGTTCTTCTGGTGGTAGATTTAGGGAAAGAAGTTCGGAAAAGGGTAGGGATAATTCTAGTGGTAGCTCTAATTTAACAAGAAAATGTTAAATGTCACTACTGTCATATGTTTGGTCATTACAAGAATGAGTGTCCCAGATTGAAAAGCAACGAGGAAGGTAAAAGTTCCTCCAATGTTGTTAGCATTGAAGAACAATCTAACTTTGATATTGTCCTAGTACAAAGCGGCTCTAGCGGTCGTTTTGGTTACAAGTAGGTCATGGATTCAAGTTGTACGTTTCATATGTGTTCTAGGATAGATTGGTTCACTAGCTATGAATCAATCAATGGTGATTCCATTTCGGCTGGAAATGATATGGCTTGTGATATTGTTGGGACCAGTTCAATAAAGATTAAGATGTATGATAGAATCGTTAAAATTTTGTCTAACTTTCGTCATATTCGGTCTTTGAAGAAAAATCTTATATCTTTGGGCATTCTTGATTCTTTTGGCTATTAGTATTCAGCTGCAAGTGGAGTCATTCGAGTCTACAAGGGTTTTTCGATGGTAATGATAGGGAAGAAGATAGATGGTCTTTATTTTCTTCAAGGAAGTACAGTGATTGGTCGAGCTACATGTTTAGACGTTCCAGATTTAGGTATTATTTGTTTATGGCACATGTGACTAGGCCATATTGGGTGAACGAGTGTGGTCATTTGTGATTAGGCAATTTTTTACTTTGTGTGATCAGAAGACGAGAAAGCTTGATTTTTTTTTGTTGGCATTGTATTCTTGTAAAGCACTGTAGAATTAGTTTACTACAGTTTATTTCTTTTTTATTTTTAGGGTACATCTTGTGTGATGTGGTGCCCTACTTCTACTCATATTTGTTGATGACCATTTGAGAAAAAGTTTGGGTTTATTTATATTTAAACTCTTTGTTTAGTGATCTTTTTGATATGTTCAAGCACTTGAGAAGGCTAGTGACCTACAGACAAGCATTTTTTTTCTAGACCGTACAGTTGAGTCCACTCCACAGAAATGGGATAACTGAACGGATGAATCGGACTCTTGAGAAGAGCTTGTAGTATGCTTTTGGGTTTTTCAGGCTTGTCTACAGCTTTAGGTAAAGCGGTCAACACAACTACTATTGGGTGAACCTTTCTTCTTTCCACAGCTTTGCAGTTGTTGTTTCCACAAGAAAGAAGAGCAGGGTTATAGCAAGAAGGTGGAGTTGTGGGAGAGTTTCACAATAGAGTGCAGGTGGTAATCTAGATCATGCTATTAAAATTAAGCATGATTCTGATTTTGGCATTGATGCAGAGTAAGAGCAAGTCTACAGTTTCATCTGGTAGATAGAGGAGGTGGTTTTACCACTTTTAGGATATGCTCATGTAGACTTTGTGGTGTTCTTACTTTGACAAAGAATATTTGTTGTTTGCCTTCATGTTTATATAAAAGCTGTTGTTCAAGTAAGTAGTTTGTATAGTGGTGCGTTGCCTTTGTGTGAAGAGGTTGAATCTTTTCATCAGGACCAAGGTTGTGATTTGGTCAAGTGGTTTATGAAATTGAAGACTTTTAGGTGGAAATTGAGTTATTCAAGGATAGAAGTTGTGTTCGAAGTTTTTGATTCCCTTAGAAAATTTGTTGGATGGGGTCAGTTCTCTGGTTAATGGATTTTTTGTTTAGGCTTGAACTCCCCAAGGTAGAGATTTGTTGAGTTTCACTTGATTTCTTGTTGAAAATGCCATTCTAGAGGCTTGGCTTGACTGTTACTCGACCCTGGCTCAATCGTGGCTTGACCTTGGCTCAATACTTCCTTCAACACTCGCTTGACAGTCAGCTCAAGCGGGAAGCCAACCAGTGAGTTCACTCGACACCCACTTGACAGTCAACCCGAGCGGGAATCCAACCCATGAGCTTGCACGACATTCAGCTTGAGCGAGTGCCTGCTCCAAATGTCCGCTTGACATGTACTCAACGCTACGCTCGAGTGAGTGTTAAGTTTTAAGGCTTCTCACGCCGTGGACTATAAATACATGCTTTTCTCATGTATTTTTCTACTCTTAGCAGCCATATATATCTATTTGTGTGTGTGTATATATATATCTAGAGAGAGAGAGAGAGAGAGAGAGAATCCTTTTGTGAAGAATCTAGAGGGTTCATTGGGTGTATTGGGGCTTTGAGATTGGGGATTTTATGATTGATCTCTTATGCTCCACCTTTGTTGATAGTTAATTCGTTTAGACCGACCCCGACAGTGGTCGTAGGCTCATATTGAGCCGAACCACTTATATCTTGGTTTCCTATGTGTGATTGTCGTTATTTCCTTTTTGTTTTTGCTTCCGGTGTTATATTTCAAATTAGCATTTGTTAACCGGTTAATCCCTGGGTTGATGCAATGTATTAGATCTAGTATTTTACGTTTAAAATAAATTTACAAAATGATAAACCACACCATTTTGTGAGTTTCCTTTTATATAATCACATTATGTAGCAATTCTCTATATTAATATCACAATTTGCATGTTTTGTTTTAACCATTTTAGTATGTTAATTAACAAGTGATTATTATAAGACAAGATTAGCACAAAAACAAAGGATCAACAAAAAGGAACGAAAGGAAAAGACTTGGGAGCTAAAAAGGGAGAGGAACAATTTGAATATGAATATTATGGTCTTTTAAGTTTAGAATAGTTTGAAAGGTCATGTTAATAAAAATTTTAAAAGTTCTTAAAAACTTTTTTCTTTCTCTCTTTATATAACATATGCACTTTGTCTTCGCTCTCCTATATATAATTTATTGGAGCTAATTAGTAATCGAAGAATTCATCATTAAAAAAAGGAAAATACTATAGCCACAAAGGGATTATACAAAAGTAAATCTACAAACTAATATGGTTTGATGTAATACGTCAGATTGTAAAGTTACTTTTATTATAAAGTAGATCTAATGGATTTCATGAGATCGCATTAGTTTGTGGATTGATTTTGTGTTATATGTTTGTGTCTGTAGCAGTTCTCATAAAAAAATTGAACAATAATATATAATTTATTTTTAAATTATTCTATATGCACCATATGTATCCAAGTAGCACGGATATTTCTATATATTGAACATTAAGCCTCTATGAATAATATGGTTGAAGTCCCCTAATTATATAATTAATTTGAAATGAGTATATGCTGGATGTACCACAAAACTACAAATTTTACTACATAGACTTTGCAAACTTATTAGCAAACATGAACAAAAGTTCAAATAAAAAATTAGCCAAAGTAATTCTATCTATTTACACAATAGTCATCATGTGTTGCCAATCATATGAGGTATAAAAGATTTGGAAAATGATACTATGTCCCTTCAATTTCACTAGTAATGTATTTTATTTTATTTTTTCAGTTTTCTTTTTCTTAATAGTTAAGGAAGTGACAATTAGTGTATTTGTGTCTTTTAAGAAAAATGTTTAAAGATCTTTAAAAAAATATTCAAAAGAAAAAAGAAAATACAATTTGCACTAGGAGCATACCAAGTGGGCAAACTTGGGACATGGCAAGTAGCACTTCCCATAACATTTTTGTGCTAAAATTTGTTGTGAGCTTAGCGTAGCATGCATTATGCATATTTCATTTCAATAAGATCTAGAACAGAAGAGGTGAACAACCACAAGAAAAGTCATATATTGTAATGCTCCAATGGATAATCCAAATCACATAGTCTATTCTCCAAAAGGCCTAGTTAATGATAAATTGGATCCCCATTGAAATATTATAAAGAGGAAGAACTTCTCTTTTTCAATCAACGTAAGATTCCATACACTACCTATCTTTATTCTTATCACATGAGTTATCTCTCTCACACACACAAACACACACACACACATATATATATATATATATATTATGAACATTATGAATCTAATCTTAATGGATGGTCATGGAGAGTACAATATTGGTACCAGATGAAGAGGAGTTTTCTTAGTAACAACCTGGGCGTTAACTTCACTCATGTCCAAGTGATATTTCTCCTGTCCAATGATTGGTGGAGGCAACTTCCAGTCAAACCAACACAACAGGTTGGCAATCACAAATTCAACAGTAGCAACACCGAATATCAATCCAGGGCACCCCCTTCTCCCACCTCCAAACGGGAGGAATTCAAAATATTTTCCTCGAAAATCAATTGGGTTGTCTATGAATCTCTCGGGGAGGAACTCTTCTGGCCTCTCCCATACACTAGGGTCCCTTTGTATTGCCCATATATTGACAAATACTTTTGTTTTTGGTGGAATATCATAACCTCCTCCTAGTATCACACTTGCTGATGTTTCTCGAGGTAGCAAAAGAGGAGCTGGTGGATGCAGTCTGAGAGTTTCGTTGACGATACATTTCAAGTAATGCATTTAATGATGTCATTCACATCTATTTTCGACTTCTGGCCCATCACTCTTCTCACCTCATCCTGTGCTCTCTTCATGATACTTGGATTTTTTATGAGCTCTGCCAGTAACCATTCTAAAGTTGTTGAAGTAGTATCAGTACCTGCCATATTGGAAATAAAGAATACAAATTCATCTTCGATGCTCACAGCTGCACCAGATTAAATATTATAGCATACATTCTGTTATAGTTTGTTACGTGAGCTGGAATTAGCATGCATTATTTCATTTATTTTATTCCTTTGTAAATGTGATATATAAGTGACTGATCACCTTGTAAATGATATACATGAATGAAATGAACTTTTCTTCAACCTTCGTATCCTCTGTTTTCTGCCTCATCTGTGCCATACTCAATATGGTATCAGAGAGCAATGAGTGAAACCCCTCCTCATTCCGATTCTGAACCTGAACCCGCACCAGATATGGCTTCCAATCCTGCGACCAACCCCCACCATCCCGCTAGTCCATACTATATTCAACCCGGCGAAGGGGCCTCTTCTCCCCTTGTTCCAGATCTGTTAACTACAGAAAATTATGTGACCTGGGCTCGCACCATGAGACGTGCTCTCAACATTAAAAATAAACTAGGCTTTCTCGATGACTCAATCCCCAAGCCCACAGCTGCTTCTGATCCTCTTCTTGTCCCATGGGAGCGCTGCAATGACATGATTCTCGCCTGGCTCCAACACTCTGTTAGTTCAGACCTTCGATCAAGCATTGCATATGCAGACACCGCCGCCAACGTTTGGAAAGACCTTCGTGACCGCTTTTCCATCCAAAATGCTCCTCGCATTTTTCAATTAACCAAATCAATCTCATCACTGATTCAGGACACTGATTCAGTGAGCCAGTACTACAACAAACTTAAATGCCTTTGGGACGAGCTGGAAGTCTATGAACCAGCACCTTCGTGTACCTGTGGTTCTCTCAAAACCTTGCTGGACAATACTCATCGACACAAGGTAATGCAATTTTTAATGGGATTAAGTGACTCTTACGATTCTATTCGTGCTCAGATCTTACTTCAAGATCCCTTGCCTTCGTTGAATCGAGTCACTTCTCTGGTTCAACAAGAGGAACGCCGAAGACAGCTACATGCCATTCCGGCACCTCTTGCCATGGTTGCTCGAGTTCCTGACCAACGCCAATCTTCAAGAAAGGAACGATTATTCTGTTCCCATTGTAACATTCAAGGTCACTCTCTCGAGCGATGTTTTAAAGCAAATCCCAATCTACCGATCTGTGCACACTGCCGCATCCCAGGACATACTAAGGAAAAATGCTATAAGCTTCACGGGTTCCCATCTGGACACAAAGCCAATCTCAGATACAAATCTTCAGCAAGTCAAGCTTCGCTCGAGCAGGACCAGATCATCAATAGACCTCCTATTACTCAAGAACAGTACAGCCACCTCCTTGCTTTACTCAACCAAACTTCCTCTAATTCCTCAACAGCTGTGAACAATGTGCAAGCTAGCTCTCTTGACTCTAACACGCTTCCCATGTCTGGTATTTCTTATTCCAACTCCATTAACACACACCACAAAGTCACTCACCTCAACACTTCATGGATACTTGACACGGGTGCCACAGATCATATGATCTGTAATCCTCATCTCTTCACTCATAATATCACAGCTGTTCACCACACTATCAAGCTTCCTAATGGTCACAACACGGTAGCCACCCATGTTGGTGATGTCTATCTCTCGGCTCGCCTAACTCTAAAAAATGCCTTGTGTGTTCCAGATTTTTCTTTCAATCTTATTTCTGCCAAGGCTTTATCCACTCACTTGAATTGTTGCCTAATATTCACATCTACATCTTGTTTCATTCAGGACCTTTCATCTTGGAGGACGATTGGACTGGGAACGGTACTTAATGGCTTATATCATCTCCAGCTTCCTCAACAGCACACCACGGCCTTACAATCTGTTTCTGCCCCTATCTTACGTTCTTCCATCAACAATTACATCTCAGACAACCCCAAGTTTGATACATTTTCCTTATGGCACTATAGGCTTGGACATAGCTCCATGACTAAATTTGTATTGAATGACATTTCTCAATTTAATTCAAAGCAACTTTCCAATCACAAACATATATGTGAAATTTGTCCATTAGCCAAACATCATCGTTTGCCATTTCCTCAATCCGAATCTACAGTTTTTAAACCTTTTGAATTGGTTTCGGTAGACATATGGGGACCAAATCAAACTGCTGCTTATGATGGGACCAAATATTTCCTTACCATTGTATATCAATTCACTCGTTGTACTTGGATATACTTGTTAAAATCAAAATCTGAAGCAAGACTATCACTTCAGAATTTTTTTTTCCTTGTCCAAACACAATTTGACACATGCATTAAAATCATCCGATCTGATAACGGAGCCGAATTCCAAATGCCATCATTTTATCAATCCAAAGGTGTTTTGCATCAACTCACATGCGTAGCCACACCTCAACAAAATGCCTTAGCTGAACGAAAACATCAGCATATATTAAATGTTGCCCGTGCACTCAAATTCCAATCGGGACTTCCCATGCAATACTGGCCTGAACTTATCACCACAGCAGTATATCTCATTAACCGCACCCCCTCTTCACTTCTTCAATACAAATCTCCTTTTGAACTTCTATACAATCAAAAACCAGCTTATACACAGCTCAAAGTCTTCGGCTGTCTATGCTATGCATCTACACTAGCCCACACCCGCACCAAATTTGAGCCTAGAGCACGTCCTTGCATCTTCATTGGTTACCCTTTTGGAGTCAAGGGATATAAACTTCTTGACATTCACACCAAACAAATCTTCCTCTCACGTGATGTAATTTTCCATGAAAACTCATTTCCTTTCAAACAAATCACTAATCTTCCATCTGCATCTCAAACAGCTCAACCTATGCCATCTGATCACATCCTCACTACTCCATCTCAGATGCTCACTCCTGCACCAGATTTTGTTCCCGAACCTCCTCCTTCATCTCTTGACAATGTCAATCATTCTCCCATTATCACTTCCCCTCCCATTATCACTTCTCCTCCCACCCAACCTACACCACCTCTACGCAGATCCAATAGACCCCGAAAACCACCTACCTATCTCCAAGACTTTCATTGCCATCAAGTCACAGCTTCCAACCAATCCTTGTCCACGATGCAAGCTCCTGATGAAAATCCAACCACTGGTAAGGTTGTCTCTTATCCCCTTTCTTCTTTCTTATCTTATGATTCTCTTTCTCCTACCTTTAAGGCATTCACCACTTCCCTCTCTCTCAATGCTGAACCATCCACTTATTCCCAAGCTGCAAAACTTCCTATTTGGTGCAAAGCAATGGAACAAGAGCTTGCTGCTCTCGACCTTAATGAGACCTAGTCTATTGTTGATCTTCCTCTCGGCAAGAAGCCTATTGCTTGCAAGTGGATATACAAGCTTAAATTTCATGCCGATGGCACACTTGAAAGAGCTAAGGCCCGTTTAGTCGCAAAAGGTTTCACCCAACTTGAAGGGGTCGATTTCCATGACACCTTTTCACCGGTTGCAAAACTGACATCCATACGCTGCATGCTTGCTGTTGCCGCTATAAAAGGCTGGGATCTCCAATAACTTGACGTCAACAACGCCTTCTTGAATGGCGAACTTGATGAAGAAATATATATGAAACCTCCACCAGGTCATCCAGGAGCTACAACCAGCAAAGTTTGTCGTCTCCACAAAAGTTTATATGGCTTGCGGCAAGCGTCCAGACAATGGAATACAAAGCTCTCTTCCACTCTTGCCGAGTTTGGTTTTATACAGTCCAAATCAGACTACAGTTTGTTCACCAAACAAAACCCCACTTCCTTTGTTGCACTTCTCGTGTATGTTGACGACATCATTATAATGAGTTCTGATGTTCCATCCCGTGAGGTTGTAAAGCATTTTCTGGCAGCAAAATTCAAAATCAAGACACTCGGCACACTCAAGTATTTCCTTGGCATGGAAATTGCACGATCACAGCATGGGATTCAGATCTGTCAACGAAAATATGCACTGGATATTCTGTCTGAAACTGGCTTATTGGCTGCCAAACCATCACCTCTTCCCATGGAACCCAATATCAAGCTCAGCAAAGATGATGGTGAACCATTTCATGACCCAACTTTGTATCGCAAGCTAGTAGGCAAGCTGCTGTACCTCACTAACACAAGGCCTGATTTGAGCTATAGCATTCATCTCCTTAGTCAGTTTATGGAAACTCCAAGAATGCCACATTACAATGCCATCATCAAAGTGCTCAAATATGTCAAAGGCACACTAGGACAGGGCCTGTTTTTTCCAGCTTCTTCCCAACTTCAGCTTCTAGCTTATTCAGATGCCAATTGGGGAAACTGTCCAGATACACGGCGCTCCACTACAGGGTTTTGTGTCTTTATTGGCAACTCTCTTGTGTCCTGGAAATCCAAGAAACAGAATACCATATCACGTTCCTCTGCTGAATCCGAGTATCGAGCCATGGCGTCCGTCGTATGTGAACTTACGTGGCTTCGCTACTTGCTGCATGATTTTCACATTGACATTTCCTTGCCCGCAACTCTATATTGTGACAACATTGCAGCACTTCACATAGCAACAAATCCCGTGTTCCACGAGCGAACAAAGCATATTGAACTAGACTGCCATCTAGTTTGTGATAAAATACTCGCTGGTCAAGTGGTCACTGCGCATGTTGCATCCTCGGCTCAACTTGCAGACTTACTCACCAAACCGCTGCACTCTCCCAATTTCAATCGGCTACTACTCAAGATGGGAGTAATCAACATTTACTCTCCATCTTGCGGGGGGATATTGGAAATAAAGAATACAAATTCATCTTCGATGCTCACAGCTGCACCAGATTAAATATTATAGCATACATTCTGTTATAGTTTGTTACGTGAGCTGGAATTAGCATGCATTATTTCATTTATTTTATTCCTTTGTAAATGTGATATATAAGTGACTGATCACCTTGTAAATGATATACATGAATGAAATGAACTTTTCTTCAACCTTCGTATCCTCTGTTTTCTGCCTCATCTGTGCCATACTCAATATGCCACAAACATGTCCTGAATTTTGGTAAAAGAAAACAATATTAAACTGCGTATAGAGTGTTTACAATATGCACTAACAAAAATACACACAACACACACACACCGAGAGAGAGAGAGAGAGAGAGAGAGAGAGAGAGAGAGAGAGAGAGAGAGAGAGAGAGAGAGACCAGTAGGATTGCTTTGAGGTTGTCATCCGTGAACTCAAATTCAAGTGTGCCATCCCTTTGAAGTTGGAGGAGAATATGCACGAAATCTTTCTTGTTAGGCTGTTCATCATTACTTTTTACTGTTTTGTGTTCTTCAATCACTTGATCAAAAAATGTATCTAATTCTCTAAAAGTGGCTTTGAGACTTGGGATGAATCCCGTAAGAACATCAACCCATCCCAAATAAGGGAAGAAATCACCAAAACAAAATGCTGTCATTTGCACCATTACCCTTCTTGCTAGATGTCCAAAACTTCTCTTGCCATCTTCTTCTTCAAACTTCTGTCCAAGCGTACATCTAGAGACTATGTTGTTTGAGGCTGCAATGATCATCTCAGTTAGATTAACGGAAGTCTGTTTGGAGCACGACTCACGTACCTTACTTGTTAATGAAGCAACTTCTTCTTCCCTTATATGTTGGAATGACTGCACTCTTTTGAGGCTCAAAAGCTCGAGGACACAAATTTTCCTAACTTGTCTCCAATACTCACCATAGGGCGCGAATCCCATGTCAGTGCAACCATAGAGTAAGATTTTGGATGCTGTGTTTTGGGGTCGGCTTGCGAAAACAGTATCATTTGTCTGCAAGACTTCTCTGGCCAACTCTGCGGATGATACCACGAGGGTTGGAGCATGGCCCAAGGATAAGAGCATTAAGGGGCCATACTTCTTAGAAAGGGCTCGAAGGGAGCGGTGTGGGAGTGTACCAAGCTGGTGAAGGTTGCCTATGATTGGAAGCTTTGGTGGGGATGGAGGTAAATTGGGTTTGCCACTTCTAAATACGCGTTTAAAAAAGTACAGAAATGAAAAGATCATGAAAAGAAGAGATAGGAGGAGATTGACGAGTATTTTGTGAAGCTCTTGCCATGATTGCGGCAACCATGATAGCGAAGTCATTTCCTGATGTTGTCGACGTGTTAGGCGCTGGTAACCCGGTTCTTTCAGCTGGCTATAAGTTTTTCAACACTTGAGGCAGGCAATACCATATATATAAACATATTGTAAAATAGAATGACATAATTTAGGTTGCAAAATTACGAGGGAATCTTTGCATCTTTCGCTTGTGCATATGCATACTGCAGACATGTTGAAAAGTGAAAGCAGTCGGCTAGCTCTCTTCACCTGGACACTCACATTTCACATATTTAAATCCCGGCGTTTGAAATCTTTGGATAGAATTACAGTCAGATATAGCAACTAGGCTGGGTATAGCCCAACTTATCCAATCAAAGTTATTCGTTTTACCATTTAATAATATTATTTTTCGTCAAATTTCTATAAAGATTTTTTATATGGCACAAAGAATACGTCAAATATCTCAGAGGAATTCATATATATATATATAATGTACACAAGCAAAAGAGAATTGTGCATCATTTGATTTATTTAATATATATGCTTCTTTCAATTCAAATATTTAAATAATTTACCCTTTTGATATCCATGTAAACTTTTGATGATCGCATTGCAATTTCCTTAAAAAAGATTTTTATCAAAGAATAATGTTCGTAAAGATGAATGACAATAAGAAGGTAGCAAAAGGACTGCTTTGACCACTGTTTTAGGATCCATGCTATTGGTGGACAAAAACCTACTCTTGCCACACAACACTTTAATGAAAAAAAGAAAGAATGAAAAGACATTATTAATTGCACAAAAGTTAATTAACGAAGAAAAGCACCTAAAAAGGAATAGTCTCTAGATAAGGGGTTGATTTCTTGATCATCTTTCTCCTCGCACGGTAACTCACAGCGAATGAGATCGAGTTGGATTTTATAAAATACAATTTTTTGTAAAATATGAAGAAAGATGGCGGCCAAGAGTCCCCTCCAATAAATTTGATCATGCTATAAATTTATTTATATAGCCATACATAACCACTAATTAAGATTATTGAACCATCAATTAAGACCAATCTTTAGCCACTAATTAAGATTATTGAGCCATCAATTAAGAGCCATTTTTAGTCATCAATGAAGATTTAAGCTACACCTACCCCTTTGTACTCCTATATATATGGATATCATTCTCTTGTATATGTATCAAGTTTTGCATTGAAAAACAACTCTTTCTCTTGCAATATTCTCTCTCTCCCTCTCTCTCTCTCTCTCTCTTTTCATTAGTTTCATAACACTTTATCAGCACGAGGTTCTGTTGATTTTAAAACTAGTGGTCTTCTACTTCAAGTAAGTTTTTCAATATATTATTTGCAATCCCCAAGGTGAGTATAAAGATTATATTCATTATTATTACTTGATAAAATTCTATGTTTATTCACATAGTTTATATACAAAGTTCTATTTATTTTTTATACTTGTTATGAATTATTGATGATAAGATTCATTTTGACATAGAAATTGAGCATCCTTGAAGGATCGCTCTAAACCAATAATTTTATTGAGTATCTCATAATAAAAGATCTATTGATTTTGTGAGATAGTTTAAATGAGTGATACGTGTACCAAAAGCTTATTATGATTAATGCACCTGAAGTTGCATAATTGAAATTGTGTAAGGAAAAGCCACTAAATAATATATGTTTAAAATGAATGCCTCGAATATGCTCTTAAAGTAGCAATATCGAGTACAAAAGTTCACAATATATTCTAAATTTATATCTGATCTTCTAGTGGCTAAGCAAAATAATGAGATTTTGTTAAGAAATCATTGGTCACGTCCTACTAGTTTCACATCATTCCCTAAAGTGAATGGTATTGGATTTATATCATTCTTATAAGAGAATGATGCATTGTTTTCAAAGAAACCAAGAGATTGGATGTGGTGATGAATATCTTTATAGTACTTCTATGATTTCGGGCTAGAAACTCGTATTGGAAAAACTATCAGCTTTCTCTTTGAGATGATATTATACAACTATTGAACAAATATTATGATGCATAAAAAATGATATGATTCAAAATATTTGTATGCTTTTCATGATTATCTTGATCATCCGAAATCAATTACGATAAGTCGAATAATTTTTATATGGATGTCTATAAAAGAACCAGAAGATTCTTTTACTATAAAAGTTTTCACACCATGATCGGAAAGAAAAATTTGCTAAAAGCAAATAAAATGAGATAATTTGACGTTATCTTGATTATCATAAATGAACTGAAAGTTCAGATAATAATTAATTTATGGATGCAAGAAGATAAAAAGGTCTCATATTCTAGCTGCTAAAATCCCAGTAAGGATTGAAGTTCTCGTAGGACAATTAAGAAATTTAGCAGTCTAATGAACATAAGACATGTCTAAAAGCGTGTGAGACATATTGATACAAAAGATAAAACATCCCGAAAGAGAAAAGCACAAAGAAAAGAAATTGGTACTTCTAAAGAGGCCGTACTCACAAAACAAGCAATGAGATCCATCTAAACTTTCTGTACAAAATTCTCTCATAATAAAAACTCTTGAAGAGTATCTTCTGAAGAATAAACTCCTGAAGAGCATAATCCTCCTGAAAAGTATTTCCTGAAGAATAATCATCTTAAAGAGGAAACTACTGAAGAGTACCTCCTGAAGAGGTCTTTCATGGAATAACTTCCCTTGAAGAGGGGCAGGTACCTGAAAATAACGAGATTTCGATACATTTCATGAGTAATAGAGAAATTCTGGATAGAAATAAAACTGTTGTCGACAACGTATTTTTATATAAGATGGCACTTGACATAACCAGAAGTAATGAAGAAAGTGAATCATGAATCGTCGAAGAATACCGACGTAAAAATATTGGCCAAAATAGAAAGAAACAATTCCTGCAGAATTGATATCACTAGTAAAATGTGATACATATGAACTTGTAGTCCAAACACCTAAGAGGTGATGCTTGTTGAATATCCGTGGGTATTTGTATAAAGGAAATGAAAATGTGATATATAAATCACGAGTATGTTTCCCGCAGAAATAATATTGATATGATTTTGAAGTAGATGAAGTTATATTGAGGTTTTTATTAACTTGATAGTTACTAAGAGTTTGGGTATGCATGATTAACTGCATATTTATATGGATCACTAGATATGAAATGCATAAAGCATATAGTCCTGAAGTACTTATTCTATCAAGTTTCAAAAATCCTTATATGATCTAATACAATCTAAACGTATGTGGAACAAGCTATTTTCCATATATTTTCAGTATTTATATTAACTTTTATTGCAGTTTATATAAACGATTTAAATGTCATTAAGGCTCGAGAAGAGCTCATGAAAACTGCACATATTTGAAATATAAATTAGAAACCCTTCCGGCTTCAAGGGGGAGATGAATGAAATTATTAGTTATGAAATACCTTATCTTAAATGCAATTAGTATTTCAGATTCATATTACGGTTTTGTAACAAATGTGCATTATTAAAGGAGAAATAAAATGGAGCATACAGAACATCTACCAGAAGATAGAAACACAATATGAATATTTGTGAAATATTATTTTATTATCTCGAAACAAAATTACAGAAATTTGAGACTCTTTGCATCATTCTTTAAACGATCTTGCTTTTCAAAAATTTGCATGACATCCCTGTCTAAATGAGTAGGCAATCGAAAAGAAGATTTAAGTAAGGATTTTAATTTCCTATTCTCTTGCTTTATTGCTCCTATCTTCATGTTGGACTCCAGAAGAAGTCGCTGAAAGTTAGATATTTTCTCATTGATTTTGTCAACATCATAAGTTTTGGATTGTAGTCGCTGATAAAATGCAATAATGGTTGATGAGTACTGGGTACCGAGACTCACAAGCTCGTAGATAGCATCAATATCTGACTTATTAGTCAGATCATTATTGTATTGCATTATAGCACTTACGGTAGAAGCAGAAACAACTGGTGAATAAGGTGTATAATACCTCATATATTGGTCACGAGAAGATTGCTGGGCCATTGCAGAGTAAGAATGTAGAGAGAGATTGTAGAGTAATAATGCAGACTAATTACAGAGGAGTGAAGAAAATGGGATGCGAATGAAGATGAACTGAATATTTCTTTTATAGAGAAAATTATGAAAGTAAGACAAAATTATATATATTGATAGAGGATACGCTAAACACAGATATCCTACAGTTATTTACTAGGCCGTGAAATTAAAAGCAGCTTACCCCTACTCTTAGAAGTTGGACTTTTTCAGATATCCGCTGTGAAATTAAATACAGTTGTCCTTATTCTCTAAGTATTTGGACTTCTTCAAATATTCGTTGCTAATGATCCTGAAGATCACGGGCATACTGTTTTAACGCCTTATTTTCCTCCTTCAGTTTATTGTTCTTACGACTCTTCACAGAAAGCTTCTAACTCATTTAAGATATTTGATTATTGAGTTTGTTGACCTCATTCAGTTTAGCTAATAACCTTCGAAACATGGTCATACCAGAGGCAAAATATTGAGCACTAAGAAATCTTGATTATGAAACGACATCAGAATAAATCCTTCTGAAAAAATGAATCTCTACTCCTACCATAAGAGCAATATCTTCAAGTGAGTAAAAGAAAGGACAAAGCATCTCTATTGCTTTACAGCGTCCCTCGTGAAGCATCTCTCTACAACAGACAAGAGATGTAGCATCATAGCCCTGCGGCGCCTGACAGCTACAGAAGAGCTGTAAAATTCTGCGGTGCTTGTCTGGTCTAAAAAGGTGGCCACCGCTTTTATTGACTATGGAGGTTGGTGGCTTAATTTTGATGACTTCTCCACTAACTATGTTATTTACAAGAACTCCAAAATAGTACAACTCCAGAAGAGTAATGAATTTAATGTTAAAACGATCTTGAATTAATATGGTGAATTTGTTTACCAAAATATTACAAACTACATTATTTAAAGAGTTGGTACACAATATTGAGATGCATCAACTCAAAAACCTTTTACTATAAAGTCTTGAAGCACTTTTATATGGACAAAGCTCATCCCCTAAGTACTCCAATGGTTGTTCGATCATTTGATGTGCAGAAAGACCCATTTCGTCCTTGTGAAGATGATGAAGAAATTCTTGGTCTTGAAGTACCTTATCTCAATGCAATTAAAACCCTGATGTATCTTGAAAATTGCACTTGATCTGATATTGCATTTTCAGTTAATTCTAGGGCCCCATTTGGTTACACATATGAGATGAGATGAGATGAGATATTTTAAATAGTAATGACTAAAATATTGTTATAATATAATTTTGTAATATTAATTTTGTTTTGGGATTTGAAAAAGTGAAATTGTTTATTATATTTTGTATGAGTATTTGAAAAAGTTGTAATGATAAGTTGAGATGAGATGAGATGAGTTTTTTGGTTTTGTGTAAACAAACAAGACCGTACTTGCAAAATATAGTTCTGCACCAACTCGAAGACATTGGAATGATATTAAACATATCATTCGTTACCTCCAAAGTACGATTGATATGGAATTATTTTATCAACATGGATCAAGTCCACAATTAGTAGGATATTCAGATACATGTTATCTTTCAGATTCACACAGAGAGATCATTGCAATTCATGAAAAGAAAGGTGAAATTAATGTCAAGCAGATACGATCAAGTAATAATTTGGTAGATTTATTCGTTAAGGTATTACCAACTACAACATTTAAGAAGATTGTGCAGAATATTGGAATGCGGAAGCTTGAAGACCTATTATTATGCACTTTTCAGGAGGAGTAAAGTCTTGAAAACTTGTGCTGATTGTACTCTTTTTCCTTCGCTAATGTTTTATCCCACTGAGTTTTCCTTTGCAAGGTTTTAATGAGGCAATCTTAAAATATTTGGCAGTACACAAGAATATTGTACTCTTTTCTTTCGCCATTGGTTTTTTTCCCTCTGGGTTTTTCCTTGGGAAGATCTTAACGATACATATTCTTTATGTATGGTCATCCAAAGGGGGAGTGTTATAAACTTATTTGTATAACCATATATAGCCACTAATTAATACAATTGAACCATCAATTAAGATCAATCTTTAGCCACTAATTAAGATCATTGAGCCATCAATTAAGAGCCATCTTTAGCCATCAATGGAGACTTAAGCTACACCTATCCCTTTGTACTCCTATATATATGGGTATCATTCCCTTGTATATGCATCAAGTTTTGCATTGAAGAACAACTCTTTCTCTTGCAATATTCTCTCTCTTTTCATTAATTTCATAACAGATCCATTATATTTCTATTTTTCATTCAGCTACAATAAACACGTTACATGTAACAGTTACTGTTTATTCATTTAAATAGTTTTTTTATTTTATTATTTCTCTCTCACTTCATCTTCTTTCCTTTCTATCTTTTCATTTTAGCCCTTTATAACTTTCGCACATGCCCCACTCTCTTCTATCTTATTTACTGATCTCTAGCACTCTGTTTATATTATTTTTTACTTTTATGCATGCAGAGGTTTTGCTGTTAATAATAAAGCTACCGGCCTTTCAATCATACATGGAACATATACTAAATATTAAATTGACTTTTTTGAACAAACCAGGTTTGTTTGGTTTAAGCCAAATCTACTTCAGTGAAAATGATGAAGACATCAGGCATTACGTCATGGTTAAAAAAAGAAAAGAAAAGAAACTCTAGCCAAAGTCGTAATTGGCAGGCATTGTGACACCCCGTTTTTACGTGTATTTTCACTGAAGGAATATTTTAATTTAATTATAATAATAGTTCTTTTATTTTAAATTATCGGATTTTAATCTCTGTTGAGTTTAAATTGCTATTTAATTTATTTTATCTTGTTTTTGGATTTAAAAATTAAATAGCTAGTTTTTACTAGTTATTTATTATATATTAGCTTTACGTTGTGTTTAAAATATTTTCTTGGTTTTTATTTATTTATTTGATGTGGTGTTTAATTTATTTCAGTCGTTTAATGTTTTTAAAATCGTTTTCGGCGGATCAGTTTCTGGATCCCGGAAGTGAAGTTTGGACTTCATTTCTTTTCCCCTTCATTTCTTTTTCCTTCCTTTTTTCTTTTCCTTCTTTTCTTTTTCTTCCTTTTTTCCTTTTTCTCTTCTTCCTCCCCGTGCTTCCCGTGCGTTCGGATTCTCTCTCTCCCTTCTCTTTTTCCTCTCCCGCCCAGCCTACTTTGACCAGCCGTATCTCCGCCGTCCGGTGGAGGTGTCGTACACCACCCCCGCCATTCTCTTCCTCTCACGGCAGACTACAACCCCTCCAATTTTCAGAGCCATCGGACCCACCGTTAGCCGCCACGAACGGCTCGAAGTTGCTGCCCCAGCCCAGTTTTCTCCTCTGTTTTTCCTTTCCGCGCAGCCTCCTTCGACCGCCCATATCTCCGCCGTCCGGTGGAGGTGTCGTACACCACCCCCGCCATTCTCTTCCTCTCACGGCAGACTACAACCCCTCAGCCATCGGAGCCACCGTTAGCCGCCACGAGCCGCTCAAAGTCGCGGCACCAACCCAGTTTTTCCCCTGTTACCGTTTTTCTTCCTCCGCCCAGAACCCCACTTGCCGGCGGCGTGGCCTCCACCACCCACCCAGAAAACTTCCCCTCCCTCCGGTGCACCACCCCTCCAAAGATCTCCCCCAACCGTGCCGCCGTTTGACCGGAAAAGCGCATCTAAGCCGCACGGCTTTTTGCCGATTCCGGCGCCGTCGCACCACCTCCGGCCACCATCTTTTCACCACTTCTTCCCCTACCTCTTGCCGTCCTAACCCACCTAATTTCGGCCCCGATCCGTTGCCGGAGCAGCTCGCATGAGCTCAACTCCGATCAGCCCCTTCTTGGCCTTCGACCGCCGTTTCCACCGCCACCCACGGCCAAAACTCACTTCCTTTAGCTTCATAAATGTCTCAAGGTCATTCCCTATCAATTTGGTGTCTTGGTTTGTCCCCGTTCAAAAGTGGGTATTTTGCGACCCACGGCTACAGTGCATTTGCACTGTTACGTTGCTTTCCGCTCATCGTTTGCTGCGCGCCGAACCTTCTAAAAATCATATATAGCATTGTAAGTATTTTCCAAACTCTACTTTTAGATTTAAATATATTTTGCTCTTACAATAATTTATTTGGTTGGTTTGCTGATTCCGGACTGAGTCCGAGGAGTTCGGGGGTCGGATGGATGGAGGACGGAGTTGCTTGAATTGTTGTTTTATGGTTGGTTGTATTTGTCGAGCATTGAGATTTGCATTTACATGGTGCATGCACGTGTATTTTATTTTAATTGAGAAAATCCTGTTTTATTGGCGTAAATGGATTTTCGGGTGCGTGCGTATCACGAGCCCAAGCCGGGATGGGTTATTATCTCGGTGGAGCTCCTCTGGTCACTCGGGAGTGGATAATACTGAGTGACATCCCCTGGGTTGTCGCTGGGCGACGACCGGATCGCACGATACGGTAACGCTGTCGTGTCGACTCCGTGGTCCCTAGAGTGGCGGGGACTAGAGGATGGCCTGGCCAGGTACGCGCGAGGCGCGAGTCTGGGCATCACTCGTGTAGGTGTCACACGCGTAGACGTTACCTGCGGTGTGGCACAGAGCCAGAGTGTGCGGATGGTCCCTAGGGGAGATCATGGTGCATGCATAATCGGATTGGTTTTTATGGTTTTCGGATACGGGCCATTTTCTGGGAAAATGGCGAGGATGCATTGAGGACTTGTGATCCATTTTCTGGGAAAATGGTGGTTTGGGCCATTATCGGGGATAATGGCGAGGTCTGGTTTTGTGATCCATTTTCTGAGAAAATGGTGGTTTGGGCCATTATCGGGGATAATGGCGAGGCTTGGTTTTAAACGATATGTTTTGGGCCGTTATCGGGGATAACTGCGAGATTTTGTTTAAAGGATATGTTTTTGGGCCAAATGGGTTTTTGGCGTGCGTGGAAAAAATATAGTTTTTGAGTTTTGTGCATTGGCATTTATTCATGCATATTGTTTGAGTTTAATATGCTTTTATCTAGTGGTGTTTGGATTTTACTTACCTGCGGCACCATTTTTGGTACCGTAGATTTTTGGTGCAGAGTTCGAGGTGGAGGAGGAGGCTGAGCCCGAGGATGCGGCTACGCCGGAGATCTGAGTTGAAGTCATGTTTTGGTTTTGGGCTTTGAAACAATATTTGTGACTTGTAATATTTTATTATGTATCTTTGAAACGCTTTGTATTTTATTTTAAAAAAAAAATTCTGGTACTTAGTTTATGTCTTTGCTATCCGCTGCGTATTTCTTCATGCACATGTGTCGCTTGCACACACTTGGCACTCGTCGATAGGATGGTGACCCGTGTTGTCACCGTCCGGACGGCTCGATTTCCCCATGTCCGGGCGTGGGGATTTGGGGGCGTCACAGGCATTTTTTTTTTAATCGCTTTACTCTGTTTTTCTAAGTAATTTAAAATATGACATTACATATGAAGTTATCATTAATAATTAAGGAAGTATTTGAAATGAATAAAAAAATATTAAAATAATATAGAAAAAATATAGATAAGCTGATGTATGATATATTATAAAAGTTAGAATATGAAATAAAAAAAAAAGTAGGTTTTGGTAATATGTTTTGAAGTATAGGATAAAGAAACTATTGTGAATGCTCTAGTGAGTTTCGTGTCCAAAATCTGTAGGCGTTAGTTTGCCAATCATTTTTAATGACTTAAGATTTGAAACAAAATGCAAATTTTGTGCATATGAATCGTTTCATTAGTAGTGAACAAGACCTCGTTGCTAAAAATTACCATTTACAATGAAACCATATAGTTGAAAATAATCTGGATGGAAAAAATTAATTTTGACACATTTTTAGTCTTTTATGATGACATTAATTTGCCACTAAATGTGTTACATGATATTAATTAACTATTTGTGGCAACATTAAACCACTACAAAGGTCATTATTTAAATAAAACATCAAAACAATGCATTTTGTAGCCTAAATCCTTCCTCCATTATTTGTTTCCCCCTTATATCTTCTCCTTATATCTTCCCCTCTCCACACTATCCGCCCACTACCGCATGATTGCCACCTCACAGTCTCACCTAGCAAATGAGTCTCTCTCTCTCTCTCTCTCTCTCCCTCTCTCCCCCTGGTTATTAGGCTGCTCCATTGTGGCATCGCCACAGTCCAAGGTATTTCGCCACCTCTTTTGCTTAGTCTCCTTTTTAGTAAGCTCTTTTCCTCTCTCTTTTCCTTATGTATGCCTGTTTCACTAACAAATTTCCCTCCTGCGCAAGAACATCATTGCACTAGCTACGGCTCATGAGCTACAAAACTAAGTCTTGATCACAATCTATATGGTACTTTTATTCTTTGTCATCTTCTTCATTGAAGCTTCAAATGAAATCTTTGGGTTAAAGTCTTAGGAATCAACTTTACATCCCACTGACTCTACTACAAAACAGCCATCCCAACCCATCCTTTTTTTAATTCCTTCAAATTTTTTGGCTACGAGTTTAGTTTCCATTAAGAACACTACCTTAGGTCTCTTATTCTTCACCAATAGATGAAGAGCCTAAACTGTTCGGGGGTTCCCAAGCCCCCGACAGTTCCAGCTTAGGATTTTCATGGTGATTGGCGGGGCTGAAAATCAGCCATCGCCATTGATGAGAAAACAGCCCCCTTTTCCTCCTCCTCTGATTTTCTTCCCTTCTTATACATTCCATCATCCCCTTCTATGTTTGAAACAGCACCAAATGAGCGTTTGCAGGCACTCTTTTGGTTAACAACACCATGATCCCTTACAACTCTAGCCCTTCTCTTCCATCTACCCCTTGTCTCCCTCACTAGCACCCCCCTCATAGCATCTGTTACTCTCCACATGATCACTTATTTCACACTGATTTTCAACATTAACCTTGGTATTTTCCTCTTCCCTTCTTTCATCCTTTCCCTCAAACACCTTCTTAGCATCAACTAAGACCCCGATCACATCCTTTTCCCCCTTACCCAACACCACACCATTAGTCCCCCCCTCCACCATCATCCCACCCTTTCTCACCTCTTGAGATCCACCATTCTCAGCCTCTCCAACACCATCAGACTCCCCCTTTCCCCTACAGCCATCTAATCTAACCTCCCACCCCCTCCCTTTTTCTTCACCACTCTCATTTTCAGTCTCACCCTCCCCTTCATCCCCATACCTACTTCCCCCTCCCCTGCTCCCTTGTCTACCATTTAGAGGACGTCTCGGACTATAGGTTGCCCTAAGCCAAGAGCCGTATTGCATCCCCATTCCCTTTCCACGCATTGACCCCTCCATCCATCCCTTACATCCCTCAACCCCATGACATATCACACCACAATTGAAACACAATTTCGGGAGCTTCTCATATTTCATTGGAATCTAGATCTTATTTCCCATCACCATTGCTGTCCTTCCCCGTGCCACCTTCTTCTTTAAATCAATTTCAATTTTAACTCTCAGATATTTTCCCCAACCAACTCCATTTTCCCCTACATCGACTTCTTTTACCGCACCAATCAATCAACAACCTCCTCTTTGCAGATGATAGTTTGTTCTTTTGCAGGGCCTCTTTGCAAACTAATGCACACATCCATCAACTGTTAAAGGAATATGAACTGGCATTGGGTCAGAAAATCAATAAAGAGAAGACAGCAATGGTTTTCAGCACTAATGTTAACTCTCAATTGCAGCAGGAAATTATGGCCTCTTGGGGGATACAGCAGGCTCAGAAGTACGACAAGTATCTTGGCCTCCCAGCAGTGGCAGGAAGATCTAAGAAGAGGGCCTTCGCAAGCATCAAAAGCAGGGTTTGGAAGAAGCTTCAAGGATGGAAGGAGAGGCTACTTTCACAAGGGGGGAAGGAAGTATTGATTAAAGCAGTAGCCTTATCAATCCCTTCATACTCCATGAGTTGCTTCAAACTACCTGAAAGCCTGTGCAAAGAGTTAGAGAATATGATGGCAAAGTTCTGGTGGGGCCAAAGGAGGGAGGAAAACAAAATCAGGTGGGTGAGCTGGTAAAAAATGTGTGCTTCCAAGCAAGATGGGGGAATGGGTTTTAAGGACCTGCATAGCTTCAATATGGCCCTATTAGCAAAACAAGCATGGAGGATTATGAATGAAAAGTCTTCTCTTCTCCATAGAATTTACAAGTCCAAGTACTTTCCCAATTCGAGCATTCAGCAAGCACAGTTGGGGAATGCCCCATCATATGCATGGAGAGGGATATGGGAATCTACAAGACTATTAGTAAAGGGGTGTAGGTGGCGAGTGGGTGATGGAGAGTCCATAAACATCTAGACTGATATCTGGCTGCCAGGGCGGAACCAAATCCCCCTCAGCCAAGATCAAGACAGTAGGCACAGTTGCCAACAAGTTGCACAGATGATTGATAGGGAGACAAGTTGGTGGGATGCTGAGATAGTTAGGAGAACTCTTCCTCCAAGAGAAGCTTCTGAAGTTCTGAGGATGTCCCTAGGTCCTTCACCTAGAGAGGATAAGCTCATATGGCACTATGAAAGCTTAGGAGAATACACTGTGAGGAGTGCTTATAAGCTGTTCTGGTCTATAAAGAACCACAGGGCAGAAGGGAGTTGCTCAAACTACCAGGCACATCGGGGTTTTTGGAAGCAGCTATGGACAATGCCAATACCACACAGGGTTAAAGTCTTCTCATGGAGAGCATGCAAGCACGGGCTGCCCACTTTACAAAACCTGAGGGTTAGGAAGGTTGTTTATGAGGATTCCTGCAAGTTCTGCCATGAGGGAAGGGAAGATACAAGCCATGCTCTGATCTATTTTCCTTCCATACTACCCCTATGGAAGAATTTGTTTGGTTATTTGTTTCAGGAAGGTAACCAGCAGGGGTTCATGGAGATAGCTATGAGAGTAAAGAAGGAAGGGCAGCCAAGGGACCTAGAGAAATTCTTTCTCATGGCCTGGTCTTTCTGGTATAGAAGGAACCAGTTCTACTTTGAAGATCATGTTCAGCATCCACAATAGTCTATAGATCATGCCCTGTCTATGCTCAAGGAGTCTCGAGAAGCCCAAGTCAGTAATATACAGAACATGGTAAGGGATATGAAGTGGAAACCCCCCTACAGGAGTCCTAAAAATCAATACAGATGGGGCTTTGTTTCAAGGATGTTGCAGTACAGCTGTGGGAGTTATATTGAGAGATGAGAAGGGAAAAGTAATATTGGTTGTGTGTCACAAAGAACCAGAGTTCTCTGATCCTATGGAAGTGGAGCTTCTTGCCATTTTGAGGGGGCTACAGCTGTGTATCCCGTTGGGTATCAATGAATTGATTGTGGAACCGACTCAATGCTCAGTGTTAGGGCCTTAACAACAGAAGGGGAGTCCATGTCTCCCCATGGTAACCTGATCTACTCCATCCTCAGCCTTTCAAAACAGCTACCTAAAGTAAGCTTCCAACATGTTGGTAGAAAACACAATGCAGCAGCTGATGGTCTGGCTAAACTAGCACGATTTGTAGAGGATTTAACAGTTTGGTGGGAATCAATTCCCGAGTGTATTTCCCAAATTGTTTGGCATGAAGGCCAGTTTGTAATTCTCTAGATGACTCTAATTAATGTATGTGAGTTGTTATCAAAAAAAAAAAAAAATTAATTTGTGATGACCTGGTCCATTAATATTTCTGAAGTTGAAATATGGATACTTTTATTAGATCTAGATTAGGTTTAAATGGGCTGATATTTTTAGATGCTCAATTGAGATTTTAATGGGTAATTTTGAATAGGCCATGAGCTCAAAAGTCATTACAATGGATTATAGAGTTTTTATTGGATCCAATGATGGATTAGAGCCCATTTAACATTTATAGACCTAATGGAACCCTATTTAATTGGTAATTGGCCCAAGTGGGACCCTTTCCCTGGTAGAAGACAACTGGCAACCTCCATGTCTCTCTGTTGCTCCAAGATGTAACAACTGCAAGTTTACCTCATGCTTCCACTAGCCACAACCACCCTCAGTCTTCCTCTCCATCAAGCTACAATTGAGATAGAAACCCAAGGAAGCTTTATGAGATCATAGCGGCATGTATGTACGTGGGAAACACTTTAGAAACCCAAGAACTTGGTGTTGATGTACTTTGTGATGGACACTTTCATTAGAGTAAATTCCGTCACCTCCAAATCTTCACATGCACTATGCTTCTTGATACTTTACTGTTGAGATATAACAACATTGGTTTCTGTTAATTTCTTTTTTGTGGCACACTAAAGAAGATCTCGAACTCGATATAAAATAGCAAGAACCCAAATAATGAAAGAGACAAAATGATCTTTCGTTTTGCGGCCCAACTGTTAAGGCTCTTACCCCCAAAAGGCATGCATTGGTTCGAGTCACCATAACACATTTTCATATTGAAACATAACATATTCAAACCAACATATTGAAACATAACAAATGTTCATATTATTTTTTACTTCTTTATTTCTAATCAAGCATGCTTAATATTATAAAACTTAAAACATAGTACAAAAGGTTTCAGGGTGGATCATTTCCATTGTCAATATACATAATGCATCTAGTAACTTTTTCTAAGGGTATAGATCCAAAAATTGAATTCATTGCTACCCGTTGCACCATTGAGTGTGCACATCTATTTTGGAATTTATGTATTTTGACTATTTTCATTTCTTGTGTTGATGGAAAATTTGCTAGATATCATCTATGATTGGGGTAATTTTCTAGCTTAGAGATGAATCCATGCTTTTGATGGCTATAATAATAGTTTGAGCATCTCCCTTCAGTATTGCTAGGCTTTTTTGGAGTTGTGTTGCTAACTATGAAGCTAGTAGTGCTGCTGAAGCTTCGGCCAACATCATATTTGTAGTTTTGATTTTTGAGGTCCGTATCTTCAATATCTTTTCGCTGTGATCACCGCATATGACGGAGACAACTGAAAAAGATTCTCTAACTACTACATCAAAGGAGAAGTTCCATTGGTTATGGAGTGATGGCTTTCATGTTTTTTAATTGATTGTGTTGTTTTCCTTCCCATGCATGTCAATGAACTTGATATGTCTTGTCTATCTGGTCTTTTGCTTTTATGAGAGAGAAATTTGTATGATTAAGGACTATGTCATTCCTTTTTCTCCGGATAAAATCCTGTATAATGACTGCGAATAGTTAAAAATAATGTTTCACTGAGTCATTTAGTCCTAACTCCTTTCCTGGATTTATAATCATTTGTATCCAATTTGACAAAGAATCAATAGTGTTGTGAGATTTAGAGGCCAAGTAATTTGCTGCCAAAGGATCCAATTGATGGGGCATTCTATGAAGAGATAGAGTGAAGTTTCTTCTGCTTTGTTACAAGGTGGACAAAGTTCTGATTGGATCTGAGGTATGAGATCACCTAATCTTTTTTTTTTTTTTTTTGGTGAGGAGGATGTATATTTTCCAAAGCAATAGCTTGTGGCAGTCATGAGTTTTCAATCACTAAAGATTTTTAATAGACATGGGGACGATTGGCTAGGTGTTGTCAAAACTACTTGCTGCTATGTGGTAAGCAATCTTGGCTGAGAAATTACCATTTTGATTTTGGGGAAAGATCAGTTTTTCTTGTCTCATATTATTCAACAGAAGGGGGATGTTCTAGATTTCTATGATGCTTTTTTGGTAAAAAAAAGTTTTGCATTTTTGGGATATCCCAAGACCTAGGATTTTCAATGATCATATTGGAGACTTTAAAAAAAGTATGTACCTGGTTCATGAGTTGAGTCGGGTTTGCTGTGAAATTTTCCACCACGGGGATCCATGGTTTTGACCATAGATTGACTAAGAAACCATGATTGATTTGATAGCATCTGCTTTTATTAAGTAGATCTCTTGTTTTGAAGATTCCTTTCCATAGCCATGAATTTGTTGATTTTGGAGTTGCATTCTAGAAGCTTGTGGTTTTTAAATATTTTGCTGAAAGAATTGAGTGCCGCAAACTATAATTTTCTTTGCTCATTTTCCAACCAGTCTGCGCTAGAAGTGCTAGGTTCATGTTTTCCATTAATTCAAAACTCAATCGACAGGATTTGTTTGGTTGACATATAGACTTCCAAGACTTTAGTTCAGGTTTTTTTTTTTTTTTGTCCTTTGGGAAGTCCCACATGAAATTTTGAAGCTGGAATCTTGTGTCTTGCATACGAATTTTGGTAGAAAAAAGGAGAACATGTGGTAATGTGGAAATGTACTAGCTACCGTTCTGATTAACATAGTCCTGGCTACTTACGATAATAACTTTGATTTCCAGGCTTCTAATTTTCTTTTTCCCACTCTTTCTAGTAACTCTTGGTAGTTCTCTTTTTTTGTTCTGTTGAAAGAAGTTGGGAGACCTAGATATTTCATTCTTGCAGCTAAGTATTTGTATGTTAATAGCTGAGATATTGTGGCTTTGGTTGCTATATTGGTGTTTCTTGTGGTGAAGGTGGAAGACTTGCTTTGATTTATTTTTTTTCTCGACCATAGCTGGTATTTCTCTAAGCTTTCTAAAATTACTTGAGCATTTTTTTTGCTAGTTTTCCCAAAGATGATAATATCATCTGCAAAAAGGAAGTGTGATATTGGTGGGCTATTTTTGCTAAGCCTGATGCCTTCAAGAATTCCTTGGGCTTTTGAGTGGATTAATAGTCTTGATAACACCTCCATGTTCAGTATGAAAAGGAAATGCGAAATTGGATCCCCTTGTCTAAACCCCTTTTGTGCTTTGAAGAAGCCTCTGCGTGAACCATTTATAAGGACTAAGAATGTTGTTGTTATAACATATTCTTTGATCAGGTTTATCCATTTTTGGTTGTATCCCAAAACTTGCATCACCATAAAAAGGAAATCTCATTCAACAAAATCAAATACTTTTTCCATATCGAGTTTTATAGCGCTTAAACCTTTTTTTCCCGTTTTCTTTTTGAGATGATGAAATAGTTTGTAAGCTATCATCGTGTTTTCTTTGATGTTACAGCCAAGAACAAAAGCCATTTGAAGAGGGGAAATGATATTGTACAGTGTGGATTTGAAGCGATTAGCCAATAATTTGGTGATGATTTTGTAGATCACATTTTCTAAGACTAATGGGGAGATAATGGTTCGAGGCGCTAGGATTTGGGATTTCTGAGATGAGGGTTATACTTGTGTTGTTCATTTGTCTCAAGAGTTTCCCATTCCAGAAGAAATTTTGAATTGCTTCTACCAGTTCTTTTCTAACAATACCCTGGTAATGTCTGTATAATAGAAATGTCATACCCTTCAGGCCCAATGCTTTGTGATTTGGGATTTGTTTTAATGTGCTAAAAATCTCTTCTTCCATTGGCATGGCACTAAGTAGCTCATTCTCCTGATTTGAAATTTTTCTTTCAAATAGGTTTTCTAATGACCCCAAGACTTGTGGTTTTGTGAAAGTGTATATAAACCGAAAATAATAAATGAAAGAAAATTCAATAATGGTTTGATCCATTGTCCAATTACATGGCCCTAATTTGATGAAGTCTATCGCATTGCTTCTTCTTCGTATAGTTTTTGATAGGTGAAAATATTTAGTGGTCAAGTCCGAGGATATCAGCCATGCGATTCTAGACTTTTGATGCCATAGAGATTCTTCATTCTTTAGTTGTTCTTGTAGATTAAGTTCAAGATGCTTCTCTCTTTCTTGATTTGGAGGGTTGCTACACCGCTCTGTATTTCAAGGAGTTTACATTTAATATTTTGAATATTAACCCTAAATTTTCTTGAAGTGTGCTCTATTCCATATTTTGAGGTCTTTCTTTATAGATTTAATTTTTTTTGCACAAAATGTAGACTGGGGTATTGCTAAATTGCTTGCTCTATGCTTCTTGAATTATGATCTGACTGAGGGAGCAAGCATCTTGAATTATGATCTGACTGAGTGGCTTGTGAATCTAAAATTCTTTGAATTAAAAAGAGGACACTCTTTGCTAAGTTGCTGATGTCTGAAGGAGTGGATGGTGGTCTAAGGCCGTAGATGCTAGGTGATGCAAGGCTGTGTCCAAGAAGAGCAATCTCTATTTTTGGTTTGCGATTGCTCAGTCCAATCGTTCTCTTATGAGTGCATTACCATGTTTGTTAGCAGGGTCTGTGAAACCAATGTCAATGAATCCATGGTTTTCCATTAGAGTTTTAAGTCCTATTGATGATAAAAGAATCGGGTGCTTGCCAAATTTCACAGATTGATTAAGTAGGCCGTTCAGATCTCCTATGTAAAGCCAAGGACCCGGAAATGCTTTATGTGTTGAGTCCAAGTGGTTTCAAAAACTTGCTTTAAATTACCATTGAGTCGGTGCATAGACATATGTAATCAACCAAGGATGATATGGAGGGTCTGAGTAAATTAAAACTGAAATTGCATTCATATTACCATGTACAAGTTCTACTTCTACACCTGGTCGCCACAAAAGTAGTAAGCATCCTCTTCTCCTAAGGCCGGATAGTTAACAAAATGATATAAACCTAAGCTATTTACAATAGATAAGGTGCATTCAGCTGGAACCATGATTTCCGACAAAAAAATGATTTTTAGATTATATTTCCTAATACTTTTCCTTAGATTTTTTTATTGCTTTGGGTTAGACTAATCCCCTGCAATTCCATACCATTGTCTTCATTTAGTTTAGGGATGCATTTTTGAGCTTGCCTCTTCAGCTGTTTTGGATTTTTCAGATGATGGTGGCTTTTGGTTTTTGGTATGGAGATGAACGAGCTTACCCTAATTGCATTTCTAACAATGTGAATGCTAATGTCACTTCATCTAAGTTTTGATCGGGGAAGGTTGCTATTTCTGTGATGTGTGCTTCATCCATCTAATTTTCTTGAGATTTTTTCATCTTGAGTTGTGCTTCATCAGTGGATGCTGTAGGGCTTGGCCTTTTGGGCTGTAGTTCAAAGTTGGGTGGGGCTGAGAGAGGACGATCAGCCTTAGACCCACATTAGTGAGATTATATATTAGATTTTTTTAGTGTCTAATTACATGTTATTATACTTTAGTAAATTAGTATATGTGTTATTAATTTATTATACTAAACATGTTTAAATACTAGTATCTAATTTATTTCTAGACTTGATTATGTTTGATAGTAATACTCTAATTTTTACATATACTAAACTATCATTAGTCTATCTATATTATAGTATAAATATTTTATTTTATAATAATTAACTCATATTAGTATATTATTGAATTTAATTATATAACTGCATAACTATATAACTATACTAGTATATATAATAAATATATAGATAAATACATATTTTTATAATATATGTATAATATCGGAGTCTGATCGGATCAAATCAGAGTTGGAGTTGGTCCAATGACATCTTCGACTCTAACTCCGCCTCCTACTGAAAAATTAAAAAAAGAAAATTCAACTTCGACTTTGTTTTGTCGAAACTAGAACGGAGCCAAATTCATAGTTAAATTTTCAAACGTTTGCTCAGCACTAAGCAAAATCACGGACCTCGCCATATAAAGGAACACGAGGATGCAGCAGCTAAATACACATGAGAAATGCACCTAATACATGACTCATGAGAAGTGAACTGGCCCGTGGTTTCCTTACCAATTTCAAGCGGGCCTGTGCCGCACACAGCTGTGGATGCAGATAGGCATTGGCCCCTGGCCATTGCCTCCACGCCCTCGTTGCCCGTTGGGACAAGCGTGCACCGGCCCGGCCATTTGCTCAAATCCACCGAATGGCCTGTAACTTCACACTAAACTTTCCTGGTCTCTTTCGTTTCTGTTTCGACCGATTGAGTAACTACGGTATACATGGTGGACTGTTGATCCATTGGGCTATTGTTGATTGAGGAAAGTCGGACCTAAGTCTTTTAGCCATAAATATTTCAACTAGTTTGGTGGAAATCTGATAAGTAGTTCAAGCTCATTTCCCTTGTATGAACTGTGTCTTTAAGCATGTAAACACCAAACGAAAAGCTAGCTTAATATACATCTATATAAAAAAAAGAAAATTCCTTAAATTCTTGCATGCTTAAATTTGAGGACCTCAAACAGAAAGCATTAATATATTTGCTACAGTATTTCTTGTTCCTCGTATAAATATTTCAAGCAATATTAAATTTGCTATAAACGTTATAGAATTCTTATTTTATGTGTTTATTTTTCTTCCACTTAAAATCTTCAAGTTCTAGTAAAAACCTTAAAGGAATCTTGGTCCGCAAGTGAATCGATCTTTCTTTTCAGTGTATATTGTATCTCTCTTAATTTCTTGGAGGCAAGACCATCCGCAAACTTGGTCAACTCTTAATTTTCTTTTCTTGATTTCCAACATTTCAAACACTCAATCTATAGAATTTTTAAAAATAATGGTATTAGAGATTAAATATTCTTAATTTAGGCATTCGAGTAGCAAACTCTTATAAATCGCAGGTGGCGAAACACCACATGATAAATAGCTTTTTATTTAAGTTTCAAAAAAAAAAGAAAAAAAAAGAAAGAAGGATAGATGGCTTTTCCGAGAGAGATGGAAAAAAACTTGTAGGTCTTGGATGTTTTAATAATGACTTTGCTCTAGTACTTATGTTTTGTCACCAAATGAAACAATACAAAAAAATAGAAGAAAAATAATATTTGTAGTCGTGAATTGTCCAAGTGTTGTGCATTCATTTTGAAAAAAAAAAAGTAAATATAATACGAGACCCATATTAAAAAAAACTAATTTTTTAATAGTGAACTTCACTATTTTTCAAAACGATTGTGCAGCACTTGCACACTCGACAATTGTATGTAGCATTACTCTACGTGTACGTTAAATCTATTAATATAATATAAATATCTTACACAAACATTTTATATTGACTTTAATTAATTCGAGGGATAATCGAGGATTGAACATAATATTGAATAAAAGTCTTCTTTCAAATCATCATGGCTCTACACTGCGTTAATTGATCTAGTTAATTAACAATCTCTTTCACAATTCATATATACCATTTTATCTCCGTACGTGGACCATTTCAAAAGGTACGTGATCGAGGAGCTAGGGATTAGGAGCTGATCTGTCGATAGGACCTCAGTGATAGGATTTTATTTTATAATTAAATAATTTAATATTGTTCTTAGTTGTCTATGCTGATCAGGTATGAGCTAATTATTTTGTCAGTACTCCTATATATTTTATATTTTGGTCATGGATCAAGTGACATTAAAAAACTTGTATTTATTTGTCGTTGAAACTTATGATGGTAAGGGAAGGAATTAAAAAAGGGAAATGCATGCTAGCTAGCGCTGTTTTCCATTATCAATTTCGGCATCTCCAATCATATTGTGACCTATTATTAATTTAAATCTCTATATTCTAAATGGATGACGAATGAAACTATATATATATATATATTAAAAATGTGCTGCGCGCATGCATTGGCAAATATGATTAAAAATTATATAATAAATGGCATTAAATATGGATCGCGCGCGATCCTCATGATTTTAATAAAAAAATCTCGACACTCACGCTCTTGATTATATCTGTCCTTTAATTTATTCCCATGATTATGTGATAAAAATCTTTACTTGGTCCCAAAAATTATATAAACAAAATGATGATCATGTTGGTAATATTCATGACCTGATCATGATATTATTGCCAAGGATCGAAGTGCTAGGGCATCCGATATATATACAAAATGAATGACCGTCCGATCGAGATTAGGAAAAATAGGCATTAATTAATCATAGGCTGCAAAGTCATGATTCAATATCCCACTGCATGCGTTTACCAAGTATCCCACTGCGTTTACCATGGAAGCTCATGTCATGTTGTGCCAGTGAATTAAAACTAGCCAAAAGCTAGGTTAGAGACGCAAATACACTGTTAATTTAGAACAAAGACTGGTGTACCAGTTTAAAGCATCGTTGCATATCACTGACTGATCTCAATAAAATTCATAAAAGTTAGCTGTACACCATGGTTTGCAACAAACTAGAAAGTACTCCAGACTGTGCAGTGAGCTGCACGGAGGAGTCATATTAAGAAATAATACTTGCAGTCGTGAGTGTATAGGTATCGTGCAATTATTTTGAAAACGTAAATAAATACCAAATTTATATAAAAAGAATAATTTTTTAATAATAGACTATACTTTTTTTCAAAACGACTGTATAGTACTTACACACTTCATTACTATACGCAACATTACTGTATTTATATTATCTGCATCTTCATGAAGGCATATCAGTACACATTTTATGAGCAGAATCGTATTTTATTGTGAGGATTACAGGGCCATACGCCTTATAAGAAAGTACACGAAGAGAACGGTGCGGGACTGTGCGAGACTGGTGAAGATTGCTGATGACTGGTAGCTTTGGTGGGGATGGGGGTAGATACAAATTTGCTTTTCCCCTTTTAATAATACGTTTGAAAACACAGAGAAATCATAAGAGACGAAAACGTAGGGATAAGAGGAGATTGACGGGTAGTTTTTGCTAGCAGCTCTTGCCATGGTAGCTGCAATCATATGTCGAGAAAATGGCCCAACTGTAAGAGCATTAAATGGCTATGCTTCTTAGAAAGTGCATGAAGAGAACGTATGGTGTGGGAGTATGCCAAACTGGTGAAGATTACCGATGACTGGTAGCTTTAATGGGGATGGGAGTAGATTCAAATTTGCTTTGCCCCTTGTTTTTTCTCAACAAATAATACGACGTTTGAAAACACAAAGAAATGAGAAGAGACACAAAAGTAGGGATCATAAGAGGAGATTGACAGATATTTGACGGGTTGTTTCATCTAGCATCTCTTGTCAAGGTGGTTGCAACTACGGTAGTGTGAACTACCACATTTGTCCCAAAAGGTTCAATTGATAAAAAGATCTAGATTTAATTATTTATATTATATTTTTAACAATCATTCTCAAATGTTGGCCAAACTCTACCTACTCAATAAGTGGGTCCAACACCCAAAATAATTAATTAAATAGATAGCATTTAGAGCAATGTTTTAAAATTCCATTTTGGTGATTATTCCAATATAAATATTGGAATTGAATATTTGAGTGCCGGTGCACTCTGTTGTACCATTTTAAAATTGTATATGTTTATATATTTATATGTACGTGTGTGTGTGGAGGAGTTACAGATTTCTAAAATGAACATACATTAGAAACATTAAAAACCAAAAACTAGAGATATTGGTGTCAAAAGATAATATTAAAAAAAATAAAAATTGGTTTCTAAAGTTACAAAAAAATAATATATTTATTAAAAGAGTTGAGAACTTATTAAAAATATTGAGATTTAAAAACAAATGATGAGGCATATTTAAAGTTATAAAAAATTTAAATTATATAAATCCCTTTTAAATTTTAAAATTATATGAATGATTGCATCTAGATTTGAAATTTATATAAATGTCACCAAGCGAAAGAAAATTACAAAATTTCATTTAAACAGTCCAAAATGGAATGTAATTCGGAATTGGCCAAAATGGACCGGCCAAAATTTGGAACAAAACAAAATTGGGATGTATATATATTGTACGGGGTATTATATATCGGAATGGAAAATTCCAACTGCTCCAAAATGGAATTCAAAACTATGGTATAGAGTCAGGTCAGGGTTCTAAATCAGGACTTTTTCTTTAATATTATGTGAAATTATTACTTGTCACAAAAATTTAAGTTGATGATGAGAAAAGTTAGATTTAATTATTTGTATTATATTTTTAATAAGTAGCTGCAATCATATGTCGAGAACGTGGCCCAAATTTGCCAAACTGGTGAAGAATGCCAATGACTGGCCGGTAGGTTTGGTGGGGATGGGGCTAGATTCAAATTTGCTTAATATGCCCCTTCTAACATGAGTTTTGCTACATGCAAGTAAAGTTACGTATTAATCTGCATACCAATACTGATTTTTTCATACTTAAAATTTAAATTAGCACTTTTTTTAATAAAATCTACTTTTTGATCAATCACAATAAATTAATACACATATTAGTGTACAATTATTCTTACAACTAGATTTTTCCTTCTAATATTACGTTTGAGATCACAGAAATGAGAAGACACAAAAAAGTAGGGCTAAGAAGAGATTGACGGGTAGATTCAATTATTTTGTACGATATGTATCTGCAATCATATGTCGAGAACGTACACTGACCAACTGTAAGATCATCTTCTTAGGAAGTGCTTAAAGAGAGTGTACCGCGGCGTGGGAATGTGCCAAAGTGGTGAAGATGGATTGCCGAGATGACTGGTACGTAGCTTTGGTGGGTATGGGGTAGATTCAAATCTGCTTGGCCCCTTCTGATAATAAGTTTGAAAACCCAAAGAAACGAGGAGAGACAATAATGTATGGCTAAGAGGAGATTGACAGATTGAAGGGTAGTTTCAGCTAGCAGCTCTTGCCATGGTGGTTGCAACCATGGTAGTGTGAAATTACTATTTGTTAAAAAAGCTTATATTGATGAGAAATAGTAGATTTAATTATTTGCCTTATATTCTTATATCAGATGGGTCAAATTCATTCTTAATCAATAGAGTACAAAATTAGAGTTTGAACTCAAGATCAATAATTAATGTTTTGATGATATCATGTGAAATCGCTGAACGTTTATCCCAAAAATTTTAAAAATAGATGATTTAATTTTTTATATTATATTATTATATATGCAATTACATATGACGATGACATGGCCCAACTATAAGATCATTAAAAGGCTATGCTTCTTAGAAAGTGTTTGAAGAGAACGTACGGTACTGTGGGATTGTGCCAATTAACTGGTGAAGATTGTCGATGACTGGTAGCTTAATTTGGTAGTGGGGATGGGGGTAGATTCAAATTTTCTTTGCCCCTTCTAATAATATACGTTTGAAAACCTAAAGAAATTATGATAAGAGGCAAAAAATTAGTAGATCGACCAGGATATATAAGAGGAGATTGACAGATTGACGGGTAGTTTCAGCTAGCAGCTCTTGCCATGGTGGTTGAGTAGCTGAGCCATTTCCACGCTAGTCACGTTGATCCATAAATGTTCAGTTATATATAATAAATCCTCCTCAAACGTATCAACGTCTCTTTACGCTGTACGCTAAAAAAAAAAAAAAGTAGGTAAAATACAGAGCAGAGTTACTTATCATGATTTGGGAATCTTGAATATCTATCTATTTCATGCCTACTCAGGTCACATGGACATGTAAGAGAACTGCGCGCGTATATGCGAACTGCATGCTACTGTTATCTGGACACTTCATTGAATCTTACAGTCACGTATACCAAGGCCAGGTCTAACAGAGTATGACCAACAGTACTCTCTCCTCCTAGCTTTAGTCCGTGTTCACATTTGGAGTTGAAGCCAAATCCGTACGTACACACGTACACATACGCATATATAGATCCTAATTACCCGTCTTGGATCTAGTTTCGTCTTAATTTAATGCTCATCCCTCCTTTGAAACATAAGATTTGATAATATTGATTGCATTAAATATTCTAGATTTTTAATGTTGGAGATCAGGGTATGAATAAATAATTAATCCTTCTCGTCGTCATGATCACTGCAAAGGAGCTTATCATGCTGATGATCTTCATATATAACCTAATCGATCGAGAAATGAATCTATTTCTTCTTCTTCTTCTTCTACATGAGAACAACGATCGATCTACTAACTGCATAAATAGATAGACTGGTCGGATTAATCTGTGTCCTATATCGACGTTGATCTAAGATACATTAAAATTGTCAGAAATAGTCTTTTTAGTCACTAAATTTTGGTCACAAAACCCCACTTCTCTTGTAGTGATATTGTATGTAAAGAATATATATTTGAGATTTTTACTGCATGCATCACTGTGGTAAGTTGATCCGCAGGCTGCTCATGTTGATAATTTCGTTACAAATCAACTCTCCGTTGAACCTTTATATTTAATATATCCAGCTTTACGTACGCATTCTACAAGTCATAATTAGGGGTGTGCATCTGACCCGTACATCCAATCAATCCGATTAGTATGATCCGAATCGACCCGAATTTATCGGGTTATTATTTGAGTGGGTCTCCAGCCCGACTAACAATCGGTTTGAATAATTTCTGTCAACCCATCCGAGAGTGTAAAAACATACTTAGTCTCAAACCCTAGCCAGTAGCCACCACTCAGATTTCTTCGCTCACTCAGCCTCAAGCACTCTGGCAACCAGCTCCACATCCTTCTGGCAAACATGGACGCCAACGGCAACAGCATCGTCGACTTCGAAGAACTCGATCAGGCCGTCTTGCCAGATATGAGCACCAAATTCACACGCGACGTTGGCAAGATTGAACAGAAAGATGAAATCCACAAAAAGGAAAACGCAACAAAATAAAAAATAGTGAAGAAAAAGTTTTGGGTTTTCTTTTTCAACGTGAGTAATTCACCGTGAATGACTAAATTGAAGCGTAGAGTACGCTTCTTACGATAGCAGAGTGAAAAAATAAAACACTCAAAAGAGAGAGAGAAATGGAGTTTGCTATGCAGAAGCAAAAAAGGAACATTAAGCCAATCCTCTTAGCTGAGAGAGAAGCCAAAAAGGAAGAGCTTTTTTCCAGTCGAGAGGCAGAGGCTTACAGATCTGTTCCAGCTTCCAACGCTACCATTTGGGCTTGCGGGGCATCGGCAGGTGTCGACTGTGATGACGTAAGCTGTAAAGAGTCGTGACGCCTTGCCATCGGAGAAGCTTGCAGGGGTGGGGCTAGCCTTGGCCGCGGGGCTACAATCCGATTCATCGTGCTGGTGTTGGCAAAGAAAAGAAAATTGATGTTTTGCGTTTATTTCCTTCTTCTCGAGGAAGAATCTGGAAGACTTCTCTTTAAAGGGCGGGTCATACGGGTTCGACCCGTTTCTATTCTGGTCGGATTGGATTGAGTCGGTTTGATAGCTTGGTTGTGCCTATTCGGGTCGGGTTGGGCGTAAACCCGGCTTATCCAGATCGGGTTGCAGGCCTAGTCATAATTATTCCTATTTAACTAGAGCTGCTTTTTCCAACAAGGAAATATTCTTAATTAATATATCAAGTGCATGTTCCGTTTTTAGTTTGGAAGTTTAAAAAGTAATGTTTTTTTAACAAGTTAAAAGCTCCTTTAATATACGAAAATTGCAAAATAGGCTTGGTAAATTCATACAAATTAAAGTGCAATAAACATCTAAATTAAAAAAAAAAATCTAAAAATCTATTTTAAAAGCATCAAATTGGACTTTTACTGAAAAGATTTTACAGATCACAACATAAAAGCTACTATAACTAATTTAAAAGCACTTCAGGCGTATTTTTACCAAACAATTATTACAACTCTTCAATAGTAAATTTTTTTTTTAATAAAACGACTCTACAATAAACAAAAACTCTATTACGGCCTTCAGCGAATAGCAATCTTAAACCGACATTAAATACCAAAACTGATGAAACTCATATCTTCGGCGCTAATTAAAACTCAATATATGCAGCGCGCTTTCCTAAATATTTCTGAAACTGTACGTAGAATGAAATTTCTCGGAGAGGTTTTATTTCATTTTATTTTTTTGGTATTATGTGGAAGAGGTGAAGCACTTACAAAATATGTTTGATCGAGTTCATAAATTTTGAGACATTTATATATATCCGATAAATATCTAATCCTTATAAATGCGCATTTATAAGGATTAGATAAGTCATAATTCCTAAGGCAGTTTCTGTTTCCAACGATGAAATACTATAATTAATATATCAAGTGGCTGTTTGGCTAGTTTGAGTTTCAAGGTTTAAAAAGTGCAATTTTTTTAAGGGTTTAAGCTGATCTTAAAAAAATAAAAAATAAAAACTAAAAACCTAATTTTAAAAGAAAAATTCTACTCATAAGCCCTTACACCACACACCACCTATTTTTTTAATTTTTTTATTTTATCAAATATTTGTTATATAAATAATAAATAGAAAAATTAAAATATTTTAAAAAGAAAAAATCTAAAAAAAAATTTTAAAAAAATTTAAAAAAATAAAAAATATGTGGTGTGTGGTGTAGGGGCTTATGAGTAGCATTTCTCATTTTAAAAATCTTCAAATTGAGTTTTTTTTTTTAAATTAAATAAGAAATACTACATATAGTCACTTTTACATACGTACTTTTTGTATACTCCATTAATGATATAGACAGTTGTTTTATATTAAAAAGAAAGTAACATAGCCAATTATATCAGTAGAATACATATACAAGAAGAATGTAAAAGTGACTGGATCGATATACAATTTTTTATTTCTGAAACCATAAAAGGAGATTTCTTGGAGAGGTCTTTAAATATATATATATATATATATTGTGGAGATGCGACGCTCTTAATTTAAAATATGTTTGAGCGAATTTATATGATTTGAGATACTCTAATTGGGGATTGTAGAAGTAATGGAGCTATTAGTAACAATTTGAAAATTGTTAATTATGGTTTGGAGCAATTCTATGTACAATTATAAAATGTGTAAACGTCACGTAAGATGAATGATTAATTAGATAATATTATATTATAAGGGATGAATAATTGTTTCCATATTGATAACATGCATGCTTAAAGCGAAAGTGATTATAAAGGTAATATTTCAAATATAACTATATATATAATTCCAGAAATCTGGTCCATCGATCGGAACTAGAAGATCATGATAGCTGGAGTAATAGGATTTTTTGGGCGGCATAACCGCCAATAGTACATGAGAAAATAAAAAGATGGAATAACTACGCAAACAGTGAGTTGCATGGAGCAGGAAGCAACAATACTATCTGCAGGGTGGCAGAACGTACAGACTACGTACTTATTAACATTATTTTCATGAAATGATAAATTTTCTGCTCCTTATTATGAAAACTCTAGGCAGAAAGTAGAAAGAGTACTGAAGCCTCCGGCCGTTAATTTATTTCGCCAGTAGTAACATCATTATGAGCACAATCCCGAGTCTGATATTGATGCATGGATCGATCAAGCTGAGTAGAGTGTTGGTATCGCATAAAGATGATGTTTCTTAGGCACTGTGAGCCCGTAAATTTCATCCATGTCCAAGTCTTCCGGCTTTACATTATCACCAGGCAACCTCCAATCAAACCAACATAAGAGGTTGGCAATCAGAAAGTCAAGGGAAGCAGCAGCAAATGCCAATCCAGGGCATTTCCTTCTCCCTCCTCCAAATGGGTGGAATTCAAAATCTTGGCCTCTGAAATCAAATGGACTATTTTTGAATCTCTCTGGGATGAACTCGTCCGGCTTCTCCCATACTGCCGGATCCCTTTGGATTGCCCATGTATTGACAAATACAGTTGTTTTCGGTGGAATATCATAACCTCCGAATTTCACCGTTGTTGCTGTTTCTCGTGGTGTTAAAAGAGTTGTTGGTGGATGTAGCCTTAGAGATTCGTTGATAACACACTTCAGATAGTCCATTTTACTGATGTCATCCAGATCTATATGTGACTTCTTGCCCACGATTCCTCTGATCTCATCTTGTGCTTTCTTCATGATCTTTGGGTTTTTTATGAGCTCCGCCATTATCCATTCCAAAGCTGTCGAAGTAGTGTCAGCTCCTCCTAAAAACATGTCCTGAAATTGTTGGAAAAGAAAACATTAGATGTGTGTTGGAGAGTGAATGAATATTGTAGACTGAGAGAGAGAGAGAGAGAGAGAGAGAGACCAATAAGATTGCTTTGAGGTTATCTTTTGTGAAGGCAAAGTCGAGCATGCCATCCCTTTGAAGGTGGAGGAGAATATCAACGAAATCTTTCTTATTAGACTGATCAACAACACCACTTTCCATTATAGTCTTGTGGTCTTCAATCACTTGATCAAAAAATCTATCTAATTCTTTGAAAGTGCCTTCCACACTTGAGATGAATCCCGTAAGAACATCAGCCCATGCCAAATAAGGGAAAAAATCACCCAAACAGAATTTCATCAATTGCACCATTACCTGTCTTGATAGTTGTCCAAAGGTCATCTTACCATCTTCTTCTGCAATCTTCTGTCCAAGTGTACATCTAGAGATTATGTTGTCTGAGATTTCAATCAACATTTCGCTTACATTAACAGGGGTTTGAGTAACGCATGCCTTCCGTATCTTATCTCCAAGTACGGCAACTTCTTCTTCCCTTATATGCTGGAATGATTGCACTCTTTTGATGCTCAAAAGTTCGAGGACACAGATTTTCTTAGCTTGCCTCCAATACTCACCATAGTGCGCGAACCCTATGTCTGTGCAACCATAGAGCAAGATTTTGGCAGCTGTGTTCTGAGGCCGGTTTGCGAAATCAATATCTTGCGTCTTCATCAATTCTCTGGCCATATCTACAGATGACACCACGAGGGTGTTGACATGGCCCAACTCTAAGAGCATTACAGGGCCATACTTCTTAGAAAGTACCCGAAGAGATCGGTGTGGAAGTGAGCCAAATTGGTGAAGATTGCCAATGATTGGTAGCTTAGGTGGGGATGGGGGTAAATGATATTTGGGCTTGCCTCTTCTAAGAAGTTTGAAAATAAAGAGAATTGAGAAGAGGCAGAACAGTAGAGACAAGAGGGAATTGATGGGTAATTCGTGTAGCTCTTGCCACATTCGTTGCAACCATTGTAGCTGAGCCATTTCCTCTCTTAGGTGTGTGGCACTACTGAACTACGCAACCAGCAGCTCTTTCGTGTTATATATATTATTATGAGATCGTAGTATGTCATTTTCCATAGCTGGGAATCTTGGATATTTATATAGAGCTGAGTGCATGCGGGCTTATCATGTCACGTGGATACGTTGATCATGATTACGATGTGCCAGCTACCATTATTCAACGCTTCACCTAACACAATTAGTTAAAACCAGGTGGTTGTGCATGTAGAGCTCTGCACCGATTTTTACGAATCTGGCCTCTGATTCTGTCCTTAGTTAACACTCTTTGGAGCCCGCTCCATTCTGATCGACAGTGTAAATTTGGAGCCCATGCATTTGCATCTTTCTTTTTTATGCGTGGATTATTTATTACCATTTTAGCGTTTTTCTTAGAAGCAATGTTATATAAAATTATTTTTACTTATGTTCTGTGTACTCCACTGATATGATTGGTTGAATCAATTTTTTTTAATACATAAACAATCACATTAGTGGAGTGCACAAAAGAAACTCAAAAGTGACTACACGTAGAATTTTTGTAGTAATGTGTCCTCGCAATTAGTGTTTCAATGTGCTTCACGCTACAAGCGGACCTTTAACTTGAGTTGGAAGGGCACATTTTTCAAGTATTGCGACCGTTGAGAAATAAATATTACATTGTTTGTGGACAAGGTTTTAGGCATGTTAATAAAGTTGAAGTAAATCTCTCTCTTTGAACTGATTTTACGAGATGAGTTAGGCCTATAAAATTTTTCATGGTATGAAAGCTTACCACAGAACGAATGAGGACCTACACTTATTATCCTGTTACAAGATGTCAAGAACCAGATAAACGGCTGGCCTATACTTGAGGGAGGGTGTCTAATAATAAATCACACATTATCTGTAGGCAAAATTTTAAACGTATTTATAAAATTAGAGTAAATCTCTTTTTTTGAACCGGTTGTGACTTGTTGGCATAAGTTTTTTACTTGCTAATTATATATTGGTTTATTATTATTGACGAACTATCACATGATTATATATACAAGAGAAAATGATTTATGCAAGTGCGTGCAAGTCCAGTAATTTGAAAAGAAAAATTAATTGAGAAAATTCTATTTTTAGGGTTGTGTTTTAAAAAAATATATATATACTAATTTATACGTTTTAAATGATTTATATCCAACGTTACTGATCATATGCCATGGTCTTTGTACGTGCTTCAATAATATTGCTTCAATGAGCTAGTACAACTGTCGTTCCAAGTTTCCAACCATATTTTTTTGGATTGAACCGACAATTTCCATGTCAAAGTACTAGGCCGAATAGAAAAAAAGGAAAGGAAAGTACATGATTGAGATGTCCGTCCGCAAACTGATCAGGGCTGAAGAAGTGCTTCCGAATTAATTATTGGATAATGCTAGTCTTATCAATAGAGTCTTATCGGTATGATTTTTATATTTTATTATTATTATTATTATTTTATTTAAAGATTAAGTAATTATATTTTAATATTATTATTTATAAATATTAAAATATATTTAAAAAATACATATAAAAAATATTAAAAACAATTCTCAAAATCACTAGCTGGCCGAAGGTCCAGGGAGCTCCCAATGGTTGGAGTAGCATTGTCCTTAATTATTTGATATGAAATAATTCTATGGACAAGTCATGTCTTGGCTGAATAAATGCATGATTGTGGAATAATGATAGGAAAATAGTACTATTAATGCCAGTGGTACTGATGTCGGAGCACGCGGCCGAGGGAAGGGGGAGGGTACCGGTATTAGAGGAAATCAAGTGATCTATGTAGTAAAGCAGTATGTAATAAATATCATTGCAGTCATGCAGGGATCACAACACGTATGTACGTAAACAAGAAATTAGTATCCCAGTCACTCTTTTTTTCTCTGAAAAAGGAGTGGAATGTGAGTAGTGCTGGAGGCACGTGAAGCAGTTATAACGGAAAGAAGGGTATCTGGAGGTGGTCCTGACCAACCTTGAAAGCTTTTTGGTAGCAATTTGCTGTCAAGGAGCGGAGAGGTATCGAAGGTCACAGCGAAAAGGGAAGATTCTTTCTACCACCACCAGTGAATGCGAAGAGGTGATGGAAGACTTAGAGGAAAAGTAGAAGGAATTGAGGCTGAGAGAGGAGGAAAGAACGGCAATTGAGATTGATGATGATGTATCGGAAGAATTGTTGATGAAAGAACAGAGCTCTCTACTTGAGAAATTCTGCTCAAAACGGTTGATTAGCAAGGAGGTGGTGGAAAGCACATTGGCAAAAATATGGAGGATCAGTAAGAAAGCACAGTTCACTGAGGTGGGTCCAAATACCTTTGCTATTGTATTTGATAACATTGTTGATAAACAAAGGATTTGGTTAGGTCGACCATGGCTGTTTGACAATCAGCTAATGGTCTTGAAGGAATTCGATGGTTTTACATCATTGAAACAAGTGGAATTTGATTCGGAGAGTTTTTGGGTGAGGTTTCACAATCTACCATTATCATGTATGACGGAAATGCGAGGAGAACAAATTGGAAGTATGATGGGAAGGGTGGAGAAGGTGGATGTACAGGAAGATGGGAGTGGATGGGGGAAGTTTTTAAGAATTCAGATCCATATAGATTTAAATCAACCTCTAGCAAGAGGAAGAACTCTAATGGTCAAAGGTAAGGATATCTGGATTCTCTTTAGCTATGAAAAAATGCCTAGAATCTGTTTCTCATGTGGTTGTATTGATCATGGGAACAATGAGTGTAAAGAAGGGGGAAGTCAGGTAGGAGAAGAGAATCAGTATAGGCAATGGCTGAGGGCTAGGCAATCTACTAGGAATAATTTCTTTATAAATGTCTCAAAAATAAATAAGGAGGGGAATGGGTGGTGGAAAGAGAAGGAGAAGGAGAATAGGTTTCAAGCTGGTGGAAGGAGGGGGTAATAAAGAGAAAGGTAGTAGATATAGGGAAGAAAATGTAGAAGGAAGTGAGGAGAATACAAAGGTCAAGAAAGTGTGAATGAGAACAAAGGAGGTGAAGGAAGGTAGGGATATAGATACAAGTAGTGGGGTTGAGGGAGTAAGGGAAATGGATGCAACAGCTCTGGTAATTGCACTAATTGGTCAAAAAGAAAAGGTGGAGCATGGGCTGCAGGAAGTTGAAGTGCAACTTGATATCATGGGGAAGGAAGAGGGTAGTGAGTTCTTAAGTAAGAAAGAAGGTAGAATGGTGGAGGGAAGCATGACAAGAAAAATAGGTGTATGGAAGAGGAGGGTCCGAGCAAAACACAAAACAAAAAAAAAAGTTACAAAGGAAAAAACACAAAAGACTATGGGAGTGACTGAGGAGGAAGTTGTGGGTGCAAACAAGAAAGGGAAGTGGAGTAGCACTTTTGAGGTCCCTATTGCAGTGGCGGAGGCTGAGATTTAGCCCCGCCAATTATTATGAAACTATTAAGTTGGAACTGCAGGGGATTGGGGAGTCCTCGGATAGTTCAAGATCTTTGCTCTATGATAGAGAGGAATAAAACCCACTTAGTTTTCATCATGGAAACTAAGCTCATAAATCTGAAATGTGAGAGAATAAAAAGAAGATTGGAATGTGAAGAATGTTTTGTAGTTGAAGTAGCGGAGAAAGGGGTGGTTTGGTCTTGCTTTGGGATTCAAGCATGCAGTTGGAAATTGTAAATTTTTCACAAAGACATATTAATGCTTGGGTGATAAAGGAGGGGGAGAGTAGATGGCTGCTTACATGCTTCTATGGGCACCTAAAACAGCTAAAAGGAAAGACACATGGTTGATGCTTAAAGTGTGAAACTGAGAGGTGACGAGGGTTGGTTGATAGTAGGGGACTTTAACGAAATCCTAACAGATGATGAGAAGTGGGGAGAGAAGGCCAGGCCGAGGGTCAAATGGAGCTATTTAGGGAGGTGATGAGTGATGAAGATTTGCATGATTTGGGCTGGAGGGGAGACAAGTACATGTGGAGTAACTCACATGCTGATTCAACCTTTACTAAAGGAAGGTTGGATAGAGTTATGGAAAACCCCAAATGGATGGATATCTACACTGAGGCTTGGGTGGAAGTGATGGTGGCTAGAACTTCTAATCATAAGCCACTGTTAGTCACTTAATTAGACAAGATAAAGTGGTAGATGCACAGCTTAGGCAGAAGAGAAGAGGCTTTAAATATAAGACAAGTTGGGCCTTAGAGGAGGATTGTGAATTGGTATTAAGGAAAGCTTGGGGGAATAATGGATCCCAGAACCACAATGTCATTGGCTTGCTGAATAATAGTAGAAAGGCTTTTCAGAATTAGAGTAAGACAAAGAGACAGAGGAATGGGAAGGAAGTTGAAGAAAAAGCACAGCCCTTACAAAGATTATAGGTTGAGGAAAGCAGTGATAATGTGGAGGAAACCAGAAAGACTTCTACAGAGCTACATCTTTTGTTAGAAAAGGAAGATCTTTGGTGGAAACAATGGGCTAAAACAAATTGGTACAAGCATGGAGATAAAAATACTAAGTATTTTCATACTTGTGCCAATCAAAGAAGAAAAAGAAATTTTATTAAGGAAGTGGAGGATGAGAGTAACAAACTGTCCTGTGGATACAAGTAGGTGGAAGAAACATTGAGAAAGTACTTTAGCAATTTATTTTAGACTTCAAAGCCAAGCATGGTTGAGATTGAAACTTGCCTCATGGATATGGATAGAAGGGTTACTGTTGGGATGAATGAAAGACTGTCAAGAAGATTCACAGAAGTAAAAGTGGAAAAACGAGTGTAACAAATGGCTCCTCTAAAAGCACCTGGTCCAAATGGTTTTGGACCATGCTTCTATCAAAATCATTAGGGGTAGTGTCTGAAGAAGTAAACAAAGCAGCTTTGGCAATTTTGAATAGTAGTCCATTGGATCCTAATCTCAGTTATACTTACTTAGCCTTGATTCCAAAGACAAAGTCTCCTAGAAAAGTGACTGAATACAGATCCATTAGTTTGTGTAATGTCTTGTATAAAATAATCTCTAAAACTACCACAAATAGATTCAAAAGTGTTCTATCTAAGATAATTTCCCCTAAACAAAGTGCATTCATGCCTGGAAGATTGGTCAATGACAATATCATGGTGGCTTATGAATTGCTACACTCAATGAGAAATAGAAAGAAGGGGAAAGTGGGAAGTATGGTCAAGAAGTTAAACATGTCCAAGGCCTATGATTGAGTTGAATGAGAGTTTTTAGAGGTTGTCTTGTATAAACCTGGGATTTGTACTCAATGGGTGGATTTAGTGATGAAATGTATTAAAACAGCTTCCTATTCTATGTTAATTAACGGGATCCCTGGTTCAAAATTTTGGCCTTCAAAAGGGTTGAGACAATGGGACCCTTTGTCACCTTATTTGTTCATTGTCTGTGCTGAGGGTTTAAGCAGTCTGTTAGACTATTATGAGAAGAAATAGTTCATTAAAAGGGTGCAAGTGGCTCGAGGGGGGACAAGCATCAATCATCTTCTTTTTGCAGATGATTGCATCTTATTTGACAGAGCAAAAATTGAAAAGTGGAGGAGAATTCAAGAGGTTTTGCAAGTATATGAAAAGGCATTGGAACAATTCCTCAACAAGGAAAAAACTGTTGTTTCCTTCAGTAGTAACTCTCAACCTGCTGCTAAACAGGCTATAAGGGAAACTGGTTAGACTTTTGTTTGTGGTAAATATGAAAAATACCTAGGTTTTCCTGCTATGGTAGGGAGATCTAAGTTTAATACTTTTAGAAGTCTAAAGGAGAGGATTTGGCAGAAAATGGTCAGTTGGGAAAATAAATTTATGTCCCAAGCTGAGAAAGAAGTCCTAATTAAAGCTGTTCTCCAGTCTATCCCAACGTATACCATGGGTGTGTTTAAACTTCCTAACAGATTGTGTAAGGATATTAATAGGATGTTTTCTAAGTTTTGGTGGGGGAATCAACAGGAAGGAAAAGGGATGATATGGAGAAAGTGGGAAGAGATGAGTGTGCAGAAAGGAAAAGGGAGAATGGGCTTAAGAGATTTGGAGAGTTTTAACATTGCCCTTCTTGCAAAACAATGGTGGAGAATCCTCAAATACCCCCTTAACTTGGCAGTAGTAATTTGCAGAGAAAAATACTTTAGAAATGAGAGCTTTATGGAGCAAAACTAGGCTCACAACCATCCTTAATATGGAGAAGCATTTGGTTAGCTAGAGATTTATTGAAAGAATGATTGAGGTGGAGAGTAGGAGATGGGAAGGAGATTAAAATCTGGGGCCCAAAGTGGTTGCCAAGTCCTATATCTTTTGTTGTTCAAACCCAAGTGAAGTTGTTGCAGGAAGATGCCAAAGTTGTGGAGTTAATTGATACACAGAGAAGTGAATGAGATGAAACCAAGATTAGAGCAATTTTTGAAACAGATAAAGCTGAAAAAATACTTAGTTTGTCCTTGAGCAGCAAAGGAACAAAAGACAAGTTGATATGGGACCATCTCAGAAAGACCTTTTCTCAGTTCAAAGTGCTTATTTCTTACATATGGAGTTAAGGGAGCGAAACAAAGGGGAAAGTTCATCAGAATAGAGGGTAGATGACAGATGGAATAGAATATGGGACTTGAAGGTACCAAGAGTGACAAATTGTTCATATGGAGAGTTGCAAACAACTTGTTGCCCACAAAGGAAAATCTTTATAAGAGAAGGGTGATTGAGGAAAAAAGCTGTCTTATGTGTGATGCAGAGGAAGAAACAATTATGTATGTATTGTGGGAGTGCCCAGCAGCAAATAAATTTTGGGATGATGATGTAAGTTGTGTCAAGAAGTGGGCCAAATCTGAGATGAACTTTATGACTCTATGGGAGAAGTTCATGGACATCCTTACTAAGAGCCGGTTGGAGGAGATGGCTGTACTGTTGAGGAAGGTGTGGCTTAGGAGAAACGATTGGGTTTTTGAAAAGAGAATGGTCCGTCCTAAGAACTCTTTCAATGTTACAAAGGCAGCTTTACACGAGTTTCATGAAGTTCAAAATGGTTCTTACTCAGAATGGTGTAATACAAAAACCCAATACAGAAAAGTTAAAGTGGAATAAACCAGAGAGGGGCTTTGTAAAAGTTAATTGGGATGCATCTATGGACTTGAAGAGGAAGAGAATGAGAATAGGGATTATGATAAGAGATGAGCAAGGATAGGCTATGGTAACGATGTGTGATCAAAAGCCTAATATGGTGGATGTAGGCAGTAGCAGAAAGCTATGCCTTGAGGAAAACAATAGAGGTATGTTCTGAACTTAACATTTAAATAGCCATATTTGAGGGGGATGCAAAGGTAATGATTCTTGCTGTGCATAGTGATGATGACGCTTCTTTTAACTTCAGTCCTATTGTAGAAGATATCAGATTTTACTTTAGCAACAGACCAAATTGGTCTATACGGTTTGTAACTAGAGAAAAGAATACGGTAGCTCATAATTTAGCAAAAATAGCTTTAGTTATGGAGGAAGAACAAATATAGGTATAGGAGGTCCTAGATTTTATTGTGGGATGTTTGAATAGGGATAAAGTTGTATTACAGGAAGATTAATGAAATGATACAGAGGTTATATTAAAAAAATACACGTACGTACGTATATATTTAATTTACTGGAAAATGTTTTCTAGACATTAGTCGAAAGTGGTTTAATCCATATTGACGTGATCATTAATGCAGATTCATGCATGCTGATTCGCTGAAGGAGGCCCATGATCATCCTTCTAGCTAGTGATAACTAAAACAATTTAAGGAGTCATCTTGATTATTAGATTGCTGTAGTTTTCAATATCTTTATCTCATGATAATTTTCAAAGTTATATATATAATATAACCATGTTTTCCTCATCATGATGTTTAGATTAATCTCTGTATTAATTTGGTTCTCTCTTGTTGACAGGTCTTTTACTTCCACTGCACATTTATCTTTTTTTTTTTTTTGAAAATGAACTGGATATCATTCATAGAAAAACTTACATTAAGATAAACAGCAATCAAGAAGCAGATTGCTACATGAAGTTACACCATATCATTTGACACTATGGTCATAATACAGGAGGGGACAACTTCTAAATTGTAAATGTCTTCCGGGCAGTTCATAGCAGCCTTTGCAAGGTGGTGAGCTGCACTGTTAGCCATTCTGTGGGTGTGAGAAGTAGTCCATGTTGTAGAAGAGTCTAAAATTTTCCGAGCATCACTAACCAAACAACCTCCCAGACTCCAGTTGGAGGAATTATCCTACAGACAGTCCACAACTTGCTTAGAATCACCCTCTAACCAGACTTGCTTCAAACCTATATCTTTGCAAAACACAACAGCTAGCAGCAGTCCGTAGGCCTCTGCATCAAAAGGGGTCCCTCTAAACTTCCTGCATGCTCGAAGAGCACCAATAGTTAGCCCTTGGAAATCTCTAATAATAACACCTAAGCCAATTTTTCCTTCACCTTCATTTATAGCTGCATCCCAGTTAACCTTGAATTGACCCTGAGAGGGTTTGGACCACTTGTGAATGACAGGTGAGAGGTGGGTCTGGGTTATGATGGGGGTGGTGATAGCTGTTTTGTATAAGGTTAACTCAGCTCGGGCTTGTTGAGATAGGATAGTAGGGTGCTTGAAACCTTTTCCATTAAGGAAGTCATTCCTCCTGGTCCAGATTCCTCTGAGAGTAACCGCCACCTCTTCCAGCTCTAAAGTATCAAGGGTTTCCACTAGTACAGACCAAATATCAAATATTAAGTGGCTATGGATGTTCATCTTCTGCACTTTCTTGCATCCTTGGTTCCAAACATCTTTTGCTGCAGCACAGCCCCAGAGAACATGGCCTGAAGTTTCAGGTTCTTGCCTGCAGATAGGACACAGGCTGTCCTGGATGATTTTCCTTCTGTTCAGGTTGGCATAAGTAGGTAAGGCCTCACTGCAGGCCCTCCAGATGAACATTTTAACAGCAGGGGCTAGTTTTAGTTTCCAAGTAACCTTCCAAACTGTTTGGACCTTTGTTCTGTTTGAATATTCCCCTTTTCCTTTATTAACCAAGTCTCTGTGAAAGTGATAACCACTCCTGACCGTGTAAATGCCATTGTTTGTTAACCTCCATATCCTCCTATCCTCTCTTCCACCAATGCTGATAGGAATGGATTTGATTGCATCCATTTCTTCATTTGAGAAAAGTTCTTGTAGCAGAGGATCTTTCCATCTCTTTTGGTTGGGTTCAATCAAGTCACTAACTGTCTTGTAGCTGCAACTTTGTGGTTGAGGGGTGTTGACTTGTAGTGTTGGGAGGGAGGGGATCCAACAGTCAGACCATATGTTAACATTGTGTCCATTTCCTATTCTCCAGATCAGGCCTTCCTTAAGTAAACTTAGCCCTGTGTGAATGCTTTTCCAAGCAAAGGAGGGACTATTGCCCAAAGGAGCCTCTAATAGGTCCATCTGGCTGAAGTATTTCTGTTTAAGCACCATTGAAACCAGTGAATGTGGATTTTGCAAAATCCTCCAACCTTGCTTTGATAGCATTGCTAAATTAAAGCTCCTGAAGTCCCTGAAACCAAGCCCACCAGCATCCTTTGAGTGACTGATTTGTTTCCAGCTTACCCATTGGATCTTTGAAGTATCTTCATTGTAACCCCACCAGAATTTTCGAAGCAGCTGGTTCAATTTTTTTGTAATGGATGCAGGAAGGAGGAAGATGCCCATTGAGTATGTTGGAATGGCTAGTAAAACTGCTTTGAGGAGTATTTCTTTGCCTGCAGCTGAGAGGTGCTTTGTTTTCCAGTTTGTTACTTGGGCCCAGGTTCTATCAATGAGGGAATGGAATGCAGCCACCTTTGATCTACCCACCACAGCTGGTAACCCCAGATATCTCTCAAAGGAACCCTTAGATTTTACTCCTGACATCATAAGGATTTGTTGTTGTGCCTCAAGTTTAGTGTTTTTACTAAAGAAGATAGAGGATTTCTCTTTGTTTAACACCTGCCCTGAGGCTTGTTCATATAGGTTGAGGATGCTTAGCACAGGGTATAGTTCTTGGTTATTGGCTTGACAAAATAAGAGGCTGTCATCTGCAAAGAAAAGATGACTCACTGAAATTGTACCTCTACCTAAAGGAACAGCTGTGATATCCCTGCAGAATTCAGCTCTATTAAGCAAGGAGGTGAGAGCTTCAGCACAAATGATGAAAATGTAGGGAGATAAGGGGTCACCTTGTCTAATGCCCCTTGTGGGTGTAAAGTTCTGTTAGGCCTCACCATTGACCAAAATCGAATAGGATACAGAGTTGAGGCAATTTTGGAATAAATTGACCCAATGTTGAGGATATCCCATTTTAACCATCACTTCTTTCACAAAAGACCATTCTACTCGGTCATAGGCCTTACTCATGTCCAATTTGAGGGCCATAAAACCTCTCCTCCCCTTCATCCTAGAGGTCATGGAGTGCAAAACCTCATAAGCAATAAGAGTGTTGTCAGAAATGAGTCTCCCAGGTACAAAGGCACTTTGATTCAGGGAAATTATGTTGGGAAGAATGCCTTTCAATCTGTTTGCTAGAGTTTTTGACACAATTTTATAAAGGACATTGCAAAGACTGATTGGTCTGTACTCAGCCACTTTCTCAGGTTTCCTAACCTTGGGAATAAGGGTAATATATGTGTCATTAACCTCTTGTAGAGAGGCCCCTTGGTTTAGGACATGAAGAACAAAGTTAGAGACATCCTNTATTTTCAAAGATAATTGTATTCCAAGAAAATCCCAAAAATCAAGCTTATTATATATATAAAATTAGTAAAATATTATATAAAACCTATGCATGCTTGAATATAAGATAAACACTAAACTACGTCAAATTAAAGATAAATGTGCAGTCTTCAGCCAGATGGACCTATTAGAGGCTCCTTTGGGCAATAGTCCCTCCTTTGCTTGGAAAAGCATTCACACAGGGCTAAGTTTACTTAAGGAAGGCCTGATCTGGAGAATAGGAAATGGACACAATGTCAACATATGGTCTGACTTTTGGATCCCCTCCCTCCCAACACTACAAGTCAACACCCCTCAGCCACAAAGCTGCAGCTACAAGACAGTTAGTGACTTGATTGAACCCAACCAAAAGAGATGGAAAGATCCTCTGCTACAAGAACTTTTCTCAAATGAAGAAATGGATGCAATCAAATCCATTCCTATCAGCATTGGTGGAAGAGAGGATAGGAGGATATGGAGGTTAACAAACAATGGCATTTACAGGTCAGGAGTGGTTATCACTTTCACAGAGACTTGGTTAATAAAGGAAAAGGGGAATATTCAAACAGAACAAAGGTCCAAACAGTTTGGAAGGTTACTTGGAAACTAAAACTAGCCCCTGCTGTTAAAATGTTCATCTGGAGGGCCTGCAGTGAGGCCTTACCTACTTATGCCAACCTGAACAGAAGGAAAATCATCCAGACAGCCTGTGTCCTATCTGCAGGCAAGAACCTGAAACTTCAGGCCATGTTCTTGGGGTGTGCTGCAGCAAAAGATGTTTGGAACCAAGGATGCAAGAAAGTGCAAAGATGAACTCCATAGCCACTTAATATTTGATATTTGGTCTGACTAGTGGAAACCTTGATACTTTAGAGCTGGAAGAGGTGGCGGTTACTCTCAGAGGAATCTGGACCAGGAGGAATGACTTCCTTCATGGAAAAGGTTTCAAGCACCCTACTATCCTATCTCAACAAGCCCGAGCTGAGTTAACCTTATACAAAACAGCTATCACCACCCCCATCATAACCCAGACCCACCTCTCACCTGTCATTCACAAGTGGTCCAAACCCTCTCAGGGTCAATTCAAGGTTAACTGGGATGCAGCTATAAATGAAGGTGAAGGAAAAATTGGCTTAGGTGTTATTATTAGAGATTTCCAAGGGCTAACTATTGGTGCTCTTCGAGCATGCAGGAAGTTTAGAGGGACCCCTTTTGATGCAGAGGCCTACGGACTGCTGCTAGCTGTTGTGTTTTGCAAAGATATAGGTTTGAAGCAAGTCTGGTTAGAGGGTGATTCTAAGCAAGTTGTGGACTGTCTGTAGGATAATTCCTCCAACTGGAGTCTGGGAGGTTGTTTGGTTAGTGATGCTCGGAAAATTTTAGACTCTTCTACAACATGGACTACTTCTCACACCCACAGAATGGCTAACAGTGCAGCTCACCACCTTGCAAAGGCTGCTATGAACTGCCCGGAAGACATTTACAATTTAGAAGTTGTCCCTCCTGTATTATGACCATAGTGTCAATTGGAATACAATTATCTTTGAAAATAAAAAATAATTTTTAGAATAAACTTGTGTTTTCTTACTAATTAACCGGGGCAGCTTCTTGTTCATGTTATGTAAAACCATTTCAATGGATGATTTGGCTTTATATTTTGCCCCCTTAAAGTTACCACAAGTGCAATTCTACATTTTTTTATTATTTTAAATATTTTTTAAACATATTTAAATATTTAAAAAAATATAAAAATTTACTAATAATCACTTCTTTAATCAATAAAAAAATTAAAATAAAATATACGATCGGCCAAAATGAAAGGATAAAATTAGAGGGCTGCTTAGTAATTTCAAAAAAATTATGATATGTTGTTGTCTTGGTGTTGGAATCCAAATTTTCAGTACTTCGGACTCTGATTAGATGGGCAGTTAAATCCGTGTCCCGACTTCGGACTCAATTTCGATTTGGTAGGAAAAGACAGATGTCAGATTTGGGTGGGTGTTCCTGTATCAGATTATGACTGATACTCTCCAAGTCTTTTTGGAGTCCATTCTAAAGTCTTGATCTTTATGCATATAACATGTATCAGATTTTGGGGCTTTTAAAGTATTGGTGGGCTCCATTTCAAGCCCAATTTATTTTGGGTTGAACCATTCAAGCCCAACATAAGCAGCCATACTCGATCCTTAACCAATTTACAATCACAGACAAAAACAGTAAACTCCAACATAATGGAAGCGAACTTCTATATATCTGTATCCAACCGAAACAAAGGAATATGGGGAAATTTCATAAAGGCCAAATCTAAAGTTATATGAAAAACAGCAAAATATTAAGGGTTTTAAGTATTCATCTGAGAGATATTAGCAGCTTTGCTTCTTGGCCGGTTTATGAAAATCATATCATGCATGGGTCTTCACGATTTGATCTTCGGCCATATCTGCAGATGACACCACGAGGATCGTAGAATGGCCCAACTGTAAAAGCATTACGGGGCCATACTTCGTAGAAATGGTTTGAAAAGATCAGCGGTATCGTAGGGTGCAGGCCAAGCTTGTGACGATTGCCTATGATTGTAAGCTTTGGTGGAGATGGACGGGCTGCCCCTTCTTATAAATAGTTTCAACTTATTTTATCTAACGAGTACAATTTTCTCAAACTCTCGTATGAAATTTAAAAAATAATTCAATTTTTTTAAATATCGAAACAAAAATAATATTAAAACATTATATTCTAACAACATTTTATCTCATTTCATCTTATTTTATCTGTGTAATCAAATGATCGATCAGGCCTCTTCTCACTGTTGGCAAACACTCTCTCTCTCTCTCTCTCTCTCTCTCTAACCTACCAAACATTGGATTTGCAAAAAGTTGGAAAAATTAAGAAGGAAGAATCAAACCCAACAATCGAAATATCTCTTCTCTATATAATATATCTTTGTTTGGTAGCTTAGAAAGAGAGAGAAAGAGTTTTCACATATCCATTTTTTTATGCAAATCCAAGTAGAAAATTTTCCTCAATCAACCGAAAAAAAAGAGGCATTTATTTCACAAATCCGACATGGGATGCACCTAAGAAAGCTCAAATTCGTAGTGGTCCAAACCCACAATAAAAATCGAAGAGATTAAATTACAATCCCATTAAATTGAAAAAACCAAAAACACACTCCCACAAAAAAATTGTGTTGCAAAGATTTTGCTGAGATTGAGTTTGATGAGAGTGAGGAGAAGTTGTTAGTATTTGATTCAATTTCACTCCCTCCTCACTTTCGGTCTATCTCTCTCTCTCTCTCTCTGAGCAAACTCTTAGCAAGTTTTGCAAATGTTATCAACCTCAGGATTTGGAATAGCAGTGCTACAAACCAAACAAGCCCATGACAAATATAACCATTTGATTTTTTGAGATTTCAAAGAACTTGAGTAGATAGAGAGCTTGAGGGATGGTGGAGAGCTGAGGTGGCTTGAGTCATTACACCCTCTTTCCATTTGATTCACTGCAGTTGTGTTCACGGTAATAAAATTGGACAATTGACATGGTTGTGTCTCATTGGAGGGTGCTAATCCCAGTTACACATCATGTCCGGTCCAAACAACCTCTCTATTTAATTTGTTCATGATGCTCTTGCCATTACTATATAATTAAGGGTGTCAAATCGTATTAATGGGTCGTGTTCGTGTCGTGTCATAGCATGCATATTATACTATATAGGTCAACCCTAACACGACCCATTAACATAACGGATCGTGTCGTATCAACCCGTTTTAACTCATTAATGAATATTACGAAATAAGTTAACACAATACAATATGACCCGTTTCAAAATATTTATGTAAATAAATTGACTAAGTCTGAAATTAACCCATTTGACCTAATAAAATTTAGTATAATTTTAGATAAATGTTAAAATCACAATATCTATAAAAATTAATAAACTAACTACAAGTCCAAAATAACAATCCAAATAATAAAAATATCAAAATTAGAATTCTAACAATTTTAGTTTTAGGTATAAGGGTATAAATGCAATTCTAACTTTCTTAACGTATCATAACGAGTTATAACGGATCAAAGCGGGTTGACCCGTTATCAATCCATTAAGTAATCGTGTCTTAACGGGTTAACCCGTTTTGATCCGAACCTGTTAAAACTAAACCCTAACCCGCTATTATCGTGTCGTGTTCGTGTTGAGTTAACAGGTCGTGTAACATATTGCCACTCCTATGTATAATTAGAAACCATAATAGCATAGTCATTTCCTTTCAAGTGCTTACTCCTGACAACCTGATGTAGAGGAGTCCAAGTTCGATGTATTCAGTTAACAGATTCGATGTTAATAGCGTTGGACAATCTCGAGAAGGTAGATTAGCACAAAATCGATAGAAAAAGATAAAGATCCCAAGGTTGAGCGAGAAGCGGCATTCCTCAATTGGGCGAGGAATGACATTTTTGGGTTGGGCAGGGAATAAGGTGCAATATTGCGTATGTGCTAATATTTTGGCCATAATTTTGACTACGGCTATCGAAATCCCTTATATGACCCAATTGAAAAATCTCTCTTTGGTTATGCCTGTTGGTCTCCGTTTCGAGTCCAAAATAAGTTGTTTTTTCTTTTGAATTTTGAATTTTAGTTTTTTTCTATTTTTGGTTATTTTCCTTTTATGGTAATGTTTATTTTGAAGGATGATTATATTCCAAATTTTCACTGAGATTTTAGCAAGATACTTATTTTATTCTATCTTTTATTATTTGGTCATAATTGTAATTTTGCATCTTTTTATGTAGCTATTATAAAGCCCGGCTTGTGGGTTTTCTGAATGGATATTTGACTTTTATAAAGAAACCCCAATCTCAGATTTTATCTCATAGTTTTATCTCTATTTGTGTTTTTCTTGATCTCAATCTCTAGTTTCCGTTGTTTAACTAGCTATCTAAATAATTCTTATAATGCTTTGACATCACAACCCAACACTTTTATTTACTTATAGTTTACTATTGAAGTTTCAACACTTTAGGAATTAGTACTATATATGATATATTGTAATAATAGAAGTGCCATACAAATAGCTCGCAATGACGTGGTTCATGTGTGCTAAACACATTGAAATAGATTATCACTTTGTATACCATCATCTTCAATAAGACTCCCTTCACTTACATATGGTCTCCTTTGAAGATAATCTTGCTGAAATATTCACAAAATCCCATACACCTAGTCGATTTGGTGATTTTGTTTCCAAACTCTAGTTGACTTTGCCAACCCGAGTTTGGAAGAGGATGTTAGTATATTTAGGAATATTTACTAGTATATATCAGAAGAGTAATACTACATATAGTCGTGAAGTGTGCAAACAATGTGCAATCGTTTTGAAAAAGAGTGGGTTCCACGATTAAAAAGTTAGTTTTTTTTTTATGTAGATCCAGTATTAATTCACTTTTTTCAAAGAGATTGCGCGACGTTTGCACAACTACGACTGCAAATATCATTTCACTAATTTATTTTTAGTTTTTTTCGAAGGATTTGCTTTGCCCCCTAATTTATTCATAATATATAAAAAATACAACATTTTCACTAATTAAAGCTTACAAGAAATATAAGATAACTTTCCACACCCTACCTAGCGAATAGCTTAGATTGCTTCCAACACATAAACATAATTACAAAGATAAGCTTAAAAATAAATAAATAAATAAAATAAAAGGAGCATACCGTGCAAGTATGGTCTTAATGGACGGACGGAGGAGAGTGTAGTGTTGGTACTAGATGAAGAGGAACTTTCTTCGACACAGTGAGGCCATAAACCTCACCCATGTCCAACTGCTTTCCTGATAAATTGGCTCCTGACAACCTCCAGTCAAACCAGCATAATATGTTGGCAATCACATATTCAATTGCAGCAACGCCAAATGTCAGTCCAGGACATCCCCTTCTCCCCCCTCCAAATGGGAGAAATTCAAAGTCTTGGCCTTTGAAATCAATTGCGTTATCAATGAATCTCTCAGGGAGAAATTCTTCAGGCCTCTCCCATACAGTTGGGTCCCTTTGTATTGCCCATGTATTAACAAATACTTTTGTTTTTTCTGGAATATCATAATTGCCAAATTTCACCCTTGCTGATGTTTCGCGAGGTACTAGAAAAGGAAGGGGTGCATGCAGTCTGAAAGTCTCCTTTATGATGCATTTCAAGTAATCCATTTGGTTGATGTCATTCTCATCTATCTTCAGCTTGTTACCCACCACTCTTCTCACCTCTTCTTGTGCTCTCTTCATGATGTTTGGATTTTTTATGAGCTCCGCCATTAACCATTCCAAAATTGTTGAAGTCGTATCACTTCCTCCAACAAACATGTCCTGAAATTATTCAAAAAGAAAGTTTTACATGCTGTGTGCTGTTTTGAATATGTGTGTTTGAGAGAGAGAGAGAGAGAGACCAATAGAATTGCTTTGAGGTTGTCGAGAGTGAGTTCAAATTCAAGCCTACCATCGTCCCGAAGTTGGTGAAGAATGTCAACAAAATCTTTCTTATTCGATTTTTGATAGTTATCACCTGTGATTGTCTGGTGTTCTTCAACTAGTAGATCTAAAACATCATCTATTTCTTTAAAAGTTGATTTCAAATTTGGGATCAATCCGGTAAGAACATCAATCCATCCCAAAGAAGGAAAAAAGTCGCCCACACAGAACGCTGTCAGTAGCACCATTAGCCTTCTTGATAACTGTCCAAACTTGCTCTTACCATCTCCTCCTTCGAATTTCTGTCCAAGAGTACATCGAGAGATTATGTTGATTGAGGTTGCAACAAACATCTCACTTAGATTAACAGAAGTCTGTCTGAGGCATGACTCACGTAACATATTTCTTAATAAAGCAACTTCTTCTTCCCTTACATATTGGAACGATTGCACTCTTTTCGGACTCAAAAGTTCGACGACACAAATTTTCTTAGCTTGTCTCCAATACTCACCATAGGGCGCAAAACCTATGTCTGTACAACCGTAAAGTAAGATGTTAGCAGCTGTGGTTCTTGGCCGATTTGAGAAAACGATATCATGTGTCTTCATGATTTCTCTTGCCATATCTGGAGATGAAACCACAAGTGTTGGAGCATGACCCAAGTGCAAGAGCATTACAGGGCCATATTTCTTGGAAAGGGCTTGAAAAGAGCGATGTGGGAGTGTGCCAAGCTGATGAAGGTTGCCTATGAGTGGAAGCTTGGGTGGCGATGGTGGTAAATTGGCTTTGCCCCTTCTAAATATTCGTCTGGAAACATAAAGAAGTGAAAAGATGATCAAAAGAAGAGATAAGAGGGGATTGACGGGTAGTTTTTGTAGCTCTTGCCATGATCGCATCAACCATAATGGCAGAGCCATTTCTTTCCTCCCAAAATGTTTGGCACTACAACCCGCCCTGACGGCCCTTTCACTTATATATATTTATATATATGATTAGCTAGCTGTTAATCATTCATGATTCCACATGCACTTTCGGCCGACAATATATGGTAAAATATAAAGTTTTGTTAGGTATAAATAAAATTGTATATTAATTTATGTATTAATATTGATTTTTTTATATTTAAAATTTAAATTAATATTATTTTTAATAAAATTTAATTTTTAACTAATCACATTAAATTAGTATATACATTAATATAATTATATTTACAACTAAATTTTTTCTAAAATATATAATAAGTGAAAGAATGACATGCATGATGAATTTATGCATGTAAAAAATGTCCTCGCATCTTTTGCTTGTGCATATAGACAAGTAGAAAACTTAGCTCCCGCACGCTGCAGTCTTTAGTACTGGACGCTTCGGACGCTTCAGTGGTAGACATCTATATCCTGTCGTTTGTGAGTAATCAATCTTACGTACAGTCACATGATCATGCTAGTAGCTAGGTGCTTGCATGGGTCCCAACATAACCATCATAGTTGTTTTTTGCCATATAGTTATGTAATCTTTGTTGTAAAGAAAAAATAACCTAATATTTTTTTATATAGGCCGATCAATCTCAAAGGTTCAATTAATGCATATTGTACACAAGCATAACAAAATCGTGCGTCCATCGACTATTTTTTTAATATATATGTATATTTATAAGCAGTGGTGGAACCAAAAATTCTACCTTGAGGGGCCATATTGATTTATTCAATGATAACGATGTTTGCATAGTACATGGTTATGTGTGTATGTTTATATTATATACTTTGTTATTTATAATTATAAAAAATATATTATAGATAGAAATGTTTATTCGAATTTTGAATTAAGTATCCCATATACCCGGCCCGAAACCTAGGTGCCAAATCTGGGCTGGGTTCCGGCTTAGATATATTCAGGTTATGACCTAGGCCGGTTTGGGACTCTACTCCTCTTTTTTGTAGAAAAAAAAAAGTTTATATTATTTAATTTTTTTACAAGAAAAAGATAATGCTGAAAAACATTTTTTTATTTATTTAAAAGTCTATATTCTATTGCAATTTTTTCAAGAAAATATTTTTTTATATATAAAACAATTAATTACCTTTTTACTTAAATGCATCTAAAAAAAGAAATTCAATATTTATCATATAAAATACATGCAACACATAATACAATTCAGTATATATTTATCTTTATTTGATATTTAAATGTTACATTATTTAACATAAAATTACAATATATGAAAATTAGGTATCAAGGTAGATTACAGAGAGCCAAACTACATGCGTTTATATTGAGTGAAAAATCTCCAACGGAACAGCGAAAATAGCATCAACTTCATCTGTATTGAGTGAAGGCCTGAAATCTCCTTTCCGAGCAACTAGCAAGTAGGCCTGGCCTACCAGAGGGACAACCTTGAGTAGGTGCTGCATGCATGATCAAGTGACATAACATTGCAGCCAAAAGTACTTCGTGATTTGCTTGTAACTAAGCAAAAAGACAACCGCAATGTAAGGAATGATGTTATCTAAAACTTTTTGATATTGCAGCCAGATCATTGATATAAACATTCTAGATTGAATAGATCGAAGAACAAAACAAGGGAGCATTGTAATTTATGCAGAAAGGATATCCAATGATTTCACGATCGAGATATTATGTATCTACAACATAAACTATTGTATATCCTATGATTTCACGATTTCAATTATCAAATTTGAGATCGTAATTATTAATTAAGAATTACATGTAAGACTTCGGTAGTATTACATGTAGCCCACTATAGAACCTCCAAACAGTCTCAATCATCTTCCATTTAAACGATCGAGCGGAGATATTAGATTAATATGTACTGTCATAACTGGGTTTCCTACCTCATAGAAAAGGGTCATATCCATCTTACATTCCATCGTAAGTAGAAGGGAATTTCGGAAATCTATATATCTTACATATATTCCATCATAAAAGTGACCAACTATATTGCAGATGAACGACAAGCTAGATCACTTCCATCATAATTAGTAGGGAAATTCGGAAACCTTCAGAAAAAAAAAAAAAAAAAAAAATTATTATAACTTTACATTCTTTTTGATAAATTTTCAAGCAAAATTTAATGAGAAAATCCGTCTGTTTGGTTTTAGAAAATTTTTAACTACTAAAAATTTCTATGACAAACATCTAATTTCAAACACCAAGATAATCTTCATCTCTCAAAAACTTTCTCATCTCTCAAAGCAATAGAAACCAAAAGCCTAACTTTATTTTCCAGAGCAAATCATAGCCTGCCATGCCACAACCCCACCCCAAGTTTTTATTAATAATATTATGACTTGTAACATGAGAAGCAGTACCCAAAAATATCACTACATACGTACATATATGGAGGCTGAAGGAAACCCACCCTGAAGGCTGAGAAGGATATTAACCACAAATGAGAGTGAAAATGGAGACAAGAATATGCAAACAAAATCAGTCCAACAACTGACCTATTTGAAAACTAAAAAAATCAAATTCTCATATACAGACAACAAGTTTCTATTTTTTTTTTTTTTTAAGAATCGGGGCCACTTGTCCATGAGTGACCTCTTCTCATTTTTATTAAAAACCTCACTTCAAGCCGAGGGAAACCATGGATACAACTAGGTACTTGGGGGTTACAAGGAAAAACTCTAGCCCAAGCAAATCAACTACCGACTCTACCAGGAAAGTAAAACCAAAAAACAACAACATTGTTCACAAACAAAAAAAACAAAGACCCAAAAACCTAAAGAACACTGGAATCAACACTGAATCTGAGGCAAACCAAGCCTATTAGTATGCAGTACACCTCTCAACAAATGAGGTATCAAGTCCCAGGAATCCCAAGTATTATTGACTCCCTGAGATCCCAACCGAGCCCGCAAATCAGCAGCTGAGTTACCTTCTCTATAAACATCCTGCAGTCTAAATGTAACTTGCTGTAAAAAGAACCATAAGCTCCTCCCAAAATTCTTTAAGATACCAAACACCACATGTAGATGAGTTAATCGAACTTATAACCACCAGAGAGTATCTCTATCTCCACTCTAGAAATTTGTTTATGCCATGTTTGAGACTGTGTAGTAGTGCAAGGAACTCAGCAACTGTGTTAGTACCATGTCCAATATCAACTGCAAAAGTTGAAATCATTCTCCCTGTAGTGTCTCTGACCACCCCTCCAACCCCTGCCATACCAGGATTACCTCAACTACTCCCATCAACATTTAACTTATAGCAACCCATACTTGGTCTTTGCCAAGTGACCAACCTAATCGGTTTCAGCTTTGGGGCTTTAGAAGGAATGTTCAAATCTGCTAAAATTTTCTCATCTCTTGCACTCAATAGCTTTACAACTTTGATTTTTTCACTTAATTTCACAACCCAGTATTTTATTTGCCTCCATAATTCCTCTGTACTTATACTTCTTCCTTCCATACACACACTGCATCTTCTCAGCCATAACTGCCAAGTAACAATAAAAGGGATTATCTTGAGTAATTGTCCCTTCATAGTAGCTTTAGAAGCTTTGCTAAACCACGCTTGCACCACTTCATACCAGCTTTGAAACTGTCTCCAAGGCATACCAACCTATTTTGCACATCTCTCCCATATAGAAATGGCCACCTCGCCCGTAGCCAACACATGGTTAATGTCCTCAAATCCACCTTTTTCACAACAATTGCACTTTGAAACCAAAAGTATACCTGTTCGATGAACATGATCATCCACGCTTAAAGCATTTTAAAACTTCTTTGCACAGTTACAACAATATTTTTGGGAAGTCTTGGATGCCAAATCCATTGGGCCCAATTTAACTTGGGTGATTTTATCCTCACAACCTCCCATGCACTTTTTGTTGTAAAAACCCCATCTTCCTTAGCCATCCACACAAGTAGATCCTCATCCTCTTTTAGGCAACTCAAGAACTGGAAAATTTTCCCAATTTTTTGAACTCCAACCAGATTGATAAGAAGATCCATGTTCTAGTCCCCATTTAGCTTACACCCTTTTAGCTTCAGGCTTGGACACCTAGCAATTGGCATCTTCTCCCCAAGTGCCTCTTCTCCCATCCACTTATCCAACCAAAAGGAAATCAAACCCTCGCTCGGTCTCCACTTTGAGTTTTCTAAAATGAACGGAACGCTTCTTATCACCAACTTCCAAAACCGACTTCCTTTGTTTGGGTTTAGTAAGGATACATGATAATTTTTCACATATTTTGCCTTAAAAAACCTGGCCTATATAGAATTTTTTGTTAATAATCTCCATGTAAATTTCATATAGAGTGCTTTCTGAATTTCATGTAAATCCCGAACCCCAATACCACCTTCCCCTTCCGGCTTACACATTTTTTCCCAAGCTTTCCAATGCTTTTATGGCTTCCCATCCTTATAACCCCAAAAAAAATCAGAAAAAGCATTTAGTGATGTTGGATAGGATGGATTTAGGAACTTGCAAGATAGATAGAAGATGTACCGGAATACTTCTAAACACATGCTGGATAAGCAACAATCTTGCTCCACTAGACAACAATCTAGCCGACCATCCTCCAATTTTCTACCGAATCTTTCCAACCAAATCCTCCAAGTGAATAGCCTTTAGTCTACCAGCAATGATAGGTACCCCCAGATACTGGAAGGGTAGAGTACCCTCTGAGAAGCCTATGGAATTCAAAAGAGCCCTCCACGTTCAAGAGGAATTATAGTTGGCAAAGATTATTGTAGATTTTTCTTTATTCACCCTTTGACCAGACCAAGCTTCATACATCGCCAATACCTCAGAAATGGACTGAAGAGATCTTTTACTATCATTCGAGAAGATCACAATATCATCCGTATACAATAGATGAGAGATTAGAGGAACCTCTCTAGCATGGGAAAATGGTTTAATTTCACCTTCTTGAAACTTCTTCTTTAATAACCTTCACAAAATTTCCTCCACAGTAATAAAGAGGAAGGGGGAGATAGGGTCACCCTGTCTCAGCCCATGGCCCCCTTGAAAGAATCCTTTTGGAGTACCATTCATTACCACCGAAAACCAAGGAGAGGATATGCAATGCCAAAAAAGGCTACAAACTTGTTCAGAAAACCAAAAAGCTGCTAAGACTTGAATGAGGAATTTCCAGTCTACAGAATCATATGCCTTAGCCATGTCAATTTTTAGAACAACATTTCCACCTCTTACTTTTTTATTAATGGACTGAACCATCTCTTACATCAAGCTAATATTCTCAAAAATGCTTCTTCCTGAATTAAAAGCTCCATGTTCTTGGGATACAATCCGAGGCAGCAAAGGGGCCAAACAACCCACTAAGATCTTCGAACAAATTTTAGAGGTACCGAGCCCCCTTAGATTCCAATATAGGATAGGTTTCATAAATTCAATTTTGATGGTCTGCTCTTGACCCTAGTAGAACTCCTCTTTTTAGAAACTAACTCTCCTTCACTACTTTCTATAGGCCTTGCATTGTCTAAGTTAACATCCTGTGTTTTTCGAAGATGTACTAAATCATACCCACCTTCAGAGTCTGAGGGTGATTTCGATGCCTCATCCGGCAACAAACCTCCCACCTGGTTAACAGCATGTGCCTCCATATCTTCATCACCCACAGCCTACGGTCCTCCCACCACCAGATTCCAAGCAGCCTGATAGTCATCCAAAGTTAATGGCACAGCAAATACAACCTCATCTTACAGAAAAACAGGGAAAACAGCCTTAGCCCATGGACAATCCTTTTCAACTTGATCATACCCCCCAGGCAGGTTGACCTGAACAATCTCAAAGGCCTTTGCATTTCCCTGCTCTAATTCCCCCTCTTCTATTTCTTCTATCAGAAACAGGTCACCCTTTTGCACACCTTCCTGATCCAAACCCAAATTATTTCCTAGCAATTCTGGATCCTGCTGAACAACATCTTTACCCTTCAACCCAGAGGACTCTCCTAGCTCATGACTTGTAATAACCACATTATGTGTCTCCAGCACAGTGTTCATCTTTAGATTTCGTACCCCCTCTTCTTGCACTAGTTTCTCAACATTATTAAGCTCATATTCCTTTGAGTTTTTTGTCTCCCAACGTCGACCAGACCTCGGCTTTCCCACTTCCCCAATTCTAGGATTTTTCTCTGCCTTTTTACACATACTAGAGTTATGCCCATGCATCTTGCACATACAACAATATGCGGGAAAAGTCTCGTAAATCATAGGCTGATAACGACTTAAAGGGGCCCGAGGAATACCAATCCAAAACCCATCAATCGGTTTCAATGATGCATCCATCTCAACATATCTCGTATTATTATCGCTTCTTAAATAAGTTCCAATCGGTAAGGTAAGATTCTAGAGGTAAGATTCGTGGTAGAAATTGGGAGGTAAACCAGGTAAAACCACCCACACAGGAACCAAAGATGGTTCCTTATCCTTTGAAAAATTAGTTGACCATTTAAAGACACGATAAGGACTACCATCGATGTCACAGGCCTCTTGAGCAAAGGCTTTATAGTAATCATCTTCTTTAGCAAATCTTAGAAATACATGGCGCGAAGTTTTCATGCTCGAAACAACAGATTGGGCACTAAACCCCCACCGAGTGTGAATGAAAGCACGGATTACATCTAGAGAGGGTCACTGTCGAAGAAATTTCAAGACCAAGGAATACCTGAATGGTTACGTTAAACTCTCCAATTCCTCTAGCGAAAACCATATATATGTTTCGCCTTCAATGGTTTTTGGGGCATGCATAGGGACCACCACTTCAGGTAGAGTGAGTGGTGTATGTGAGACCATATCCGCGAAGGATCTTGGGCTCGAATTTGCCAGTGGGCCCTTGGGGGCCCTGGCGGCTGCTATTTTCCTCAGAAATGACCAACCCTAGCAGAGAAAGATTTTTTGCCTATCCTCACATTTCTATTAGATACTTTCGTGATATACAGACAAAAAGTTAATGATGCCAGAAAGTTAAGATCATAAACTTCGAGTTTCACCATTTCGGTGCACGCATGAGAGAGAGAGAGAGAGAGAGAGAGTAGGTAGTAGAGAGAGAGCAGATAACAGAGAGTAGAGAGGATTAGAGAGAAAGTGAACAGTAGAGAGGGAGAGCATATAGCAGATAGGAGGAAAGTGATTCGCGGGGCTGGGGGGCTTTTGTTTTTATAAAAACCGGGTGTTGGGTTTAAAACCGGTATCCAAATGTCAAAAACCACATCTAGGCCGCATAGGCTCTAGTATAATCCAAGTTTGATTATACGGGTTTTGGACCAAGTTGCACATGGGCCGGGTTAATTTTATCTAGCCAGGATGAACAATGCTAATTATAGACATAAATTAGTTTCATATTCATTCAATTTATAAGAAATATTTTTTGGATTGTATTTTTTTTAATTTTTAACTCATATTTTCAAATTTTTAAATTTTCTATGGTATATTTTTGGTATTTTTTTATGTATGTATATATACGCTTTTTTTATATTTTGTATGCAAAAATTATTGTTATGGTCAATAAAATCTTGTTTACTAATAAAAAATTATGAACTTCAAGAAAATATAGAAACTATTCTTTTCATACTTTTAAGAAGCCTTAAGAATTTTAGATGAGATTAGAAGAAAATTTTCATATTTTTAAAAAATTTAAAGAAATTTTTAAATTTATTGGATCAATTTTACTTTTTTATCAAATTTTATTTGAATTTAAATTATAATGATACTTTTTTTTTTGGAGGCTGGGGGGCCATGGCCTCCTCTAACAACTAACCTCAACATGGTTCTGGCACTGTTTATAAGTCTCAATTTCTTTCTGTGCTGAAACAAAATGTCCATTTTTTAAATAATTTATCATTTGTTTTTATATAGGGGTGGGGGTTTTTGAATACAGGTCTTCTACTTGGAGAACGGAGTCATATACCATCAGACAGCTCTTGGCAAATCATTTATCATTTCAGATACACATCAACATCTTCTTCTTTTTTCATATTATTTCATTTCCAACCTTTAAAGCACTTCATCATGTGCAGGCTGAAAGGAAGAATAACAACAAGAGAGCCAAAAGGATGCATGTATGGTTCAAAAACTTCGATTTAGAAAAGGAAAAGCAAGGCGTGCAACTTCTAGCTATATCTCCCTTATCTTAAAATATTGAACAGGATGATTTTTCCTTCTATTTTTCAATTTTATTTCTCAAATTGTTTTTTATTTCAATTTTCTCTTTAATAACTGTTGAATTGAGATATTGATAATTGATGCCTTTTCTGAACCACTTGTTTTTGGTCGTTTTAGGTTTTTCTTCTTTTTATTTTTTTATCTTTCGGGATCTACATATCGAATCCCTTGAATCAAGCCCTCAGATGGGCAATGCCATACTGGGTTTCTCATTATCTATAAATACATTGACAAGTACAACCTGAAGAGTCTTTGAGATCTGAATTATCAATAACAATATCAACTTTTCTAACATAACCATCGGAGATTTCCCCTTTCGGGTCCTAAAGCCTCCGCTCTGATTGCAGGTTATTGAATATGTGGGTGGCATAGCCGGATATTGCACTAACAGTTTGCCAAAAAAAATCAATTTGTTGGTAAACCAAGATCCAAATTCATGCTACCACACGCTCACACTGTCACACAGTTCGTGAAAGTAAGTTGCTACGATGGACAATCATAATACATGCATGAATTGGATAGGAGATTTGTGGAGATGAAAGAGAAGTTGCACTAAATGGCACCCGAGTTCCACATGCATTGAGACAACTAAGGAAAAAGCTCAACGAAATGTACCGTATCACAACGAGAATCAAAACCCTTAATCGAGCTTGATGTGAAATCACTGCCACAAAATCCTTCTATAATCAACTGCCACAGAGGTAAATCTGGGTGCGATACTTGCTTCGGATCGACCCTATTAATGGTCGAGTCATGCTCCGAAAGGAACGTCATCATATTGAATCCCCATAATCAAGTCCTTAGAGGCACAATGCCATACTATGTTTCTCATTCTCTATAAATACGTCGACAAATACACATACCTTGAAGACTCCCTGAGATTTGAATTATTAACAACAATATCATCCTTCCTAACCTAAGCATCAGATCAATTTTTCCCTTTTAGATTCCCAAGCCTTTGCTTTGATTGCAAGTTATTGTATATGTGGGAGGCATGGCCAGAAATTGCACAAACACCTCCCAAGTGTTCGGCACTACAACCCGGCCATTTCACTTATATATATACAATTAGATGTTGATGTCTCCACATTCAGTACTTCAAGCAACACTAGTATGAGAATATGTTGTAAAATATATAATATATATGTTAAAGAATGACATGATTTCTCATGCAAAATGACTAGGGAATCTTTGCATCTTCTTCTTATACGTACATGTGGACATAGAAAACTGCCCGTTGTCTTTACTGGACGACCTTTTTAGAGGATGACACCTCCAAAAATTTATTGAGAAAAAACCCTCACTTATAGCGGATGAAAACCTTAAATAAAATAACAATAGCCAATCAAACCAATAACACTAATAAAAGACAACAAACTAGCAACAAAACTCAAAACATAAACAAATTAAGGTCTAATACTAGGTAGGCTAATTTTATCAATCCGGAGAATACCCTTCAAATGCATCGGGAGTAACCCCCCCTTCATTATATCTGCATGTCAAACTTGCTTTACCTTGCTGAGCCAAAAAATCTGCAACTCTGATTTGCTTCCCTATATTGATGTCTAATAGTGAAGTGAACACCCTGAAGCACCTTAACTGTTTCCTCCCAAAACTCCCAAAGTTATCAAACCGTGCAATTACTAGAAAGAATCTAGTCAACTACTATATTAGAATCACACTCAATTTCCAGATTAAAGAAGCCCAAATCTTAAAAAAAAAACCACTCTGGCATGGAGAGTACGAAGTTTGATCTCATTATTTATTCCTTGGCTAAAGCAAGCTGAAAAGGAAGCTTTAATATTACCAAATTCATTCCAGATCACACTGTCTCCCCCATAAGAACTTGGATTACCCCTGCAACTCCCATCAACATTCAGCTTCACATATCTAAGAGATGGCTTGCTCCACGCAACTAGACGTGGCCTGCATCTTTGAATTGGAACTAGAGGAATGTCCAACCCAGTGAGCAATAGTTTGTCAATAGGAGATACGGAACCACCCTTAGCTATTTTGCTACCAATTTCCTGAGCCAAACTTTAAGAGATTGCCAAACCCCTTCCACTGATTCATTTACTCCTTCCATGCGCACCTTGCAACGGCAGTGCCATAGACACCAAGTGATAAGAGTCAGTATCAGACCAATCAAAATACCCCTTTGAGATAAACAGGAAGTACACGTCCCCACGAAGTTCCTAAAAACATAAACGGAAGACCCATCACAACAATAGCTCTTTCCCAAACCTGAGTCACAATCTCACCTGAACAAAGAATATGTCCAAGAGTCTCAACTTTCCTAGCAATGCAACAGTCACATCTAGAAGCCAATTGCATGCCACAGTTCTGCATTCTAGAGTCCACCTACAAGCACTGAAAGCAAGCTTTCCACATACATAATGAATTTTTTTTTTTTTGAGAAAAGTTCATGCCAAATCCACTCCATACCTGGAACTTTCTCTTGTTTCAAACGTATCACCTCCCATGCACTCACTGAAGAGAAAACCCCATCCGACATTAGCTTCCATATGATAACATCTTCCCCTTCCATCTTTGCAGAAAATGAATGAATAATATACCCCATAACCTCATTTCTCACCAACTCCTCCAACAATTCTAGGTCCCAACTAGAGTCATTCCACCAATCCTTAATATGAAGAAAAGGATTAGCAATCACTGTAGCAAGCAAGCATAATGGCCAAGATGCAAGCCACTGATCAAACCAAAAAGACGTCCTTCTCTAATTCTCCAACTAATATTATCACAAACATATGAAAGAACTCTCATCACTGATTTCCAGAACCTTGAACAAGCCAGCGTATTTTTTGCAAGGGAAAGGTGACCAAGTTTAACATATTTTGCTTTAAAAAATCAAGTCCATAGAATGTCCATAGTCAGCAAACGCCAAGCAAATTTCTATATCTTGGCGTTCATGAGTAAGTAATCTTATAGGAGCCACATAACATATAATTATGTAATCTTTATCGTAAAAAAACATAATGTTTTTTATATTGTTTGATCAATCTAAGAGGAGCAATTAAGAAAAATTCTAAACATAAGCTCACACACCACACATCAACTTTTTTTTTTCTTTTATCAAAATTTGGTATATGGATAATGAGTAGAAGAATTCAATTTTTTTTAAGAATAATAAACCAAAATCGTGGGTCGATCAATTATTTATTTAATATTTACGCTACTGATGATCAATGCAATTTCCTTCCGTGCTAAAGCGAAATGTCCCTTTCTTAAAGGGAAAATCTACTCCTAGGCCGGTTATTTACTCCAACACCACATGGTGAAGTGGCAAGCCACCTACCTAGTTTGATTGCCGCCATATCAGGGTTTTACACCCAAATGTCTTCCCCCTTAGATCTCGGTCTCACTTCCCCCTCGGATCCTGATCTCTCTTCCTGCAAAATCCTCCCATCTGAATACTTGAGCCCTTTCTCCCTCCTGCCTCTCAACTATTTTTTCCATTCCTGCAACATCAATCATAGCATATCTCAAAAGAAAAAGGGTCCACCCAGTTTGTACTAAAGTTCTAGCAAAAGCATCTGAAGGCTCAACTTCACTCTGACCAGACCATATATCAGAACACCTTCGGACTAAGCCACCTTTTCTTGCGTTACTATAACCTACATTTTGGTTACTCTGAATCTTGAAATCCTCTGATAAACCATGGTCGTGCTCAATTTCACTTTGCCTAGACAACAAATGAAAAAAAAAAAAAAAAGAAGTTGACTTACTTTCATCTCTACTTCATTTATTCCCCACATTATGACAAAATTCATTAAAAAAAAAAAAGAGCCTAAACAACTTACGAACAACAAATGCAAAGACTTAAGTAGTCCAAGGTAACTCAAATTTTTATAGGTTAAAAAAGTCCTATACTTAGCTTCATTAAACTGTCGTTCTGTTCTATCCAATATGGGTTTTTTCTTTCCTACTCCAGCAATTGTGCATAAATATATGAGAAAATCTATGGTAAAATAAAGAAGATAAGACCTGTAAATTTTGCATATACACCATTTGGATCCCACGATGCACAACGAGCATCACAAAAAAGAAAGAAGAGAATGACCTGTAAAATAACTGTAAAAATAATCCAATCATGTACAACAATAGAAAAGACTTGGGTGTGAGTTTGTTTAGTCGGCCGTTCTTGTTGACGGTGCCAGATGGTGGTGGACGTATTGTAAGTTGAAAAAATGTGACCTGAACGCCTCGGGTGAAGGCAGGCTGAGGGTAAGAAAGAGTAATTCTACTCATATGCCTTCCTTTCTCTTACACCACACACCGGTGGATGATGTGACTTTTGTTTTTTTTTTTCGTTATTTATGGGCCTCATAAATTACACTACCACATAATTTTTTATTTTTTAAAATTTGTTTTAATTTTATTCTTTTTAAAGTAATTAAATTTTTTTACTCATTATCTATATATCACATATTTAATAAGAGAAAAAAATTAAAAAAAAAATAATATATAATATATGAGACTCATAAATAGAATTTTTTTTTAATTTTATCCTCAAGATATTCAGGTACCGGTAAAACGTGCATTTTACATTAGTGGAACGAAAAAACAAAAGCCAAACACTTGCATCAAATACAACCGTCCCATTTTTGTTGAATCCTGTTTCCTGACGTCTTCTTCCAGCAGGCAGGCAGGGCCACACAAAATGAGAGGCTATTTACTAGCTAGCTCGGTACCACTTTGCTATATTTATATGGAACCGGCCCCACCCATGTCTCAGTGCCCCCTTCGATTTGCACATCAGTCACGTGATCACTTCCAACCTTTTGCAATAATGCAGCAGTAGCAGTAGTGCTCCAGTGAATAATGCATGAGTAATTATCATTGATGTTTGAAGAATGCATGATAGGTGGCCATCATCACTACTTAACCAATCAATGTTTTATTTCTTTTTCCAATTTATAATATTATTCTTTTTTCTTTCCCTAACAAGATGATACATTGAAATATTTATGTCATACATACATGCATACAATAATCAATGGATGTTAAAAGAAAAATATAGCATAAGGACTGTTCACACACGTTAAATATGACATACAATAATATAGAAATTGAAAAATACTAATATTTATGGTCCTCACACTACACACTAACATTTGATTTCTCATTTTAATCCTTATATTTAAATAATTTAAAGATCAACATATCATGTGTTTGAATAAAAGAAAAAAAAATAACAAATCACATATATATTATTTTTCTTAAAATCTTGTTGTGGCGGCCTTTGGATACAATTTATATATATATATATATATATATACTAGGGGTGCTACCCGCCCCTTACGGGGTGGGGCCACCCTGTATAAGTGGACCATGCATCACAAACTTTTGTTTTGAGTCATTCTATATAATTAAATAGTACTTACATCTTAAATTATTGTTGCGGGAATCTTTAACTTTATTAATCATAAATTAACGTGATAACATTCGCTTTTGGTTTTTGCTACCTTATCTTTTGGACGTTATTATAATTGCAAGAATCCAAATTTGATTGAGGAAGGTGGGAACTAACGTGGGAAAATCTTCTGTCTTCTTACGCGTGCATATCTTTTTTGTAGACCCCACGAATATCATCAATTAGATTTCATCAACGCGTAGTTATGCGTTGATCTTATAGCTAAAAATTACTAATTAATTTTGGAAATAGTACATGATTGATTAATCGCTGAAAGAATGAGTTCTTCATGATCTTGCAAAACTAAGAGGTGCTTACTCATAACTTATTCTTTAACAGCAAAAGTATAATAAAAAAATTAAATAAAAACTTGGATCAAAAAGAAAAAAAAAACATATGAACATAGATAGAAAAAAAAATTGTTATGTGGATCTGAGAAATAGAAACTTAATATACATCAATCGCACAACAAGGAGGAAAAAAAGTGCCAGAAATTAAACAGATGGAAAAAAAAGAACAGACGGAGAGACTTAGCTGAGCTTGAAAAACACAGATCCAGAGAGACAAAAACGGTGGCCAGCTTTTTAGACCGGACAAGCACCGCATTATTTTTATAGATCTTCTGGAATTGTCAGGCGCCGCAAGGCTAGTCTACTACATCTCTTGTCTCTTGTAGAGAGACGCTTCACGATGGACGCCGTGAAGCAATAGAGGTGCTTCGTCCTTCCTTTCATAATTTTCTCTATAAAAGAGATATTCAGCTCATCTTCACTCGCATCCCATCTTCTTTACTTTTCTGTAATTAGTCTGCATTCTTACTCTGTAATCTCTTTATGCATTCTGACTCTGCAATGGCTCAGCAATCTTCTCGTAACCAATACATGAGGTATTCAACACCTTCTTCATCAGCTGTTTCTGCTTCCGCTATTGGTGCTATAGTGCAATACAATAATGATCTGGCTAATAAGTCAGATGTTGAAGCTATCTACGAGCTTGTAAATCTAGGTACCCATTACTCATCAGCTATTTATGCATTTTCTCAGCGACTACAATCCAAACCTTATGATTTGGACAAACTCAATGAGAAAATTTCTATCCTTCAGCGCCTTCTTCACGAGTCTAACATGAAGATAGAAGAAATAAAGCAAGAGAATAGGAAATTAAAATCTATGCTTAAGTCTTCTTTTAGATTGCCTACTCCTTTAGACAGAGATGCTACGCATATTTTAGAGGAGCAAGATCGTTTGAAGACTGAGGCGAAGAGCCTCAAATTTCTGTAATTTTGTTTCAAAATAATAAAATAATATTTCTGTAATTTCTGTGCTCCATTTTATTTTTTCTGCGCAGATGAGGGTTGCATTAACTTCTACGTTTAAAGTGAAAATTAATAGATCTAAAGGAATAGATATAGATCTGTCAATAACAACAAAAATACATGTTCAACACCCAAAAAAATCACCTTTTTTCTCTTTCAAAAAATAAACACGGAGATGAAAATAAAATAAAGATGACTTAGAAAATAGAGAAATAAAAATAGAAGGAAGCAGTTTTGATGGTTTTGATTTGCATTTTGTGGTTTAGAGAGTGCAAAAGTGGTTTTGTTGTTCTGGTGAATACCTTGAATTGCAGCAAAACTCGTACAGCTTTCCTCCGCTTAGCAAAGGTCACCTGCGTGTTGATCTGAAAAATAAAAACAGATAGAAAAAGAGAAAAAGCAGATCTGAAAAAGAGAAAGTGAAGATGAAAGTCTGAAAGAGAAAAAACTTGAATCAAAAAGAAAAAAAAAACATATGAACACAGATAGAAAAGAAATTTGTTCTGTGGATCTGAAAAATAGAAATCAAACGAAAGGAAAAAAAAATTGAATAAATTTTTTACAAACAGATCTGAAATAAATGCAAGAAAATCAACCAAAAACAGATCTCTTCATATCTTTATAGATGTGTTCAGATCTGTTTGTAGGGGAAGAAGCTGTGAAGAGATGGTGGGCGGAGGTGGTGCGACGGCGCTGGAAACGGCTGAAAACCGTGCGGCTTAGATGGGCTGTAGGTGGCTAACGGTGGCTCGGATGGAGGTGAAATTTGGTGGGGATGTTCACCAGTGAGAGGGGAAGAAAACTGGGCGGGTGGTGTACGACACTTCCACCGGACGGGGGTGCAATGGCCGGCCGAAGTAGGGGCGACGGGAAGGAGAAAAGAGAAGGGGAGAGCACGGGGAGAGAGAGAAACGAAGAAAGAAGCACGAGAGAGAAAAGAGAAACGCACGGGAAGAGAAAAGAAAGAAAGAAGAAGAAATAATTATCTTTACTGTGCATTTCGAATTTTTTATTATTTTTACTGTGTAGGAATCGAATTATTATATTTACTGTGCATCGTTACTGTGTAGTAACGGAAAATATCGAAGATTTATATAATTTTTTATTATATTTACTGTATATTTGAATTTTTTATTAATATATTTACTGTGCATTTTACTGTGTATTACTGTGTAGGAATCGAATTATTATATTTACTGTGCATTTTGAATTTTTTATTAATATATTTACTGTGCATTTTACTGTGTATAACTGTATAGTTACTGTGCATTTTACTGTGTATTAGTTACTGTGCATTTTACTGTGTATTACTGTGTAGGAATCGAATTATTATATTTACTGTGCATTTTGAATTTTTTATTAATATATTTACTGTGCATTTTACTGTACATTACTGTGTAGGATTGTGCATTTTACTGTGTATTACTGTGTAGGATGAAATTGGATATTACTATAAAGAGGAAGGATAAAATTGAAAGAAATGTTGTGCTCACTATTCATTTCAGCATTCGCTCTTTTATATATAAAAGATATATGTAATTATATGGTTTGGTGTTTGCTATATGTTGATGAATTTATCTTTTTAATATAATAAGTGATGGCCGCGGGGGTCTTACAATATTTTTATTATTAATAGCTACAACAACGTACGTACATGCATGCATGCTACAAATTACGACTTTCTATAATTAGCTTGTTTAATTTCTATATAGAAATCCAAAACCTTAATTAAATGTCACACAAACAGGCAAAACATCATCAGTATTGAAACAAGTTAATATTTTGTCAATCGTGAACTGTCAATCTACATGATACCAACTAGCTAGTATTAGAAAAGATACACTTAATCTTTTATGACGGTGCTATAGCGACGGATAGTGTTGATCGAAGTAATTTTTTTTCCAAAGAATTTTTGTGTAATTTTTAAAAAGTAAACAAAAATAAACACTAATTAATTAATTTTTATTTTTTTAAAACACAAAGGAAGAAAAAAAGCTAATTGATAGACTTCTTGGGTAGGTTTATTTTTCGATCATCTTTTATTGCATTTAATCAATATCTTAATTAGGAGTGAAATCGGTCCGGTCTGATCTGGAGGGTGATTTTCGGTCCATCATTTTTCCTGGAACGGAAAGGACTGAACATCCAGTTGGTCCATTTGGTCCTTTTCGCTATCGGTTTGGTTCGATCCGGTTGATTCAGATCAATTTTTTTCCTTCTTTTTTTTCCCCAAATAATTTAAGAAAAAAATTATTTAAATTACTAAATTAAAATAAAATGAATTATTAATGTAGATTATGTAACTAACTCATTAAAAGAATATTTTATATGATCAATGATAATAAATTAAACGAAAATTACATCATTAATTTATATAATTACTATATAAAAATAATATATTAAATTATTAAAAATATTTTAAAAATATATATAGAAATTCAATATGATCCAATAGAAAATTTATAGACCCAGGACTGGATCAAATGATTTCAATATACATTTTTTAAAATCGAGACCGACTAGATTAGAGTTCGGTTCGGTCCAGGCCCACCAACTAACACTCCTGAATTTGAATTATCCTGTGAATTTGTTTTTTAGAACAGTTGTAGAGTGGTATATTGTGAACACCCCCCCGGGCCGGCGGCGGCGCCCGCGGTTCCTCTCTCGTGATGACAGCATTCATGGGACTTGTGCTTATGACCTTTTAACTCCAATACCACTTGACGGACAATATGTAAGCAGCCAATCAACTCCAACCAATTAATATTGGAAAAGGTATAGTCAATCGATTTTAATATATATTTTTAATAATTATTCACCGAAGCGCCTCATTTTACTTACTCAAACAAAATCTAGTTGATTTGAGCTAATTCAAAATTGTGTTTTTGTATTATATATATTTGAAAAATATTATGTTTGAAAAATTTGCTTTCTTTTTCCTTGTATAAAAAATTATATTGGTTAAGGTTGGAACCATTTCTAGCTCTGTTAATTACTTCTATCTTGTCCTTTTTCTTTTATTTCAGATTGTCACATACTTCCCTAAAATAGAAAAAAATGCAGCTCTGTTTGAAATGATGAATTGAGTTGAGATGAGTTACGTTATTTATGAATATTAGTGAGTTGAGATTGTGGAGTGAGTTTTGTGAGACTCATCTAAAATTAGTTTAGATATATTTAAATGTTAAAATGAGTTTAGATTCATATATTTACAATAAGTTGAAAAAAGTTGTAAATTCTATGTATAAAAAAGTATTGAGTTGAAAAAAATTATGAATCTCAAATATAAATAAGTTTTGAGTTGAGGTGAATTTAAGAGAAAGACCTTTGCGGATAAAATGGTGATTTTGATACGGGAGAATGATACAATAATGGGTGATTATCATGTTAATAAAATAATGCTCCAAGAAAATCACTTAAAATTTCTCTGCCAATTTTTCCCTTTTTATTTAAAATATGTTGACAGTACATGATTATTTTGGCCATATTAAAGTGTACACCAGGAGAAAGACAACCTTCACCACCTTAATTAAAGGCTACATTAAATAGCTCCCAACATCTGACTTCTGAGCACAATTATTAAGAAAAGATTCCAAACTAAATTAAAAACATAGAAACTTTTTCATGCAATACAATGATTGAAACGAAGCTCATGATCACTATCGTGAATCGTGAAAACAATCAGAGTAAAAGCCGCAATCATGTGACCTCCATCCATAGCCAGTGCTTGCCAGCAAATGGTGAATCGCTACTACAGCTAGGGTCACCCTCTTGCATCAAAAAGAAATATTACGTGCGCAACCATAATCAATCTAATCTTAAATGGCTGGATGGATCGATGGTTCAAGGAGAGTGTAGTGTTGGTACCAAATGAAGAGGAATTTTCTTACCCACAGTGAGCCCATAAACTTCTCCCATGTCCAAGTCTTGCCCCTTTACACTAGCTTTCGGCAACCTCCAATCAAACCAACATAACATGTTGGCAATCACATACTCAACTGAAGCGAGACCAAATGTCAACCCTGGGCATCCCCTTCTCCCACCTCCAAATGGAAGAAATTCAAAGTCTTGGCCTCTAAAATCAACAGGATTGTCTATGAATCTCTCGGGGAGAAACTCTTCCGGCCTGTCCCATACTTTAGGGTCCCTTTGGATTGCCCATACATTGATAAATACTCTTGTCTCTGGAGGTATATCATAACCGCCAAATTTCACCCTTGCTGATGTTTCTCGAGGTATCAAAAAAGGAAGCACTGGATGGAGCCTGAGAGTTTCCTTGATAATACATTTCAAATAACCCATTTGATTGATGTCATTCTCATCTATCTTCAACTTGTTGCCCACCACTCTTCTCACCTCTTCTTGTGCTCTCTTCATAATGTTCGGATTTTTTATGAGCTCTGACATTAACCATTCCAAAGTTGTTGATGACGTCTCACTTCCTCCCACAAACATGTCCTGAAATTGTTGAAAAAGAAAACTTTACGCGTGATTGTCATGTGTTGGTGTGTGTGGATGTGTCAAAGTGTTTCAGAGAGAGAGAGAGAGAGAGAGAGAGATACCAGTAAGATTGCTTTGAAGTTGTCTTGAGTGAACTCATAGTCAAGCATACGGTCCTCTTGAAGTTGGAGAAGAATGTCAACAAAGTCTTTCTTATTTGGTTGGTCATGATCATGATCGCTTCTCATTTTCTTGTGTTCTTCAATGACTTGATCTAAAAATGGATCAATTTCTTTGACGACGGCTTTCAAACTTGGGATTAGTCCGCTAAGAACATCAATCCATCCTAGAAAAGGGAAAAAATCTCTGACGCAGAATGCTGTCAATAGCACCATTAGCCTTCTTGCTAGCTGTTGAAACCTACTCTTACCATCTCCTCCTTCATACTTCTGTCCAAGCGTACATCTAGAGACTATATTGTTTGAGGTGGCAAAGAACATTTCGCTTAGATTAACAGAAGTTTGTTTGAGGCACGACTCACGTATCCTATTTTTTAATAAAATAACCTCTTCTTCCCTTACATATTGGAATGATTGCACCCTTTTGAGGCTCAAAAGTTCGAGGACGCAAATTTTCCTTGCTTGTCTCCAATATTCACCATAGGATGCGAACCCTATGTCTGTACAGCCGTATAGTAAAATGTCAGCAGCTGTAGTTCTTGGCCGATTTGAGAAAGTGATATCATGTGTCTTCATGACTTCTTTGGCCATATCTGCAGATGACACCACAAGGTATGGAGCATGACCCAAGTGTAAGAGCAGTATGGGGCCATACTTCTTAGAAAGGGATCGAAAAGAGCGATGAGGGAGTGTGCCAAGTTGGTGAAGGTTGCCTATGATTGGCAGCTTTGGTGGGGATGGAGGTAAATTGGATTTGCCACTTTTGACTATAAGTTTAGAAGCATATAGAATTGAAAAGATGAAAAGAAGAGATAGGTAGGGATTGAGTACTGGTATTTTGTGTAGCTCTTGCCATGATTGTAGCATTAACCATGGTAGCTGAGCCATTTCCTCTCAAGTTTTAGCACTGGCAGCCTGGTTCTTTCGGTGATATATAATGGCTTTTAGTTTTTCAACACTTCAGGCAATAGCATATATAATAATGTCTTTTAAAATAACAAGATAAAGAATGACATAATGTAGCATGCAAAATTACAAGGGAGTCTTTGATATTTTTTGCCACCCCTCTTCACCTGGACACGTAGGTCTGTTTGGTTACATAGATGAAATGAGATGAGATGATATGAAATATTTTAAATAATAATAAATAAAATATTATTATAATATATATTTTTAACATTAATTTTATATTGAGATTTGAAAAAATTAAATTTTTTATTATATTTTATATAAAAATTTAAAAAAATTATAATAATAAAATAAAATATGATGAGATAAAATTTTTAATTTTGATTAATCAATACAGATCTAACAATATCATATTTAATCAAGTCCTGGCCACGTACCAGGATTCGAAAAGCTTTGGAATTTGGAATTTGGATAAGCTTGCATTCACATATGTGCGGCCAAACTTAAAAAAAGGCCGTATTTCCGTTTGGAATTTTGAATAATTCAAAGTTTTCATCAAATCAGATGAATCATGCATGAAGACAAAGCGTGCAATTACCGTATCTCCGTTCTCTTAAAAAAGGCCGTCGGCAATCGATCGATCGGCATGGTTTTCTCTGAAAAATTACAAATTGTTAAAGAGTAATTTCTCAAATTGTTTTCATTTCATTTTTCTGTTTTTTAATAATTGAATTCATGAGATGGCTGCCTTTTTTATTAATCACACTTTATTATAATTACAATGTCCGTCCCGATAAAGCTACCTAATATTTTAATAAAATGCAGCGTGTAATGTGAGCATAGATGTGTACAGCTAGAAAGGCAGCGTGCCTTTTTGTCTTTTCCTTTTTGTAGTTTTTCTGGGTGCAGAGAGCAGCCTTTCTCCTACTTCTGAGTAGCTTTGTGGCTTTTTAATTCCTAATTGAGTGTTGATGCAAAACTTAATTGGTATTTCAATACGTGAGAATCATGTAGAGATTTTTGGTATTTCAATATGTGTGTATTTACCTTTTCCGCCTTTGGACAATATTCAAGTTTATGAGTACTGCTTTACTCTGTTTTATTATTTAAATACCAAAAATCATTTGCTAGCTCTATTTTCACAATTTTCAGAAAGCCAAGTACTCATTGAGAGAATAGGGATATAACTGGTCTGATTCGGTCCAGTTTTATACAAATTTTAGGACCAAATCAGTATATACTAGTTTTGCATTTTCAAGAATTGATTCCAGACTGATTACCTTTCTAAACTGATACTTTCAATTTTACTGGTTCTGATCCGATTCTGTTTTTCGATTTTAATCAAGTCTCAATATAATAAAAAAATATAATTTTCTAATGTGTACTAATTAATTAAAGCAAAATATAATTAATATACTAATATATATTAGTATTACTAATGTATTGTATATTTATCAAAAAGAATATGTTGAAAATTTATTAGGCCACAAAATATAATTAATATATATATATTTTAAATTAATAATATACAATCAAACAAATGTATAAATTTAAGATTAAAATCTTATGTTATAAATTATAATATAAAATTATTTCATATATAATTATATATATTATACATAAATTTCATATATAATTATATATATTATATAAAAAAATATTTTATTTAATATTAAAATTAATTATATATATTTTATAAACCGGTTCGGTCTGGTTTAGTGCCGGAAAGCCAAGAACTGAAACCAGACCAAGTTTAACCGGGTTTTAAAATATAGGAACCAATTTTAGACTGAATCAATTCAAAACCAGACCAACCAATCTAGTCTAAGCCGGTTTCCCCTTTTTCCGATTAATATTGTACATAATTTTGGATAATTAAAGCCCGTAACAAATTAAATCTTTTATTATCCTACTTAATGATCACTTAAGATAGCTCCCAATACATGATGATCAACATAATTAATTAATAAAACGAGTTTCGAAAAAACATTAAAATGACAGCAACCAATAATATTTAAAAACATTTTCACATGCAAAGACAATAATTAAAATGAATCAAGACCCTACATGCAGTGACAGTAATTGAGTTGAAATATTACATATTTTTGTATATTTAAAACTAATATATTTTAGTTCTTTCATTATATTATTATTTTTGTATATTTAAAACTAATATATTTTAGTTCTTTCATTATATTATTATTGGTTTTAAATAAAAAAATAATTAAGATGTATAAATTTGAGTTGTGATTTAAATTGATAAATATCATAGTTTTTGTTTAATATTATAACTTGTGATTTAATTGGACAATGTTCCTTTACATGCATAACATATTTTTGATATTCTATTCTTTATTTATTTTATTTTTCTAATTTTTCTTTATTTATTTTTTTACATATGTTAAGAAATGCTAGGGACTTTGGGAATTCACTCTTTTCTTTTGACTTGGGATTAAAAAGGACTTTTGACATTACATGGGGAGTTCAAGACTTATACGACAACCACTACTTTATGAAAACTTTGACTTGGGACAAAAGGAGATGATGCATAAATTCATTTTATTGATTGAGCACCACACGTTAATTGGTAGGAGGAATTCAATTTATATTAGGACTTTTGACTAAGGCATGTCATAATTTTATTTCACCAAGCGCTGCAACACATTTTTGGGCAGTTTTCATTTCAAGTCGCACACTTATATTCTGTTTGGAGCATTTTTCAGCTGCACCAATTTTTCTCTTAGAGGCTTCCATTCAACGTTGCACAGAAATATTAATTGGTAGAAGAGGAACTGCATCACCATTAAAGAATTCTTTGAAATGTCCAATTGTTGCTACAGTTTAACCTTCTCCACTGCTTTCAATCTCCATCTCCGTTCATTTGGCTTGATCTTTTTATTCTCTACTTTTTTATTTAATTTCAATTTGAAATTTATGATGTATTCTTAATATTTTTGGATTAAAAGTTTGGGTATTTTATTTTATGTCAGTTATTTTTTTTTTAAATTCCATTAAATATGCATTACAATTACATTTCGATTAATTTCAGTTTATTATTTAATTTTCAGATTAATTAAAATTGTTTAGCTCAGTTGAATCTTTAATTCTTAATTTCAATTTGTTAATCTTTTACGTTCTATTTCGACACTAAAAAAAAATCTAAAAGTATGAATCTAGAGTCTATGACTTATGCCATTTTTATTTCCATTACACTCTTCCATTCATTATACATACTATCACTTTTGTTTGTGAAACCTTTCACCATTTTATACGAGTTTGGATTTAAGCAACTTTTTTCGAGGAGATGATCTAGAAATTTTATTCCTAATTATTACACAACATCTTCTTGCACTTAAGATTATCTTTGTACTACTCATTTTTTAGTGAGTCAGACAGCCACCAAAATCAATGCCACATGTTGCTAGTGCAAGTATACTACCAAGCCAACAAAGGATGAATGGCGACATCAGCATAAAGAGATAAAATATAGTAAAATCAATTCTATAATGTGTAAAGTGGCTGCCGCATATAATTTATATAGAAAAGGTTTATTATAAGAAATTATATAGGATAAGTAAGAGATATGCGGTTACACAAGCCTAGATGATATTGTTAAGATCATGATCTGTTTGGTGAGGTAACCTCGTCTCTTTCTAAAACAAAAAACAAAACCCGTACAGTAATATGTCAGCCGCTGTAGTTCTTGGCCGGTTTTAGAAAGTGATATCATGTGTCTTCATGATTTCTCTGGCCATATCTGCAAATGACACCAGAAGGGATGGAGCTTAACCCAAGTGTAAGAGTATTACGGGGCCATACTTCTTAGGACTTTTCTTTTGCTTATTTAATAAGGAAGTGGCCGCCAAACTATTAATTTGACTTTGCTCAAAAATAGAAAAGAAAAATGATTTATCATTGTTATCATCATGATCATCACAAGATTCACAACCTTTGGTCTCTTTCTCCTCCATCTCTTTCCTCTTCAATTTGGTACTTTAAAATTTTATAAACATCATGGTTATCACCATTATTATTATTATTATTTTCTCCTTCATCTTTTTTTTTTTGGTACTTTGAAAACTAATTAATTACCATTGATACTATGAAAAATGTTATTATTATTATTAACATATTTGTCGTATCGTGACCTGCTAATCTGCCTAATACCTGTAACTAGTAGCAGGCCAGGAAAGAGGAGATATTCAAATCTTTTATAGTATTTGATTGCAGTCCAAAATCCTTTGTTTTCTTTCATTTCGAATATCCATTTTTGATTATTTTTTGCCCTTAAAGTAATATTTTATTTATAGTTTAAGAAGTGATTTTAAATTTGATTTGGGTTAAATTTTTGGCAGAGAATACTTATTTTATTACCTATTTTATTTTGTCATGATTAATGGTGTTTTGCTACTTTTGATAAAATTCTGATAATAATGATTTTAAGCTATTATAGCCCAACTTGTGGGCCGACTTTCGACATTTTTAGATTTGATAATTTTGAATTGAACATCAAAGACGTTTCTCTGTATTTTTTAGCGATTCTCTTATTTTATTCCTTGTGACTTATCTGTTAAAACTAGACTGCAGAATAATCGTTATTTTGTCTGGCGTCACACACATTGTTGTTTTTAAACAAAATACAACATCAAGATGAACTTGTTTTTATACATAAAGAGATTTGGTTTGTACAATGGCTAGTTAATTCACTTTGGGCAAAGTGAATTTTGAAAGTACTCATAAGAAATCGAATTCGATAAATGGTTGTTGCTAAATTTTGGTCACTGGTGAATTGGGGTTGTTATAGAATTTTAAATAGTATGATATGTTTTATTCTTATAAGCAGGACTAGTTCTATTAACTCATAGGTCGTGTTAATTATGTTTGGATGTTGATTGATTTACGATGGGCACATTTGTGAGGCAATTTAGTGGTAAAAGTTAGGTAAGTAGTACTGATCATCTAGGCTAGACTTTACCTAAAACTAATCGAGGTTGAGTTTTGAGAAAATTGTATATTTTGTTTTGAAGAAAATACATCGGTTATTTTCTGCACTAATTTTCTCTATATCTAAACATTGAAATGAGGTGTGTTATGCTTCAGTTTGGCCATTGTTGCAAATTGATAATCATTTTGTTGATGTGGTGTTGAATTTGATGAAGTTGATGCAGACTTGATTTCTAAATTTATTACTTTTTCGTGGGCTGTATGGAAATTAGAAATTTAAAGCTATTTCAAAATTCTGATTGTGTGTTAATAGGCATTGTGGATAACTATTTAGCATATGTTGAGTGCATGGTATGATACTGTTAAAAAACAGTAGTTGATTGTATGTAAAGAGAATGTTCTATCTTGGAAACCTCTTAACCAAGGTACAGTCAAACTTAATTTTGATGGGCATTGTTCCATTCTAAAGCTTGTGGAGGTATTGGAGTTATTGTAAGGGATAAAAATGGGTCTGTGTTATTTGCTATGAGTAGGTGAGAAGTGAGGTTGTATGATGTTGAGGATATTGAGACTTTGGCTGCTTTGAGAGGACTTGAGATGATCTTGCATCTAGGGTTTACTAGATTGTTATGGTAGGGGACTCTTGAATTATCATTAAAGCTGTTAGCTCTAAAGACCCAAATTTCTCAAAGCAAAGGAATGTGATTTCTGAAATACAGAAGTTATTCTCTTATTTTTTAATGCATAATGTTCTATTATCATGTGATTAAATGATACTATTTGTATAGAACAATTTTTATGTTATTGTATTGTATCTAAAAATCCGGAGGAATAGCATTTTGTTTCTGCTTCTATTTCCAAGGCTTGCCATGGACATAAAATGTGGCATCTATTATTATTTTTATTTTATTTTTATAACAAAACAAACTATCATTCATGTTAAAAAAGTGATTACAAACATTTATCAAGTCATACAACTTGAAAAATAAAGTCTGGAATACAATCACACTGCATTATTAAGCTTTCAACATTACAAACAACTCTAGTAAGCCTATGAGCAACCTCGTTACCCAATCGGCTTATATTGTAAGGTAACAAAACTAAAGAGAAGGAAAGCCTGAAAGGCAGAGAAGCTGCGTGTGTGGAAGAAAAACATAGTAAAGAAATGACTGAAAAACAGAGAAGTTGTGTGCGTGATACATGGAGAAATCCCGTGTATATTTTTGTATATAAAACTGTACAGTGCCAGGATCTATTTATACACAAAAGCTCTAATAAACTAAAAACATCTAAATAAAGAAATACAGCTTATTGAGGAAAAATACACAAAAGGATATAAAACAAAAAGGAGTTAACAACTATCATTTTTCATATCTGGCCTCTTCACCCGAGTAGCAAGTGGAGGCTTGGGCTTGTTTCTGGGCTGCATGATTTTGAGCTTAGGCTGGATGTATACTGTGTAATAGCTCCCCGCAAGATGGAGAATAGAGATTTACTATTCCCATCTTGGATAAATGAAAACTAAGGAGATGAGCAGGCAAAGCCTTTGTGAACATATCAGCCAATTGAAAATGAGATGGAATGTGAGAGGTGGTGATGCTACCATCTTGGATCTTGTCGCGAATGAGGTGACAATCTATCTCTATATGCTTCATTCTCTCATGGAATACAGGATTTGCAGTGATGTGGAGGGATGCTTGATTGTCACAGAAGAGTAAGGCAGGCTGTGGATGAGGAACCTGCAGGTCAGCAAGGAGGTATTTGAGTCAAGTGTTTTCAGAACAGGTTGTGGCCATAGAACGGTACTCCGCTTCAACTGAGGATCGAGATACCACTGACTGTTTCTTTGACTTCCAAGAAATGAGGGAATTACCAAGCATAATGCAATACCCTGTTGTAGATCGACGGGTGTCCGGACATGAAGCCCAATTGGAATCACAATATGCTTGAAGTTGTAGATGAGATGTGGATGATAATAAAATGCCTTGACCAGGAGAATTTTTCAGATATCTTAACACTTTGTGTGCTGCTGAAAAATGAGAGGTTGTAGGATGATCCATGAACTGAGAAAGAAGCTGGACAGCATAAGAAATGTCTGGCCGTGTAATTGTGAGATACAACAGCCGGCCAATGAGTCTTCTATATGTACTAGGGTTACGCAAGGGCTGTCTAGATGATTTATTCAGCTTAAAATTCTGCTCAATGGGTAGTTTCAGTGGCTTACAGCCAAGAGTTCCCGAGTCTAAAAGTATATCCAAAGTATACTTTCTTTGGGATAAATGTATTCCCTTTGAGGATCTAGCAACTTCCAAACCCAAAAAATAGCGCAAACAGCCAAGATCCTTTATCTTAAATTGGGTATGCAAGAAATGTTTAAGAGAGTCAATAGAAGTGGAGCAATTTCCAGCCACAATAATGTCATCAACATATACTAATAGAATTGTAAAAGTAGTGCCATCTAGCTTAGTAAAAAGACTGTAATAAACTTTTGATTGGTGGAAACCAAAAGCTATGAGGGAAGTAGAGAACTTAGAATACCATTGTCTTGAGGCCTGTTTGAGGCCATAAAGACTCTTGACCAATTTGCATACCTGATGAGGAGCACCCTTGTTGTAACCAGGAGGTTTTTTCATGTAAATTTCTTCATCCAAGTCACCATGAAGAAATGCATTGTGAACGTCAAATTGATGCAAGAACCAGCCTTGAATTGCTGCCACAGAAAGGAGCATGCGCACGGTGACAAGTTTGGCTATTGGAGAAAATGTTTCGGTGTAGTCTATACCTTCTTTTTGGGTGAATCCTTTGGTAACCAGCCTCGCCTTCAGTCTTTCAATGGAGCCATCAGAATTAAACTGGACTTTGTAAACATATTTACAGTCAATAGGTTGTTTACCAGGAGGCAAGTCAGTGATAACCCAAGTTTTGTTTTGTTCTAAGGCACTTAATTCAAGTTCCATGGCTTTGCACAAGCCAGGGTGTTTTAAAGCTTGCTTATAGGTAGAAGGTTCAAAAATGGTAGATATGGAAGTGGAAAAAGCTTTGAAAGATGGACTAAATTTCTGGTAATTGAGAAAGTTAGTGAGAGAATGAGAAGTGCAGGAAGTACCTTTATAAGTCTCGGACAGCAGCTGGTTGGAGTCAGTGAGAGAGGTCTGTTGATAGTGGAAATCTTTTAAAAATTGTGGTGCTCTCCTTTGCTTAGAAGTCTTGCGAAGATGGAGTTGGGAAGAAGAGTTATGAGGTGGTATGGTGGTGGGAGAGGGAATTAGTGAAGTAGTGGAGGCAGAGGTAGAAGTTTGAGGTAGAGGGGGTGGTGAAGGAGAAGGTATGAGAGATGAAGTGTTGTTATGAGTGGGAAAAACTGGAAATTGGCATAAGTCAGGTAAAGCTTTGGTGTAAACCAGATTTGGGTTTTCAGTTGAAGAGTTTTGCAAATGAAAAGGAAAAATGGACTCATGAAACACAACATCCCTAGAAATAAAAATGGTTTTAGTTTCAAGGTCAAGAAGCTTGTAACCTTTGATACCAAAAGGATAGCCTATGAGAATGCACATGCGACCCCTAGGATCAAATTTTATTCTACCAGCAGTAATTGTTGATGCAAAACACAAGGATCCAAATATTTTCAAATGAGAGTAGGATGGTGGTGAGTGAAACAAGAGTTCATATGGAGTTTTATTTTGTAAAAGGGGGTTGGGGGTTCTATTAATGAGGTAAGTGGCTGTGAGGACATAGTCAGTCCAATATGTGAGTGGAAGACCAGTTTGAAACTTTAGAGCCCGAGCCACATTTAAGATATGTTGGTGTTTTCGTTTTACCATGCCATTTTGTTGGGGTGTGGCAACACAAGATTTCTGGTGTATAATGCCTTTGGAGTTGAAAAAATCAATCATATGGAATTCATTTCCATTGTCACTCCTTAAAATTTTAATGGCAAAGTTGAATTGAGTTTGAACCAGATTAGTGAATGATTTGATACATTTTTTGGTTTCAAATTTATTTTTAAGAAGATAAAGCCATGTGGTTCGGGTGCAGTCATCAACAATGGTTAAGAAAAATCTGGATCCATCATATGCAGTGGTAGAACAGGGACCCCAAGGTCACAATGTATTAGTTCAAAAGGATGAGAAGTTTTGTGTGCACTAGTAGGAAAAGGAAGACGGTGCATCTTAGCTAAGGGACAAATGCAACAAGGACTTGTATTAATAGATTTGATGCTATTTTTTACAATAGGATCAGTAATTAAACTAAGATATGGAAGGGAAAGATGACCTAGGCGATAATGCCAAAGATCATTGACAGCATTGGTACTAAAAACAGAAGCTGAAAAAGTAGATGTTCGAGAAGGAAACTGTGAAACTTTGATAGATAAACTGGAAAGAGAGACCGGTTGTAGTTGGAGATGATATAGGCCATCCCTCATGTTACCCTTCCCAATCGTTGTCCAAGAGGCAAGGTCCTGAATGAAACAAACATCATCAAAGAAAACAAGACAGCAAGTGAGGGAAGCAGCAAGTTTCTTTGCGGAAATGAAATTGAAATTAAAAGATGGAACACAAAGTACCTCAGTTAAACAAATAGAATTATTTATTTGAACATTACCCAAATGTATTGTTGGAACATTTGCTCCATTGGGTAGTTTGACAGAATGTGAAAAGTGTTTGGTAATGGAAGTAAACAAGGAGGGGCAGCAGACCATGTGGTCTGTTGCACCCGTGTCAATTACCCATGGAAAAGGTGATGTACGTTGTGTAGTGTGTGTGTGAGTAGATAAACAAAGAGAAATACCAGAGAAATTAGAGGCGAATGGGATGGCGGAATTGGACTGAATCTGATTAGCTGAATGCTGAGTAGCAATGGAAGCATCCCTTGGCTGGAGAAGAGCCAATAGTTGTTGATATTGTGCCTTAGTTAAACCAACTTTATCATCACTGTGTGTCTCAAGGTGAGTGGGAGGAAAGGTATTTGATGAGGAATTAGATGAGCTGTCGGCATGGGCATCCATTTAGATGCTTCTCTGGCTCTCGATACCATGTAAGGTAACAAAACCAAAGAGAAGGAAAGCCTGAAAGGCAGAGAAGCTGCGTGTGTGGATGAAAAACACAGTAAAGAAATGACTGAAAGACAGAGAAGTTGTGTGCGTGATATAGGGAGAAATCCCGTGTATATTTTTGTATATAAAACTGTACAGTGCCAGGATCTATTCATACACAAAAGTTTTAATAAACTAAAAACATCTAAATAAAGAAATACAGCTTATTGAGGAAAAATACACAAAAGGATATAAAACAAAAAGGAGCTAACAACTATCATTTTTCATATATGGCCTCTTCACCCGAGTAGCAAGTGGAGGCTTGGGCTTGTTTTTGGGCTGCATGGTTTTGAGCTTGGGCTGGATGTATACTGTGTAATATATATGTTGAATAGAGCAATCTTCAAATAACATCAGACTCTTTCTGACTTCACCCAGAAGAATTCCATACATAGCATCTGAATCCTCTTTAGCTTGCAGGTCCCTCACCATGAGTAAACAGTCACTTTTCACAATGAGTCGATCTGTTAATCCCCATCGTTGTGCATAATTGCACGCCCCGAAATATAGCTAGTAATTCTATGGATTCGGGCTCAGCTACAGTAGGTTCCAGCATACTAGCTGCCATAACAGTGTGGCATCTATTATTAAGTTGGTACTAGCCTCTATGTTTCTGAGTGCACTCACCTTGGAGATGCACAACCCTGTCACATGAATAAACATGGCCTCTATTTCTATTTTTGATGATGTTTTAGCTATGCTTGTGCAAAGGGTATTTTTTTTATTGTTCTGTTATCATTAAAGGTTTATATGAACTTCAGTTTTGCTATTGTTCAAGAAACTTGAAAATTTCTCTATTTTCTGTAAACGTAGAGGCTCATGTTCTGTCTGTCTTAAGCTTGTTCTCTTTCTTTCTTTATTTTTTTATTTTTTTCCTGAGAAACCCGGTAAATAATTTTTATAGACCCTCACTTGTTCTCTATATGCACTTGTATATACACGTTCACGTATACATCCATGGAAATTGTCTTAAATGCTCTAATTTTCCATTAGAGCACAAGCAAATTCAGCAAATAACCCATATGCTATGCAATATAAGCTAAATCTGTTTTAATTTAACAGGAAGAGACAACATCTACAACTGAATCTGTTCTAATAGAAAGATCTTCCATTTATACAACCAGACAGCAATCAAGAAATCTTATTGTATGTGCTACATTGTAATGGTGAGCTCTTCATAATCATATGTAATTGATAGTTGCTTGAGAGACCTCCCACAATATTGTTGGTGCGTGCTACAAGCATTGCTTTAGTTTCCGCAAACGCCAAAATATTTGAGTTGACAATTCCATGCAAGTCTAAAGTTTTAACTCTGTAAGTACGAAAGCCAACCAAAATGTAGAAACATCTTTATCACAAGTTTCCATAGCTTACATTTTTGTGTTACATTGTTGATAATCCAGGGACAAAAACAATGTGGATTCTTCACATAGGCAGATTCCCTAGCTAGCACAAGTGTGGCTGAGGATTCCCTAAATAAAGTCCAGGATTATCAGGATAAAGAGCTGATGAATTCCAAATGAAAAAAAAATAAAAATAAATAAATAAAGAAAAAAAGAAAGAGCTGACCAGGATAAACTCCATATTCGTTTGTAAAATGCTAAAATATTAACATTAGTGAGACCATATATATTCAATGGCACTATAATCGTGTACTCTAGGAGTACTGCTACATATGGATATTTCAAGAGATTTTCTTGCAATTTAGGATTAGAGATTCGCGGTGAATGACTATCTTGCAATTTATACTATAAGGTTGGATCCAAACTGGCCTAGCGACGCCAATGGGTGGTTCAGCCAGCTGGATCATGCAGGGCAGGGAGAAGACAAGAGAACCACGAAAGGCAAAAGGATGTTGACCCACGGCTTACCTTGTAGCTTGGATTCAAATGGACTGATAGGATAACAGCTTCACAGAGGGTGCAGGGCTTGGTGCGGGCTTTTGGGTTATATATATATACACAAAGCAAGTATTGATCAGAGAGAAACATGATGAGCTTATCGTCTGTTTATAGTCTCCATGGACACAAATAGAACAACATTCAACATTTATGTACAGTGCGGCTGAGTCTAATCTCTACCCCCAAGTTTCTTAATTGGCTCTAATGAAAGTCTTATAGACCAACTGATCCATTTATAATTACATAGGATTAATACTTCACTACCCCATACCATAATGAATTAATACCATACAGAATGATTATACTGGTCCACACAAAGAATGTCTTTAGAAATATTCATGCCTATTTTCAAGGAAGGAACTGGTAGTACTGTTGCATATGGCCTTGTTAAATTTTGTCTGTATGATGTTTTTTCGCTTGATACATATCAGGAACTGACAACCTTTATAGTTAGAACTTAGAGGACTTGTTTTAAAACTATGCAGTTTATGATGTTGTATAGTATAGTCATATGTTCATCCTTCGTAAATTTATAACGACTAAATGGAATATATTTTTTCTCAAAAGATTGGCTTTGGGACATATTGTAACCACCAAGAGCCTCTTCTAGTAAAAAAGTATTCTTTTGTAAAAAGTGTCATCAATAAATTTAGGATATCTAAAACAAAGAAAAGATTCACAAAGCAAAGTGATGGAGGCCAAAATGGATCTAAATGATTCACACACAAATGGGACATGATGGATTGATGAAAAGATGTAATGTAAGGAAGATAATCTTGGGAAGTCGCTCAACCAGGGATAGAGGGGGCAGCCCACTTTTACTAACCATGTATGTCACTCAACACAACCAAGCCATAAACTTGATTGAACAATGAATCACTCAACCCCAAGAAAGCATGCTTCAGAATTATATATATATTTTTTGAAGAAATTATTTACCATTATCGCCTTTATTATCATAATATATAGAAAGTACATCATTTTGGCTATATAAAAACTGACATATATAAAATATAACTTGCAACACTCTAATTAATGGCTTAGACAACGCCCAACACTTGAACATACTTATTAAGACCAGTTGAGAAACCAAACTAAAAACAAGACAATTTCCAAAGCAAACACAATGATAGCCAACAAAATAAAAACTGCATAATGCTGATGCAGGTACCAAGTCAGCAGGTGAACGACCGCTTCAGCTAGGATCATGATGATCTTGCATAAAAAAGTAATTTAGGGGATGATCGGATCGAATATGATCTTAATGGATGGATCAAAGAGAGTGCAGTGTTGGTACCAAATGAAGAGGAACTTTCTTAGACACAGTGACGCCGTACACTTCTTCCATGTCCAAGTGATCTTTCCCATGCACACTACCACAGGGCATCCTCCAATCAAACCAACATAAGATGTTGGCAATCACATATTCAACTGCAGCAATGCCGAATATCAATCCAGGGCATCCCCTTCTCCCACCTCCAAATGGGAGAAATTCAAAGTCTTGGCCTCTGAAATCAATTGGGTTGTCTATGAATCGCTCGGGGAGAAATTCTTCTGCCCTCACCCATACGGTGGGGTCCCTTTGTATTGCCCATGTATTGACAATTACTTTTGTTTTTGGTGGAATATCATAACCTCCTAATTTCACACTTGAAGATGTTTCTCGAGGTAGCAACAGAGGAGCTGGTGGATGTAGTCTAAGAGTTTCCTTTAGGACACATTTCAAGTAACACATTTGACCGATGTCATTCTCGTCTATCTTCAACTTGTTGCCCACCACTCTTCTCACATCTTCTTGTGCTCTCTTCATAATGTATGGATTTTTAATGAGCTCTGCCATTAACCATTCCAAAGTTGTAGAAGACGTCTCACTTCCTCCCAAAAACATGTCCTGAAATTGTTAGAAAAGAAAACTTTACACGTGATTGTGTGTTGGTGTGTGTGGATGTGTCTCAAGTGTTTGAGAGAGAGAGAGAGAGAGAGAGAGGGACCAGTAAGATTGCTTTGAGGTTGTCTTGAGTGAACTCATAGTCAAGCATGCCTTCCTCTTGAAGTTGGAGCAGAATATCGACAAAATCTTTCTTATTTGGTTGGTCATGATCATCGCCTCTCATTTTCTTGTGTTCTTCAATGACTTGATCTAAAAATGGATCAATTTCTCTAACGGTGGCTTTCAAACTTGAGATTAGTCCGGTAAGAACATCAATCCATCCCAGAGAAGGGAAAAAATCTCCGACGCAAAATGCTGCCAATAGCACCATTGCCCTTCTTAATGGCTCTTTAAATCTGCTCTTACCATCTTCTCCTTCATACTTCTGTCCAAGCGTACATCTAGAGACAATATTGTTTGAGGTTGTAAAGAACATCTCACTTAGATTAACAGACGTATGTTTGAGGCACGACTCACGTATCCTATTTGTTAATAGAATAACCTCTTCTTCCCTTACATATTGGAATGATTGCACTCTTCTAAGACTCAGAAGTTCGTGGACGGAGATTTTCCTCGATTGTCTCCAATATTCACCATAGGATGCGAACCCTATGTCTGTACAACCGTACAGTAATATGTCAGCAGCTGTAGTTCTTGGCCGGTTTGAGAAAGTGATATCATGTGTCTTCATGACTTCTCTGGCCATATCTGCAGATGACACCACAAGAGATGGAGCATGACCCATGTGTAAGAGCATTACAGGGCCATACTTCATAGAAAGGGATCGAAAAGAGCGATGTGGGAATGTGCCAAGCTGGTAAAGGTTGCCTATGATTGGCAGCTTTGGTGGGGATGGGGGTAAATTGGATTTGTGTCTTCTGAGTATACGTTTAAAAACGTACAGAAATGAAATGATGAAAAGAAGAGATAGGAAGGGATTGACTGGTATTTTGCATAGCTTTTGCCATGATTGTACCAACCATGATAGCAGAGCCATTTCCACTCAAGTGTTTAGCACTGGCAACCCCAACTCTTTCAGTATATATATGGTAATAAGAAGGATACATTGTAAAGAAATTTTACATATATCAAATCAAATCATGTCAATTTATTTGTTTATTTTTATAAAAAAAATTTATAATTAAAGAATTTCTCTATTATAAAATAACAAGTGACAGAATTACATAATTCAAAGTCTCGACCGTGCATGTAGGCCCAACCAGCTATATAGCTATCTTCAGCTTGATACTTAACAGTTAGAGATATTTAAATCCTAACTTAACCAATCAAAGTTATTTGCATAACCATTTAAATATATTATTTCGTAAGCATTTAACCATGAAAGGGTAAAAGGCGTCCAATTTCTACGGCCTCAATCTTATAAAATTGTCCTTGGGACGATTTTTCTCACTTTTGTTCCAATGCAATTCACTCAACCTAATTTATTTTAAATCTGCATTTATTTTATAATTTTCTGCATGCCTATACAATTTTTTTCCACAAAGATCCATGAAGAAAATATATATATATAATAATCACATAATTGCTCTAAAGTCTGTATAAATCAGCAAAGATTTCAGAAAGATAGATTCATCTCTGGATTTGATAATGAAGTTTTTGTCCCACAGAGTTGGAATTTTATCATCTTCCTCTCTTTTATGTATTTTTTAATCATTTTATCATCTTAATTATCAAAATCTTTTCTCCCTTACTCCTCTCGATCAATTGCTTTCTTTGCTCATACTCACTACAAGAAAAGTAGACTTTTGTGACTAAAAGAACTATTTCCGACGGTTTTGGTCGGAAATAATCCGTTTGGTCATTAAATTTTAGTCACAAAAGCCCACTTTTCTTGTAGTGACTTCAGAAAACTGATTTACAATACTATGCTATGATTCAATGATACTACTTAATAATTATCGAATAATGTTGTATACTACACTCTGATCTCACTCTCATTTTACTATATAAAATGTGATAATTATTACCATTGAATCATCTTTAATTTTATTTTAAAAAATTCCAATGTTGATGGACTATGCTAACTCATAATAATGGAATGAAACTAAGATGGGAGTTTGGTATCTAGAACTTTCAATTATTGAAAACTCAACCAATAAATCAAAAGTCCTATATGTAACTGCTGGATCTGGTTTGATTAAGCTAAGCTTTCAACTATTAGGATCACAAGATATTATGAATAAAAATTTCTTAAGATCATACTTCATCTTTGAGCTATTTTGTTATAAGCTTTGAAAAAGACTTTTATTTTATTTTTTTTGCCTATGATAAAGGGTGTAAGGAGTTTCAAACCTAGGTTATCCATTTTGAAAACCAGATCATATGCCATCAGTCTCTTAATTTAAATGAGACTTTTTTAAATCTTATTCTTATTAAAATAAGACGATTGACATAATATTATGTGAAAAGATTATTTACTTATTTTTCTATTATAAAAATGCATATCGTGGGTTAGAAAATGCAATCACTTGATGATTCAGTCATAATAGAAATATACTGGTGACGAAATTCAGTTGGTCAGTAATTGTAATTGCGACAAGAACCGCTCGTACGTGAGAATTAATGGTCTAAGAAATGGCTTAAAAAATAAATGCCAACGATTTTAGCAATTAGAACTCATTTGAAACGATAAATTAAGTGCTCAACCAAATGATCTACTCAAGGTGCCTTTTTTTTTTTTTTTTTTTAATGGGAAATGGACTTAATTTCATTCAATAGAACCGAACTTAAAACTGCGACTGATAAATATAGGAAAAACTCATATTACAAGTAAAACTACTCATCTGTGGTTTCCTTACACAAAAATTTTTTTGTGACTGGTATTATCTTAAACTTCTATAAACTCTCTAATGACAAAACCTTCTTAGATATGAGCAACTGTAAAAACATATAGTTAACCAATGGTTATGACGTCAATATTCATCACAAATTATAATGATGTTAGCCATGTTTGGAAGTAGAAATTTTCAATTTGCTTATTGAGTAATATTAGATTCAAATTATAAAAATGCCGTGCATTTCTTTTGAAAAAGAAATTACTATTAAAAGATTAATTTTTTCACATGAATCATATATTTACTCATTTTTTTAAAAAAATGCAAGATGATTGAGTATAGTATAAATATCATTTCGCTTTAAAATATATATATATATATATATATATATATTTTCAATCCTTCGTTCAAACGGGGGGGCTCACAAGAAGGTCAAGTATCATGCCTTGTGTGTACACTTGGATCCTTGTAATCTCGTTCAACACAAGCCTACTTAAAAACATGGACACCCGTATTCACTATGTATAACACACTAGGTAGCTAAATACTCCCAATGTGTTGGCTAGCTTATCTCTTCACATGGTCCCTAGAAAGGAAGGTGATGCCAGATAGAATAGCAACTATTCTACATGCTAGCTTTAATACATAATTTACAGGGAAGAACACAATAGAATCACCCAAAAACACAGAGAAACACCTCTGATATTCAATTCAAAATTATTAAATCAAAGAATGTCGAAAATGAGTACACAAGCAAGGTTGTATAGCTGAAAATTGTCTTTATCAAAATTTTACCAAAAATAGCAAAATTCTAATAATCATGATAAAATTAAATAAGTGATAAAATAAGTAATCTACTAAAAATCTAACCAAAATCAAGTTCAGAATCACTTCAAAAAGGAGAAATGAAATATTACTAAAAAAGGAAAAAAATAACTAAAAATGGATATTCAAAAGCGAAAACAATGGATTTTGACTTCAGAAAAGATGCGCACTAAGCAAAGCTGGGTCTTCATGATGTGTTCACTGAAAAGAGCTTTCCAAATTGGGATCATATGTGCAGTTTAGATACTCGTAGCTAAAGTTATGATTAAAATACCGAAACGCACCCAAAACTACCATAATTAGTAAAAGATCATGATTACCTGCAATCTTTGTGCTGATCTACCACCTCAAAGTATCTCAGAGCCATCAACATGTCATCTGACAACTCAGCATCATCTGACTTTGATCCTCTTGCATCAATCGCCCCTGGTTGGAAAGAACTCATCCTTGAGTTCACGATAGCTTTATCAAAATCAACAAAACAATGACTCAAGTGTTTCACATTAAAGACATCAGAAGTCCTCAAATGACTGGGGAGGCGCAACCTGTAGGCGTTATCATTGATCTTCTACAAGATCGCACAGGGTCCAATCTTTCACTCCTCAAGCTTATTATACTTTCCAATAGGAAAATGATCATGAGTTAATACCGCCCAAACAAAATCATCAACATTAAAAAGTACCTAACGATGATGACTGTCGACCTGAACCTTATACTCAGCATTGCTGTAACAGCCCGCTAAAATTTAGTTTTATCTCCTCACCCTTCTCTTTTCTTTTCACGCATAGTAGACGGCAAGGCAATCCGTTTTGGTTTCTTTCCCGACAGCAGTCACCATCTCTCTCGTCTTTAGCCTCATCTGGAATCACGCGTATAGATTATCTTTTCCGTAAATCACGTAATTTGTTCTTCACCGACAGCTGTAAAATCATGAACAGTTTTATCTTAAGCGTTGTACCTCGATGGCGTTTTCCCGGATCTTATCCATCGAATTTCAAAGTATTAGATAAACTTGTTTTTAAAGTAGCACAATTATAATAATTTAATGAGCTCTGAAAATATTATAATTGTGGATATTTATTTAGATTAAATATTTTAATTGTTTTAAGATATTAAGAGGTTTAATTTTTACGTTGAAAATTCTTATTTAAATTTAAGTGTTTTATGCACTTTGATTAATTAATGATACTTTATCATTTTATATAATGATGAAGAAAATATTATTTTATAAACCTTAGTTTATAAAATAATATTCTATCTTAATTCTTCTCAGTGTAGTAATTAAGTGTTTTATTAATTTAAATGATTTTATCATCTTCGATTAATTAACGGTACTTTATCATTTTTATATAATGATGAGGAAATATTATTTTATAAATTTTAGTTTATAAAATAATATTCTACCTTAATTCATCGTAGTGTTTTATTTAAAGTGTTTTATTTAAAATAAAACATTTAAGCGTTTTTAATCAGTGTTTTAACTCACTGTTGGTTTATTTGAGGATCCCGAAATGTAGAATTGAAGCGATATACTCTGGCCCTACCTTTTTTCTCTTCACTTTTTCTCTTTTTCTTTTTATTTTCTTTTTTCTCTCCCTCTCTCTCTCTTGGTCGACGGAATGAAGGAAGCCACCATGGCCGTTCGGTTTCAAGGTCCCAGCCGGCGCCACCTCCGGCCGCCGGACCCCACCTCCCACTCCGGCCTCTTCCTCTCCCTCCGGCGAGTCCAACCACGCCGGTGGTGTACTAAACCGACTTCTCACTCTCTCTCTTTCTCCCTTCAAAGATATGGGTCTCTAGGGGTTTTTCTCATTTTTGGACCACCATACACGGCCAAATCAACCACCAAGCACCACCATTGGACTCACCTCATCAAGGGCTTCCTCCCCATGTCTTTCTTTTTCCCAAACTCTCACTTTTCCATATGGGTTTCTTAAAAACACCCGTTCGGTTTCACCACCGTGCGCCGCCGTACACGGCCACCCGTGGTGTTTCACCACCACCATCTTGTTCCTCTCATCCTCATGAACCTCCCCAAGAAATTTCATGGCCAACGGAGTTTCGTAGAGCTCTCACTCTCCTACACTCTCCAAGGCCAAAAATGGTTTCAAACGGCCGATCCGCCGCCGTTAGCCACCGTCCGACCACCACCTCGCAACCACAGCTCCACCACATGTTCATCTACCTATCCCTAGCTTGCCATGAAGTTCTATGAATTTTCGCTACCTCGCGTCTCCTCCGCTCACCGTTCGGATTTACTGTTCACGGCGTGACGCCGCCATGCTCCGCCACCTTTGACATCACAAGGCGACCATGAACCTTCCAAGGCCACGCCTAGCCTTTCTCAAGCCCAAACTACCACTTTATGTGGTGGACAGCCACCGTACGCGGTGTTACCGCCACGTACGTTCTTCCGACGCATGTTCGTGACGAACAACGAGCGACGCACGGGTTATCCCGTCGATGGTATAACCTTCTATCTCTAGTTATTTTACGTTTAAAATAGTTAGTTGGTTGGTTTGTGGATTGTGTAGTTATATTTGTGGAGTTCGTTGCGTAGTTGTGAAGCGAAGTGTGGTTGTGAAGTGTTGAGTTTGATTTTGTAGTTTATGGACTGTGTTGTGAAGTATGGGCGTGAGATGGATGCCGTAGATGTGATACGGCGGGTTGTGTGAAGAGAATACGCGTGTAGCGTATTCTGTGTAATGCAGCGACGCGCCGCGCGACGTGCGCTGTAGTGATGTGTGTCGTAGAAGGAAGGGAGTACGCATGTAGTGTACTCCGTGTTGTATGGCGATGCATCGTGTGATGTGCATCGTGTTGATGAGTGTTGTAGCGAAGGAAGTACGCGTAGCGCGTACTCCGTGTCGCGTAGCGATGCACCGTGAGACGTGTATCGCAGTGAGGGGTTTTGTAGTGTGAATGGAAGAGAGTTCACGTGAGTGTACTCTGTATTAAGTCGTGAAACACCAGATGGCGTGTCACGAAGGGTTGGATGGCGTAACAGAGAAGTGTAGAGCATGGTGTAGTGTTGGGAAACTGTATGACAGTGTCCCGAAGCAGTGATGATAGGGATTATAGTCCGGGGTGACTGGTGTCATCTTGTGGTTGACTATGGCTAAGAGTATATGGATTGAGAAAGGAATTGTTTGTTTGTTATTATTGATAATTTTAATGAACTTGTTTTAGTGTAAANGAGCTGCTTCATAGGAGTGATGAGACTTGATGCCTACAATACTAGTAATGTAGTGTGTGTATATATTGTAACTGCACCCCCTTATCATTTGATCCAATTAGAGATCAAGTTTGATGTATAATCTTAAACATCATCATCACCATCAGTGTCGTTAATATTACTATGTTAGGTATTAGTATTGTTGTACTTGACTAGATTTACTTTGACAAAAACATCCTTATTGGAGCAGTAGATGCAAATTCTGTTGTTCCATGAGGAGTTAAATTAGTGGAGTCATCTGTAGCTTGTGTGGATATGAAGCAAGTTCAATTAACTTAGATGAAGTTTGGATTGGTCATGGTTGTGGTCATTGACTCTATATGCTTGTAGTTAAAATCTGACTTTACGTAATTATTGCAAGAGGAGCTTCATTTTATATATCAGGCTCTATGATTTCATATGGTGCTCTTGGGTAGGGTGTGAAGACCATCATACAGAATTGTCTTGCAACAATTACATTGAAAGAAGTTAAACATTTGGTGCTCAATGACCTTGAAAATTTTATTTCCATTAATATATTGCAGATCAGCAGAATTACTGGAGGTAATTTTCCTACTTAATTCTCCCGTCTTTATACATCATAATCGAAATAGAACTATTATCCCATTTCAGACCTTCCTTTCAAATTCAAATACCTTAGTCATTTCTATATGGGTGCCTTTATTATCACCCAACACTATTTTAACTAGTCTAAAGACAACCTGTACAGGGACTAACATTAGCAGTTTTAACCCAAAACAAAAAGTAAATCTACCCTAAAGCAAATTATATTAAAAAAAAATTTCACCTTTACCTACCCCAAACCTCAATGCAAAACATATTTCAAATTAAAAGGTTTAGTGTTGTATTTCAAATCCCCCACTTATGCCCTCCAGCATCAATCTTTGGTATCCTACCGGAACATGCTAGGGCAGTAAATGTTTCCTTCTCATAAAATTTGTTAGATTCTAAAGAATAATTTTATTACATTGATATTTTTTAATAGAATAAACTAGGGAGAAAATGGAATACACAAGCACTATATAATATTGATGTATATATAGTAGTACTTGATCATGGTCATGCTATATCAATCATATATATTACTTAAATTGGTTGATAACAATATCATTGACATTATAAACCCCATTTATTTGTTTAGACCTAAGAGTGAAGAAGATCATGTAGTTTCAAGAACGCTAGGTACCATTGAGACTCTATATTATATATATATATAAAATATGTAGTGGTGCTGAGACTTTTGAACTTTTTTTTTTGGAGTGAATTTATATCTCAGGAGAACTTGAAAGAATATTGATGATCTAGTCTGACTCCTACCGTATATTGATACAAATGGCAACAATTAATAAGCCATTTTAATCTTCAGCCAAATCAAGACCAAGTCTATTTGAGATCTACAGAGAGAGTGTGTGTATGTAGTGTGCGTTTGTCTGTGTGTGTTTTTATGTTTATTTAGGGAGCAAAAGTGGTTTAACATAAAAGCTATAGACTTTCGATAAAGATCCCTGCCAACAATATGACCAAGGAGCTAACTCATGAAATGTTGCATCATTTATATTTAGAGTAATGCTTAATATAAAGTACTTAAAGCATGAAATTGTTTTTTTAAAAAAAGTGCAACCTACTCTAAAAAAAAATGTCTATAACATATTATAATGTAGAAAATATAGGATTTATGTGTCTATGTATGAGTTATCAGTGTCTTAAATAAATGATGCAAAGTGAGTACTCTTTTGCTAATCACGGTTTTTAAATGATTCAAAGACTCTTCTCAGGCATATTAGTGATCATGAACTTACAGTAATTACAAAAGGGTAATCATTCATCTTTGTTAAAAACTTAAAAAGTAATGATTGTAAAATGTTTAGATAGCAATTAATCAAACTATTTCAATTTCACTAACTAATTTCTAACACCAACAGGTTATGTATATATATATGTATAATTTTGTCTCAAAATTTAAAGAATGCTTAATTATGGCTTCAAAGTCCCCTTAATTGTTTTCTAATATCCCAAGCTAAACAATCAAGCTTCAGTTCGATTTTCTTTACTGCTTGTTGTCTTTGATAGTTATTTCACTCCAAGATTAGGATTCGTCCAAGTATAAAGTGGTGTTTAAACAAAGGAACAACCATGGCCACTACAACAAAAACTACTACGTAGGGAGGAACCTTATTGTTAAAAAGATAGAGAAATGCACTAAAAACCGAGAGCGGTTACGATTTGTGATGAGTGTATTTGTGAGTGAAAAATTGAAGTGAGTGTTGCGTGGGTACAGGAGAAATGGGAGGGAGCTTACTGATGTGGGAGATTGTCAGCAGCAACACAATATTGCACTCCAACGTAGGAAAAATCTCCAAAACCCATGGATTGCACAAATGAAATTCATTTCACAGAAATTATCATGGGAGTGGAAATTAACTTGAAGTGAATGTGGGTGTGTCATGAGAAGTAGAGAAGGAGAAGGGCCTTACCACCGATCGGCAACTCAGAACTCCAAAAATTCCCACAACATGCGCAACATCAAACCCACAAGAAATCTGCAGTGGAGAGAGAGAGAGAGGGTCTACTGTGAAGGCCCTAGGGTTCGAAGTTAGAGGGTAGAACGAGTAAGAGAGAGAGAGAGTGAGAGAGATAGATACGAAGATGAGCAACGTATGAGAGAGGAAGAGGCCGATCGAGTCTAGTTTGAAATGGGTGGAGTAATGGTGCTAGTGCGATTTTGAAGAAAGAAGGAACAGAGAGAAGTGGAAGAGGAAATGAGGAGGAAAGAAATCGGCGGGGAGGGGGGCGAGACGGGGGGAAAAGTCATTTCGCTCCCAAAGAATGTAAAGTGACTTAGTTTAGAGCATTGGGAAAAGAAAAACATTTTGCCAGTGATTTCATAATCATTGCAATAGTTTTTATTAATGAACTAGATAATAATTGGTTATATCTGATTTTGCTTTTTACGGGGATTTTTTAATTCCCGCAAAAAGTGATTTTTCCCAACGATATTATTTTCGGTGATTATGAAATTGCCGAAATAGACCAGATTTCTTGTAGTGTGCGATAAAGGCTGTGAATTCTAAATAGAGGTGGATTCATAGATCAGTACTTATCTTGTTCTGTGTGCAGATATAAGCTTAATTACCCATTTTTACCTAAAAGGAGCACAGATGGAATGGCAAGCTGATAAATGGTCAATTATGTGACATTAATACTCTTAAATATCTTGAGTAAAAGTGCTTTATGAGTTAAAATAAGAGTATTAGTTAGATAATGTGAATTAATTTTCTTTGACATGCGAAACAATATATTACCCCTAATTAAACTTAGATACATGCATTTTGATGTGGGGCCGACTAATGCAGGAACTTGGCAAGTGGGCAGCTCACATAAAGCAGCAGAAAATGAATTAGAAACTCACGGTTGGCACATGGACAGCACATGCAGAAAGTGGAACTCGGCAGGACAGCAAAACAGCAAGAACACTCAATGCAGAAATCAAAATGAAACTTACGGTACATGCAAGAATGAAACCCACGGACAGCAACACACATGCAGAAAAAGGAGAATACAGCAGACAAATAAATGCTGGAACCCAAGCACTTCAATGCAGAAAATGGAACCCACGGCTGGAAGTGCACATGCAGCAGCATACACGGCAAGAGGCACATGCAGAAACAGCACCACATGCAGAAAGTTAAGAAACACTTGCAACCACTCACTCACGGCTGGAACACATGCAGCAAAAAAAAGAATGAAGAAGCAGCAGCAGAAAACAGCAGCTCACGGCTGGAACGCATGCATCACATGGATAGAAACAGATCAAGCACGGATGCAGAAAAAATAAAAGAAACTAAACCACATGCAGGAAGCAAGTGGGCAGCACACATGCAGAGAAGCAAAAGAAGAAAAGCAGCAGCAGAAAACAACTCGGTAGAAACAGCACGGATGCAGAAAAATAAAAGAAGCAAAGCACATGCAGAAAAAAGAAAAAGAATGAAGAAGCACACAGCAGCAGCACATGCAGAAAGTAGAATTAAAGCTCATGCAGCTCACGGCATCACTCACGAGCACATGCAGAAATCACAACAGAAATTCAAAAGCAGAAAACTGCAGCACACATGCACTTCACATGCAGAAAACAAGCTGGTTTTACGGAATGGAAACAGCAAAACTCAGAAAGCCACTCACTCATGCAGCTCACGGATGGAGTTTTCTTTTTTTTTTTGTTTATAAAAGGAAACTGGACATAGCGGACTGGCGGGGCAGTTTAGTTCTAGTTTTTTTCTTTACTTGTTTTCATTCGGGTAGAGAAATGCAGCTGTTTTCTTTTGGGTTTTGTTCATTTCTCTTGCTGTTAGTATAGAGCACGTCAGCTTTATCTTTGTTTTACTTTTTTGCTTGCTGTAGGGAGTGGTGGAAGACGGCTGTTTTTTTTTTTTTTGAGTTTGTATTGATTACTTTTTATTTCTTTTGGTCTTTCTGGTAGTTGGATGGTGATTCTTTTCTTTAGAGTTTTCTTGCATCCTTTTATTTCGTTTACAGGTCATTTTTGATCGGCATCAATTTTATTTCATTTGAAGTTTCCTTCAATTCAGTCTTTAGGCAACCGATTTCACTTACTTGCTTTTAGTTTTAGTTTTTCTGGATTTATTGGGTGGTGGATTCAGCGGTGTACTGCTTGTCGGTATTGGATTTATTTTTTTCTTGTCGCTCTTTCTTCTGTCATTTACGTTAGAGTACATTAAGTTTTCATTCACTTTACTTTTCGTTTCAAGCATTTGTGGACTTTCAGTTTTTATTTCTTTTCAGTTCGGTTGTTAAGCTTTATTTCTTAGCAGTTCTTTCAGCTTGTTTTATTTATTTTTTTGTATTTATTTTCATACAGTAATTTGAAATGTTAGGATTTATTATTTTTATGCATTTTGCTAATTTAGTAATGATAGGCTAGATTTTTAGCTTGGGATTCAATGAGTAACTCATGACTATTTTGAGTTGGATTTACTTCAAGGATATGAGATTTCAATGATTAACTTGTTGGATGATGTTTCAGTTTACATCTAGAAAGGATTGAAGTTCTTTGTTCTTGGTTTAGATCAGTTGTAGACGTAAAGGCACAACTGATACTTGAGCAAGCAACAAGATTTTGATGGCTTTCTTTCATTATTTTACAATTGTTATATAATCCATCAAGTAGTTTTATTAGACTAAGATTTGTGGTTCATTGTTATATTATTCGATCATGACTTCTAGGAATGGGAGCATGGTTGAGAGAAGATAAAAAAAAAAAAAAAAAAATCCATCTCCAAATCAGTGGGTGAAAATTGAATCCCAAGTGTTAGTTTTATTGTTTCTTGCAAGTTTAATTCATTTGCTACACACTTTCTGTAAGTCTCTTAGTTTTTGTAATTTTAGAAATATAGATCCACATCCATTTTCATCTTACATAATCGATACATCTTTTACACAAAGAAAATCTCACAAACGCTTTGATAATCCCTTTGTCCCTGTGAATTCGATCTTGGGACTTACCCTTGTATTACTTTGACAGCTTCTACGCTTGGAAGACAATATTATAAGCTGATCAAGTTTTTGGCGCCGTTGTCGGGGACAACTGATGTTTATCAGAGTATATTTTTTTTCTTTCTAGGAGGTTGTTTATGGAGCTATGAATCTCTTCACAGCCTGGTGATATCTTTACCTCTCATTTTACTGGTTTACTGTTATCTTGTTTTGTGTTGAAGTTGCATGTCTGGTTGGGCNACAACTTCTATCATTCCGATGAAACATTTACATGAAATATCAGTAAGTTAGACAATAACCATGCACAAAGATAAATTATGCATGATGAATGATAAATATGAAATGGATATAGTGCAGAAAAATCTATGTATGTCTCCAATCCAGATTCCTCAACACTTTTAGAAAAACAGAGACACATTTTCTTACATAGAACATTTTTCAATTCAACTGATAAAAGTATAATAACGTTTCATCATTATAAGCAATTCATACTTAAATGTAACATCATAATGTATGGTATCGTCGCAATTCCCCATATGCACTATGAGTACCTGCTAGTGACCGTAGTACAACTTACATTGAAACTACGTTATTTGTAGACTCGTTCTCAATGCACTAGTAATATAACATTACATCGTAACATGTTGATCAGTTTATAATATTTTCTTCCAAGCGTAGAAGCTGTCAAAGTAATACAAGGGTAAGTCCCAAGATCGAATTCACAGGGACAAAGGAATTATCAAAGCGTTTGTGAGATTTTCTTTGTGTAAAAGATGTATCGATTATGAAAGATGAAAATGGATGTGGATCTATGTTTCTAAAATTACAAAAACTAAGAGACTTAGAGAAAGTGTGTAGCAAATGAATTAAACTTGCAAGAAACAATAAAACAAACACTTGGGATTCAATTTTCACCCACTGATTTGGAGATGGATTTACTTTTTTTTTTTTTTATCTTCTCTCAACCATGCTCCCATTCCTAGAAGTCATGATCGAATAATATAGCAATGAACCACAAATCTTAGTCTAATAAAACTACTTGATGGATTATATAACAATTGTAAAATAATGAAAGAAAGCCATCAAAATCTTGTTACTTGCTCAAGTATCAATTGTGCCTTTACGTCTACAACTGATCTAAACCAAGAACAAAGAACTTCAATCCTTTCTAGATGTAAACTGAAACATCATCCAACAAGTTAATCATTGAAATCCCATATCCTTGAAGTAAATCCAACTCAAAATAGTCATGAGTTACTCATTGAATCCCAAGCTAAAAATCTAGCCTATCATTACTAAATTAGCAAAATGCATAAAAATAATAAATCCTAACATTTCAAATTACTGTATGAAAATAAATACAGAAAAATAAATAAAACAAGCTGAAAGAACTACTAAGAAATAAAGCTTAACAACCGAACTGAAAAGAAATAAAAACTGAAAGTCCACAAATGCTTGAAACGAAAAGTAAAGTGAATGAAAACTTAATGTACTCTAACGTAAATGACAGAAGAAAGAGCAACAAGAAAAAATAAATCCAATACCGACAAGCAGTACACCGCTGAATCCACCACCCAATAAATCCAGAAAAACTAAAACTAAAAGCAAGTAAGTGAAATCGGTTGCCTAAAGACTGAACTGAAGGAAACTTCAAATGAAATAAAATTGATGCCGATCAAAAATGACCTGTAAACGAAATAAAAGGATGCAAGAAAACTCTGAAGAAAAGAATCACCGTCCAACTACCAGAAAGACCAAAAGAAATAAAAGTAATCAATACAAACTCAAAAACCAGCCGTCTTCCACCACTCCCTACAGCAAGCAAAAAAAGTAAAACAAAGATAAAGCTGCCGTGCTCTATACTAACAGCAAGAGAAATGAACAAAACCCAAAAGAAAACAGCTGCCTTTCTCTACCCGAATGAAAACAAGTAAAGAAAAAAAACTAGAACTAAAAACTGATCCCAGTCCGCTATGTCCAGTTTCCTTTTATAAACAAAAAAAAGAAAACTCCATCCGTGAGCTGCATGAGTGAGTGGCTTTCTGAGTTTTGCTGTTTCCATTCCGTAAAACCAGCTTGTTTTCTGCATGTGAAGTGCATGTGTGCTGCAGTTTTCTGCTTTTGAATTTCTGTTGTGATTTCTGCATGTGCTCGTGAGTGGCATTTATTTTCTGCATGTGCTTCTTCTCTTTTTTTTTTCTGCATGTGTGAGTTGCATGTAAACTGCATGTGAGTGAGCTGTGTTTCAACTTTTCTGCAGGTGCGAGTTGCAAGTTCCAGCCGTGAGTTCCATGAGTGATGCTGTGTGAGTGCAACTTTTTCTGCATGTGCTTTTTTCTGCTGCTGTTTCTTCTTTCTGCATGAGGTGAGTGATGCCGTGAGCTGCATGAGCTTTAATTCTACTTTCTGCATGTGCTGCTGCTGTGTGCTTCTTCATTCTTTTTTTTTTTTTTTTTTTCTGTTTTCTGCATGTGCTTTGCTTCTTTTATTTTTCTGCCGAGTTGTTTTCTGCTGCTGCTTTTCTTCTTTTGCTTCTCTGCATGTGTGCTGCCCACTTGCTTCCTGCATGTGGTTTAGTTTCTTTTATTTTTTCTGCATCCGTGCTGCATGTTTTTCCTTGCTTTTCTGCATGTATTTCTGCTGTATGTGTGATTTCCTGCATGTGTGTGTGAGTTTTTGCAGGTGTGCTGAGTTGCCGTGAGTTCCACTTTCTGCATGTGCCTTCTATCCTCTGCATTTCTGTTTTTTCTGCTGCTGTTTTGCCGTGTATGAGTGGTTCTTGAGCTGCTTTGCTTCATGTCCTGCATGTGTAAGCTTCTTTTATTTTTCTGCATTGAAGTGTTGCCCGTGAGTTTCCTCTGCCATTTTCTTTATTTAGATTTGCAAATTTCTGCATGTGCCGTGAGTTTCCTCTTCATTCTGCATGTGAGTTGTGTGCAGCTTCTTCTTTTCTGCATGTGTCCGGTTTGAGTGTTTGAAGTTCTTGGTGTGTGCTGCCCACTTGCCAAGTTCCTGCATTAGTCGGCCCCAATCAAAATGCATGCATCTATGTTTAATTAGGGGTAATATATTGTTTCGCATGTCAAAGAAAATTAATTCACATTATCTAACTAATACTCTTATTTTAACTCATAAAGCACTTTTACTCAAGATATTTAAGAGTATTAATGTCACATAATTGACCATTTATCACACCCCCCAACTAGCTTTTTGCTAGACTCTAGCAAATGAAGCGAATGAATTCATGCAAAGGTGAAATTACCAACCTGAGAAATCTGAGAATCACATGCCATGAAATAGATTTGTTGAGTTTAAGAACACTGGAGATAGATTAATCTGAATTTTGTATCAACTGAGAGATTTATACACAATTTAGTTAATCAACCAAGGGAATTACATGTAACAAAGCTTGCTTTCTTTTAAGTGCATGGAAATGGGGTTAGAATTCCAAGATTGACTACCAAGAGGCATTAATAGTTTCAATCACAACAACTAATCTGAGAAAACCACATGGTCTTACTCTAATTCAAAACCATTGTAGTGGCGGCTTTCACGCTATTACACTTTGAAAGGCGCCTACTTCTTTTGTAAGGACCCCGGTAATAGGCAGCCTTTTCCAGTACACAAATGTAATTTTTTTTTTTTTTTGATCCCTGGCTTGTCCCTTTTCTCATTTAATTCAAATTTCTTCCTAAGCCATTAGGATATGGTTCATTAGAGTCTCAAACAATTGAAGTGTAAATCAACCAACAATGACTCAATGTAGTCTTTCTAGGCCTTCCGGGTATGTGTTGTGTGTGTTTAAGCAAAACTCTTAACATCTTTCCCTTGGTTTAACAACTAAATAAAATGGATAAGTCCCTCTTTTGACATATACTCATATTTGCACTACATTCCACATGTTCCATGACTTCAACAAATCTTCTTCTTTTTTTTTTTTTTTTTTTAACACTTTCCAGCATGTAAAATTCAAAAATGGGGAATTTCATCTGCTTTCAACTCATTACTAGTACTCCCCAAGATGGACCAAAATGTGTCTAAGGCATGCAAACAGAGAAATAAATTCTCTTCCACCCCCCAACTAGATTGTAGCATTGTCCTCAATGATGCAAGAGAAATGAAGGAATTTACACAAAGAGAGCAGTTAAGGGGCAAAACAACTAAAAGAAGAACTGAAAATTCAACGAAAAACTGAAGGAAAGAGGAAAAGGAAGTACCTGGACGGCTTTGAAATGAATGCAATCAAAATAAAAATAAAAACTGCAAAACAAAAGAAAACAATGAAAAGAACAGGATAAATCAATGACCATCAATTTGGATCAAGCAAATGTAGAGTAGATTCCTCAGGTGCAAAGTTAGAAATAAAAGGCTTGAGCCTTTGACCATTAACCTTAAAAGCATTTCCATTTTGAGGATTGACAACCTCAATAGCACCGTGAGGGAAAACTGTTTTAACCACATAGGGGCCACTCCATCGGGATCTTAACTTGCCAGGGAACAAATGAAGTCGAGAATTGTAGAGTAAAACCTGTTGATTAGGCTCAAATGATTTTCTTTGAATATGCTTATCATGGAAAGACTTCATACGTTCCTTGGACAGCTTAGAATTATCATAAGCATCCCTCCGAAGTTCCTCTAATTCACAAAGATGTAATTTCCTCGAAGATCCAGCTTGATCAATATCAAAATTAAACTTTTTGATGGCCCAAAATGCACGGTGTTCAAGCTCAACAGGGAGGTGACAAGCCTTACCATAGATTAACCGATAAGGAGACATACCCAAAACAGTTTTATATGCAGTCCTGTATGCCCATAATGCATCGGTTAATTTCAAAGACCAATCCTTTCGGTTCGGACTCACAGTTTTTTCCAAAATGGTCTTAATTTCCCTATTAGCAAGTTCAACTTGGCCATTCGTTTGGGGATGATATGGGGTAGAAACTTTGTGGTGAATGCCATACTTATGCAAGAGGGCAGCAAAAGGCTTGTTGCAAAAATGAGTGCCGTTATCACTTATGATGGCCTTAGCATGCCAAATGTGACGCCCCCAAATTCCGCTTGGGATTGAACGGACATTTGAAGCATCGAGACATGCAACACAAGGTTACCTGCCCCCGTTCATGACATATAAGATGCAATGTTCCTAACATGCATCTAGCATTATGCAATATTCGCAGCGGATAATTTTTTTCTTTAGCAATACTATGCACCAAACTAAAAATATCCCAAATACTTGAAACATATATTCATACATAAAGGCATACTAAAAAGCCGTGATCATCACACTAGTCCAAAATGGTTGTGATCAAAAGAATACTTGAGATACAACTCCAAAAGTACAAGTATTAACCTAAGTTAAATACTATACCATCATCAACATCGCACCGTGGCCTAGTCGACCGTATTCAGTTGGTCAGATTCCAATTCTCCTTTGGGTCCTGTAACAAGATCTACCATTCGGGGGGAATGGTAGTTGGGACTACCACAGTGAGATTTGATTACAAATCTCAGTAAGTTAACATAAAACTCACACACAGATTAAAAATGCATGCATGGCAGTAAAAGCATAAATGCATAATTATAATCATACATAAACATAGTATAACTTGACATATAGCATGACTTAACCAGAACTTAAACGTGAACTGAACTTGACTTAACATGACATAAACTTAAGCTTAAAACATAACATGAACAAACAACATAACATGAACGTGAAACATAACATGGACTTGAAATATAGCATGAACGTAAACATGCATAACATAAATAAGAACTTGAAAATAACATAAACTTGAACATAACATGTACGTGAGTATAACATAACATGGACTTGATCTAAAACTTGACTTAACATAAACTTGAAATCTTATTCAATTGTCTTGATTAATAACGTGCATTAATACGTACTCCACAGTTGTTGTGGCCCCACGTATTCAAGTAACATAAAACATAATACGTACTCCACAGTTGTTGTGGCCCCACGTATTCTACATGTCACAATTGCTGTGTCTCATGTAGTGTATGCTCCACAGTTGTTGTGGCCCCATACTTCATGCTCCACAGTTGTTGTGGCCCCATGAATACACATAACATAAAATATAATACGTACTCCACAGTTGTTGTGGCCCCACGTATTCTACATGTCACAATTGCTGTGTCTCATGTAGTGTATGCTCCACAGTTGTTGTGGCCCCATATTTCATGTAACATAAAATATAATACGTACTCCACAGTTGTTGTGGCCCCACGCATTATAAGTAACATAAATATAATACGTACTCCACAGTTGTTGTGGCCCCACGCATTATAAGTAACATAAATATAATACGTACTCCACAGTTGTTGTGGCCCCACGCATTATAAGTAACATAAATATAATACGTACTCCACAGTTGTTGTGGCCCCACGCATTATAAGTAACATAAAATATAATACGTACTCCACAGTTGTTGTGGCCCCACGCATTATAAGTAACATAAATATAATACGTACTCCACAGTTGTTGTGGCCCCACGCATTATAAGTAGCATAAAATATAATACGTACTCCACAGTTGTTGTGGCCCCACGCATTATAAGTAACATAAAATATAATACGTACTCCACAGTTGTTGTGGCCCCACGCATTATAAGTAACATAAAATATAATACGTACTCCACAGTTGTTGTGGCCCCACGCATTATAAGTAACATAAATATAATACGTACTCCACAGTTGTTGTGGCCCCACGCATTATAAGTAACATAAATATAATACGTACTCCACAGTTGTTGTGGCCCCACGCATTATAAGTAACATAAAATATAATACGTACTCCACAGTTGTTGTGGCCCCACGCATTATACGTAACATAAAATATAATACGTACTCCACAGTTGTTGTGGCCCCACGCATTATAAGTAACATAAATATAATACGTACTCCACAGTTGTTGTGGCCCCACGCATTATAAGTAACATAAATATAATACGTACTCCACAGTTGTTGTGGCCCCACGCATTATAAGTAACATAAATGTTTCACCGGAATGATAGAAGTTGTGTCAAGACCCGACAAGGACGAGATAGATGGACCAGTGGACCCAAGTGATTGAAGAAGAGCCGGACAACGACAAAAGACTAGACCACATCTTGATGTTTATAACCCTAACCCTTCGTGCATTAGAATGCATGAAGCAGTTGATTTAGCTATGGAGACTTCTTATCATGATTAATTGTACTAAGTTTATGCTACTATTTGGTTTGAACTTATGATGGTTATGAATGAATTGGGATGTTTTAGTTATTCTAGCATAAGTTTTATTTAGTTACCCTTAATCCGTTGTGAATATTACATTTTGCTAGTTGCACTTATAGGATGCATTGCATCTTAACTATCATGTACCGGGGGGGGGGTATGTAACCTTGTATTACATGTCCTAACACTCTAAGTCTCTATTTCATCCCAAGAGGAGGATGTGGGCGTCATAGCATTGTATCATAACATTTCATCATAACATATCATCATAATGTATCCACCCACCAACATTAGGTGCCATATACGACTTTGCTCAGGCATTCTTTAAAAAAAATCAATTCGAGGTCCGTTGGTGGTTCTTTATCAACTCAGGGGTTACCACTCCACTTTTACTCACTCTAGAGTGGACAGAGGAGTTCCACTAGGATAATTCCTCATCCTAGCCTTTAAGGTAGTGGCAAAAATTTATTTTTATTCTATACTTGAAAAATGTATTTCATGACATGTGCATATGCAGTAAGCTTAATGTGAAAATGATATTTACATGAAATATGCTAAAATGATGAGAATTTCAATGTCATGTAAGTAAGTAATCAAATACGTAATGATATATCATATGATGTTTCATACTCAAAATGACATTTGATATGAATGAGACATTTATACAAGAATCATAAATAAATTATTTAAGAGTAAGTTAGATGCGGCTATCTAAGAGTAACTTACAAACTTCTCAGGTACTTAAAAATTTGATGCGGCTATAATAAGAGTTATTCTAAGTTCAAAATTATAAAACTAAGGAATATGTTCATAATTAAAAAAGGTTCAAAATAATACTACTTACGAAATTGCCCCAATATTTTCACGAAATTGCCACTTAGGCCCCAAACATCAATATTTGCATTTTGGCCCCAAATTTCACAAACATCATATTTTTCATATTCTAAATCTGTATATGACCTTAGAATTGTAAGGATCAATCAACTACTATGCAAAAAATAATCTATCAAACCCTTGGTGATATGAACCCCAATCGACTCGCTTTGAAACCCAACAACAATATTTGAAAAACAACCCAGGAAAGCCAAACTCAAGTCTATGAATGGAGAATTTAGACCCGTTGAGAACTCGTTTCAAGAACCTAGATTATATTAAAATCTAGACACGTTGAAATCCCGTCTCAAGAACCCAAATTACAAGGAGGAACGCCACAAAGGTTGTGATTTACCTTTGATAAGTTCAAGAGTTCAATCAAGAACAAGAGGAGAAAACTCACTCACAATTAAAATTCAGAATAAAATGTCTGCCCCTTGGAGTGGCTGGTTACATCCTTTAAATACCCTCCCCAAAACATGATAAAACCCTAGACTAAAATTTGAGACCATCTCTCTCAAAAATGCCCTTTAGTGAACAGTAGCCGCGCGGTATTGTAGCATGAACAGTGTCGTGCTACAGTAACTTCTAAACCCTAGTTCAAATAAAAATAAGACATGTGAGCTAAGCATCCTCAAGCCCACTTATTCTAAACTAATAATAAAAATCCTTTTAAACAAATTGAAAGCCTTAATATCTAAAGGCCCCATCTCTAAGTCAAGTCTTCCACAGCTTGGATCAAGTGGATCAAAGCTGGTTCTTCTTCTTTCAAGCCCATCTTGAGTGTTGGGCTCTTGCTAGCTTCTGCCCAAGTGGCTTGTACTAATCCTTGCATTGCTTCCTTGATCTTCTTGGCTCTTGATCTTGTAATTGGCCCATTTGGAACTTGCAAAGGATCTTTAAGAGCAGGCCCACTGGTCCTCATCATTCCCCCTCTCCTCAAAAGGATTCGACCTCGAATCTTCACCTACATCAAAAGGAGAAAGATCAGAAACATTATACTCACCTGGGAGATCCACTTTATAGGCATTGTCATTAATTTTCTCAAGGAGTTGGAAAGGTCCATCTCCTCGAGGATGCAACTTAGTCCTCCAATGAGCTGGGAATCTTTCTTTGCGCATGTGAACCCAAACCCAATCTCCTGGTTCGAAGATGACATGCCTTTGCCCTTTATTGGCTTGGGAAGCAACCCTTTCATTCTTTTGGGCAATTTGAAGTCGTACCCTCTCATGGAGTGACTTCACCAACTCTGCCTTCTTTTGTCCATCCAAGCTATTCCTGCCATGAACCGGTAAAGGCATCAAATCTAAAGGGGTAAGCGGATTGAATCCATAAACAATTTCAAAAGGAGAATATGAAGTAGTAGTATGCATGGTTCTATTATATGCAAACTCTATGAATGGCAAACAATCCTCCCAAGTTTTTAAATTCTTATGAACAACAGTATGTAAAAGCTGAGTTAAGGTCCTATTAACTACTTCAGTCTGACCATCAGTATGTGGATGACAAGTAGTGGAAAATAAGAGCTTGGTACCCAATTTCCCCCACAACACCTTCCAAAAGTAGCTAAGGAATTTAACATCTCTATCAGAAACAATACTCCTGGGAACACCATGGAGTCGTACTATCTCTCTGAAAAACAAGTTAGCTATGTTTGTGGCATCATCTGTTTTATGGCATGGAATGAAATGTGCCATTCTTACTAATTCTATCCACAACCACAAAAATAGAATCTCTACCCATTTTTGTCCTAGGTAGCCCCAAAATAAAGTCCATAGATATGTCGACCCATGGCTCACTAGGAACGAGTAAGGGTGTGTACAACCCATGTGGCAACACTTTAGATTTGGCCTTCCTACATGTAATGCACCTGCCACAAATGCGAGTGACATCTCTCTTCATCTTAGGCCAAAAGAAATGTTCATGCAAAATATCCAAAGTCTTCTTGACACCAAAGTGTCCCATTAATCCCCCACCATGAGCCTCATGCACCAGTAATTCACGCATAGAACAATTTGGCACACAAAGTTTGTTTTCTTTAAACAAGTAACCCTCATGCTTGTAAAACTTACCAAATGCCGCCTTATCACACGCCATGTACACATTAGAGTAGTCAACGTCATGGGCATATTGGTCTTTCACATATTCAAACCCAAGCATCTTAGCACTCATAGAAGTAAGAAGTACATACCTTCGAGATAAAGCATCAGCAACAATGTTCTCCTTACATTGCTTGTAATAGATGACATATGGAAATGTCTCAATGTATTCCATCCCACGACCATGCCTTTTATTCAACTTACCTTGACCCTTAAGATGCTTCAATGATTCATGATAGGTGTGGATCACAAATTCCCTAGGCCATAGGTAGTGCTGCCAAGTCTCTAATGCACAAACAAGAGCATAAAGCTCTTTGTCATAAGTAGGGTACTTGAGTGAGGCCCCACTTAACTTTTCACCGAAGAAGGCTATGGGCCGCTTATCCTGCATCAGAATGGCTCCAATCCCTATACCTGAGGCATCACATTCAATCTCAAAAGCTTTGTTAAAATCAGATAATGCTAGCACAGGTGCAGAGCATGACCTTTCTTTAATGGTGGCAAAAGCATTCTCTTGAGTAACCCCCCAATGAAACCCAACATTCTTTTTAATGACTTCAGTGAGTGGTGCAACAATGGTGCTAAAGTTTTTAACAAAACGCCGATAAAATCTAGCTAAGCTATGAAAGCTTCTTACCTCAGTGATGCTCTTTGGTGTTGGCCACTCCTTGATGGCCTTGACTTTCTCTTCATCCACCTCAATACCTTTTGTACTGACAACATATCCAAGAAAAACAACTATTTCCATGCAAAAGGTACATTTCTTGAACTTGAAAGAGAGGGTCTCAAATTTTAGTCTAGGGTTTTATCATGTTTTGGGGAGGGTATTTAAAGGATGTAACCAGCCACTCCAAGGGGCAGACATTTTATTCTGAATTTTAATTGTGAGTGAGTTTTCTCCTCTTGTTCTTGATTGAACTCTTGAACTTATTCAAAGGTAAATCACAACCTTTGTGGCGTTCCTCCTTGTAATTTGGGTTCTTGAGACGGGATTTCAACGGGTCTAGATTTTAATATAATCTAGGTTCTTGAAATGAGTTCTCAACGGGTCTAAATTCTCCATCCATAGACTTGAGTTTGGCTTTCCTGGGTTGTTTTTCCAATATAGCTGTTGGGTCTCAAAGCGAGTCGATTTGGGTTCACATCACTTGGTATGCATATGTGGGTCATTTTGTGATTTCAAGTCCATAACCTCTTATAGATGCATGTAGGATCAAGAGCAAACCATAAATCTGATCTTGGAGACATGTTTATATCTTAGGTTCAGGTCACATGAGTCCAATTCTTATCCATTGGTTAGCACCAATGATGGGCCCCAAGGCGGACCAAGTCTTAAGGATCAATTACAAGATTAAGAGCCACGAAGATCAAGGGAACAATGCAAGAATTGGTGCAATCCAATTAGGATGAAGCCAGCAAGAACCCAACACTCATGATGGACTTGAAAGAAGGAGAACCAGTTTTGATCCACTTGATCTAAGCTATGGAAGACACGACTTGGGCCTATTATTATTGAAGGCCATAGACTTATTTATTTCATTAAAATGGCTTATTTTATTAGTCATAGGAATTAATCTAGAATAATTGGGTTTTGGGGATGTCCAGCCCACACGTCTTATATTTTGGCCAAGGGCTTATTTGAAAAGTTATTATTTTACAAACTAGGGTTTTAGAAGTTACTGTAGCGCGGCACTGTTCACGCTACAGTACTTACGGCACTATTCCTTTAGGGTTTTGGAAATTGTTTATTTAAACCACTTATAACCTCATTTGAGAAAAAAAAAGACATTATTGAAATTGATGAATTTTATTCATTGTGAGTTGAGTTTATCTCCTCTTGTTCTTGAACGAACGTTTGAACTTATCAAAGGTAAATCACAACCTTTGTGGCGTTCCTCCTTTGTAATCCGAGTTCTTGAGATGGGTTCTTCAATGGGTCTAGATTTTTATATAATCTAGGTTCTTGAAACGAGTTCTCAACGGGTCTAGATTCTCCATCCATAGAGACTTGAGTTTGGCTTTCCTGGGTTGTTTTCTAATATTGTTGTTGGGTCTCAAAGCGAGTCGATTGGGGTTCACATCAACCAACTCATCATAAAACCTTCAAAAAGAGTGCATGCATGATGTTTCTAGCTTCTCCTTGTCAAACTGGGTATTAAGACTAAATGAATCATGGATTCTAAATCTCATATTGACAAAAATAAAAAAGAATTATAAAAAAAAAAGAATTTCTAGATTCTTAGTACTCATGCTTTGGAAACTTAGCCAAGATTTCACAAAATAAGCTTGGCTACAATATCATCACAAAACAATTTATTCAAGCAAAACTCCAAATCTGAACCGAAATGCATATCTTCAAGTTAAACATCATATAACTCAATCAAATCTTCATTCTAGTATGATGATTCAAAGCCTAGCATGTCATTCTATCACCCAAAAAAATAATATGGTAGGAGAACTCACCAAATTGTGGCTTTGATGCTCCAAAAATCAACTCACTCTCAAACACTCGGTTTCACCCTTCTCTCACACTAGGAGTGTTTTGCTCTCATGAATGCTAGGAGAACGATTGAGGAAGTTGTGTGATAAAGTGAGGGGTGAACGGGGGTATTTATAGGACTCAATGGAGGGGTGAGAGACAAGGAGGGGCACAACTTGGCTAAAGGGTACTGAGGGTTGTGAGTGGTGGATGTGGGCAGTCGAGGGTGTTGAGTGCAGTTTCAGTTGTGTCATGGATTGGTCGATTGAATAGTGGCCTAAAGCTTCATGATTACCTCATGGTCAAGTGCTAGAATATGGCCATGGGATCAAGGGCTGAGTAGTTCCAGAAATTTGAAATAAGATTCAAAAAGAAAAGCAAGTTATGCCGACAGATTTGGTTTCATAGAAAACTGTTCATTTTGATCCCCTCTCTTTTCCCATCCTCTTGGTCTGACTTGAGGTCATAATTACCACCATTGAGTGGCTTTGACAGGTGGGTAAAGAAGTATCAGTGGTGGTCAATTGATTGCGATTGAGCAGAAAATGAAGGAAGGGGTTTGGAAGTGCATGGGTTTTCTGTCAACATGATGTGCTTCACCTTCTTCTCATTTGCCAACCAGTTTCCTAGGCAAAACCTCATTTCTAAGCAACTCTTAGGTATGGTTTTAGGTGATATCATGTGGTTTGTATGGTGCAGAAAACCTCTTAAAAAATTGTGGAAAAGGCATAGCTTTGGTAACTTGTTGAAGGGTTACATGGTTTAGCACCAAGGGTGCCGATTGGTGGGTTGTTATGGCATTGACAGGCCTTTGTCTCAAATGATATGGGTTGGGTTAGTTCTAATCACCAAAGGTTGTCTATGAGTGATGCAAAACAAGTGTAAAAGACAAAAATTTAGATATAAAATTATGATGAAAACAACTTGAAGAAAACTATGCAAGTCGTGATGCTTTGAGTTATTATTCATGGGTGTGATAGTTTTGTTTTTCTTGAACTACAAAGATAGAGAGTCTCCTGCGTTAGCTGAGGAGTTTTTCTCTTGCGATAGGCAAGGCCAGTCCCCTGGTTTCTTGAAACCGAGGGGTTTAGTGAGCAATCCCGCTTATCAACTTCCTTATAGTGAGGAAGTTCCTCTCTCCTTCCTCTCTCATTCTCTTCCTGCTCAGACTGAGAAAGGAGACCCCCTTAGAAACCTCTTACCAGAAGCTTTCCCTGGAATCCAGTGCTGGTGAGAGATGGAAGAAGCTCTTATAGAAACATGGGGAAAACTAAAGCTGACCGAGCGTGAACAAACTGATGTCCTATTTGATTTAACCACGGAAGAGGCAACTCTCAGACGAGGCAACATGAGTTTACTGGGGCTTGTCATTATAGAGAAAGTGATAAACAGCGAAGCCTTCAAATCTTCAATGAGAAGATTATGGAAGTTACAGGGGGATCTACAAATCAAAGTTGTAGGAAAAAACCTGTTCCTGTTCGAGTTCGACGAAGCTACGGATATGCAAAAAGTAAAGCTTGGAAGGCCGTGGTCTTTTGATCGTCAACTTCTCTGTCTAAACGATTATAATGGTCTGATCTCCCCCAAGGACATGGCTTTTGATAAAGAGCCATTATGGGTACAGGTTCACAACATCCCGTTGGGCAGTATGACAAGGAAAGTAGGTGAACAAACTGGAAGACAGATGGGAAAGGTCCTAGACGTGGATGTAGATGAGCAAGATGTTGGCTGGGGGCCTTACCTGCGAATAAAAATTTTAATCGACATTACTAAGCCACTGATGAGGGGAGTCATGGGATCATTCAACGGCACTAGAAAGTGGCTACCCTTTCAGTACGAGAGACTACCCTCCTTCCGCTTCAACTGTGGAGTCATCAAACATAGTCCAAATGGGTGCCAAATCCAAAACTTAGAAAGATCGATGCATGGGAGGAAAGAGGCACAATACGGAGTGTGGTTACGAGCTGTAAATCTGAAGGAAAATCCAAAGGAAGTGAAGGCAAGCAAAGGAGGTACCAAGGAAACCCCAGAATTTCCAGCAGCCCATGAGGAAGAAGGTGATGACGTGGTGAAGGACTGTAGTCACCAAGGAAAAAAGTCAAACTTTCCTGACAAGTTGGTAGAAGAACTGCGTCCAACCTTTCCCCAGACAGAACAGGCTTTGGAAAAGGCATTTGACAAAGGAGCAGGTACCTCGGTCCCACAAACAGGTATGGTTTCTGATATGCAAGCAGTTGAATCCCCATTTGGTTCAGTTTCTTTTAGTAAACAAATAGAGCCCGAAATAGCAAGTCAAAGTCCTCATGTTGTTACTAAAGTTACTGGAAATACAATAGTCGAAGGTCTGAATTCCAACCTTGGGAATAGGAAAGGGTTACAAAGTAAAGATTCTCAAAAACAGAACTCTTCCCCGCCCTTAGTTCTTAAGGAGATCGACCCAAACCTACCAACCCCCCACCAAACCAGAACATGGAAGAGAAGGGCATGCAGGGAGGGACATATGGATATTGAAAACTTCATAACTGGGGAAAAGGAAGCGAGTCAGTGTTGTACTAATAAAAACCAACAAGCTAATACTGCCAAAAGGAAGGCCGGATACAAGGAATCGAACAGAAAGAAAGGGAAGTACTCTTTGGAACTGGTAGACGAGGACATAACAGATTTGGCAGAGGCTGGTGTCCAGCCCTGCCTATCCAAATGAGTCTAATAAGCTGGAACTGTCGAGGGCTTGGGAACCCTCGAACAGTTAGAGTACTTAACATGTTAGTTAAGGATAAGTGCCCGGGTTTAGTCTTCCTTATGGAAACTAAATGTAATAGCAAGAGAATGGAAGCAATTAGAGTGAAACTGAAGCTTGAAGGATGCTTTACAGTGGAAAGTTATGGAAGTAGTGGGGGTCTTGCACTACTATGGGGTCATGAACTTGTGGTGCAGATCCAAAGTTTCACAAGATGGCATATAAGTGCGTTGGTGAAGGAGAGAAACAACCAGCATCAGTGGCTCTTTACTGGCTTTTATGGCCACCCCGATACCTCAAAACGTGATAGTAGTTGGGGATTATTAAAGGCTATTAAGGACCAAACTTCTTTGCCCTGGATCTGTATTGGAGACTTTAATGAAATAAAAAGTCAAGAGGAGAAATGGGGTGCTGCTCCTAGGCCTTACAGGCAAATGGAGAAATTTAGAGAGGTTCTTAATCATTGTTCTCTCCATGATCTAGTCACTAAGGGTCCAATTTTTACATGGTCAAACAACAGAACTGGTCCCAATTTCACAAAAGAGAGACTCGATAGAGGTATGGCTACACCTGCATGGATGTCTATTTTCCCAAATAGCATCTGTCAAGCCCTTCCAGCTGTAAGTTCAGATCATTCTCCCCTCCACCTAAGGCTGAATTGCCCAAATCCAAGCTGCAGCAAAAGGAAATATGTATTCAGATACGAAGCAGCATGGTCTCTAAGGGAGGATTGGCAAACAATGATAGCTGAAGCTTGGCAAACATCCACAAACGGGCACCACCTGGATAAGCATTTCAGAGAAAGATTAACAAACTGTCAAAGAAGGCTGCAGCAGTGGGCAACCAATAATAAAAAACCAATATCACATGGTGTTCGCAAGCAATTACAGCAGATTTCAGAAATGCAAAACACAGGTCTAGGTGACCACATTAATAGCATGCAGCAATAGCAGGAAGAGGTACAGTGGTTCTTAGCAGAAGAGGAATTGAGATGGAAACAGCGTGCAAAACAACATTGGCTTAAACAAGGGGATCGAAACACAAGCTTCTACCACAAGTATGCATCCCAAAGGAGGAAAACCAATAGTATTAGATCCCTACAAGACCACAATGGAAATGATATTGTCGACCCAGGGCAGATTGCAGCAATGTTTACAGAATTCTTTTCCTCTTTGTTCACTTCATCACACCCTTCTTCAATAGAGGCTTGCATTTCAGGCATGTCATCAAAAGTTAGTGAAGAAATGAATAGAAATCTCCTGCTGGAATTCACATCTCAGGAAGTCAAAGAAGCAGTGTTCCAAATGACTCCCCTAAGCTCTCCAGGCCCGGATGGTTTCCCTGCTCATTTTTACCAATCCAACTGGGAACACATTCAGCAAGAAGTGCTAGAATTCTCCCTGCAAGTTCTGAATAACGGAGGCCCTTTGAAGGAAGTGAATGACACCTTCATCACTCTGATCCCTAAGATTAAAGAGCCAAAGAAAGTGAGTGACTACAGACCTATAAGTTTGTGCAATGTCATCTATAAAGTCATAGCTAAGGTTCTTGCTAATAGGCTCAAAGCTATTCTGCCAATGGTGATTTCACAAAACCAAAGCGCATTTGTGCCTGGAAGATTAATAACTGACAACATCCTTATAGCATATGAAACACTCCATGGGATGAACACTCGGGGCAGGGGCAGAGAGGGATTCATGGCACTCAAATTGGACATGAGCAAGGCTTATGACAGGGTAGAGTGGAAATTCTTGGAAAGAGTAATGTTGAGAATGGGTTTTGATGTCAAATGGGTCAGTCTAATCATGCAGTGTGTATCCTCTGTCACTTATGCAGTACTTGTCAACAGGCAGCCCCAGAATTCCTTTTCTCCCTCTAGAGGTTTAAGGCAGGGGGATCCCCTCTCCCCCTACCTCTTCATTCTTTGTGCTGAAGCCTTATCCTCTATGCTGAACAAGGCAACAGGAACTGGCAGTATAACAAGTGTGCAAGTTGGGAAACTACCAGTTTTTATCAACCACCTATTCTTTGCTGATGATAGCCTGCTCTTTTGCAAGGCTAACTCTCTAGAATGGAGTAGGCTTCTTTTCATCCTTGAAACTTATGAGAGAGGCTCAGGCCAAGTCCTAAACAAGGAGAAGACTTCCATCTCCTTTAGTAGAAACACCCCTCTAGAAAACCAGCAGATGATCCTACAGCTAGCAGATGTTAAATCTCAAGGATCATTTGAGAAATACTTGGGCCTCCCCTCCATGGTGGGCAGAAAAAAGGTGGCAGCCTTCCACTCATTAATTGACAGAACCTGGGCAAGGATTACTAACTGGAGGACTAAGTTTTTATCAGCAGCAGGCAAGGAGACTCTTCTCAAAGCTGTGCTTCAAGCTATCCCAACCTATTCCATGGGCATTTTCCTCCTCCCTCAGTCAATCATCCAAAGACTCAATATCTTACTAAAGAAATTTTGGTGGGGGTACAACGATGATCACTCAAAGATCCAGTGGGTGAAGTGGAGTCTCATGGGGAAAGCAAAGGATCAAGGGGGGCTGGGTTTTAGGGACCTCAACAGCTTTAATATTGCTATGCTAGCAAAGCAAAGCTGGCACATTTTAAAATTCCCAGATTCCCTTCTAGCCCAAGTTTTCAAGAGTAAATACTTCCCTCATTCAGATTTAATGGGAGCAAAACTTGGAAACAGGCCCTCCTTTGCTTGGAGAAGCATTATGAAAGGTAACCAACTACTTAAAGAGGGCCTAATTTGGAGAATTGGGAATGGGAAAAGGACCAAAATTTGGGGAGACCATTGGATCCCATCATCTCCACCACATATAGTTGATACAAGAGGAGAGGAGCAAAATCTGAAATGGGTATCCGAGCTTATTGATCCTGAAACAAAACAGTGGAAGGAATCCATCCTCAGGTCCCTTTTTAATCTAGAGGAAATTGAGAAGATAAAAGCCATTCCCATCAGCCTTGGAGGCAGGGAAGATCAACAGGTATGGGCAGCCTCACCGAATGGTTTATTCAATGTAAAGAGCGCTTACCTCTTGCACAAGGAGGTGATCAACCAGAAGGAAGGCGAATCCTCAAGTAGCAGGGAATTCTCGGATTAATGGAAAGCTGTTTGGCATCTAAAGACCCCAAATTCAGTTAAGTTGTTTACCTGGAAAGCTTGTCAAGACGCCCTTCCAACGATGGTAAACTTGTACAAAAGGAAAATAGTTGAGAATATGGACTGCCCTATATGCAAACTGGAACCAGAAACTGGAGTTCATGTGCTATGGAACTGTGAGGCTGCAAAGAGTGTTTGGGGACAAGGTTGTATCAAAATTCAGAAGATGGCTGGAAACAGATCCTCTTTCAGGGAGATTTGGAGCCAGATGGTAAAGAACCTTAAGGAAGAAGATCTTGCCGAAGCAGCAATCATAGCCAGGCTGATTTGGTTCAGAAGGAACACCTTGATCCATGAAAATTCCTTCACCCCTCCAGGTCTAATTATTCGAGCAGCCAAAATGGAAATGAAGAACTTCAAGGAAGCCATGGAGAAGCCACAACCCAGCCCAAGGTGCAGCTTGGGTCAAACAATCAATTTATGGAAGAAGCCTCCAGAGGGTTCATATAAACTTAACTGGAGTGCAGAAACTGACAAAGCTACAACTAGAGTTGGGATTGGAGCAGTTATTAGAGATCCTAACGGTCAGGTGATTGGAACTCTCCAGGCTACAAGATTATTAATAGCGGATCAATTCACAGCTGACTCATATGGCTTATTGATAGCATCTTCCTTCTGCAAAGAAAGTGGAATCTCAGCAGTGATTGTGGAGGGTGTCTCTCTAAAAGCAATAAACATCCTTAGAAATGAAGTAACTGATTGGAGTCAAGGGGGTTTGATAATCGGGGAAGCAAAAGATGTCCTCAACTCATGTTTGCCGTGGACGGCTAACCTTATCAAGAAAGAGGCCAACAAAGCTGCTTGTCTTTTAGCTAGAAATGCACTTGTGTTGTGTGTAGACGTGTATGAGTTGGAAGATGTTCCCAACTGTATCTTATCCACTGTTCTCAGTGAGATGATGTAATCTGTTTGTTGATCAATAAACTAACAAGTTTATTTCAAAAAAAAAAAATTATTCATGGGTGTGATGAATAGTAACCTTAACTCAAGTTAGAAGCCTTACCCTAGTGGCATGTAGGTTGGGTTTTGAAATAATGAAAACCAATGGTATAGTGTGTGTGGGTCCCACATGGAAGAGTGATATGAAATACAAGACTTGGGTTTCAAGTGTTGGGTGGGCAATATGGTCAAGTCTTTTGTGTGGACCATAGGAGTGGACCTTTACTCGGCTTCAATAGTTGGGTCCTAACTTTAAGTCTTTGGGCCAATAGTATAAAGTTCTTGGGCCCAATAGTCTTATGTCCATCAAGTTTGGCCTAAAGTCTTTTGTGTCTATTTATAGCCCATCTCATCTTGCTAAACTAGGGCCCTTATTAAACCACTCTTGGGCCTTCTCCAAATCCATCTAATATTTTAACTAAATCACTTAGCTCATTAAGGTGACAAGTCTCCAATATGCCATGTGTCATTCTTCTATTGGCCTCTTGGCACATTTCTCAAAATTAATAAGACACCAAAATTTTCTAATAAGTCTAACTAAACCAAAGGTGTAAGTTCTTTTTGCCAACTCAAGCTCTAAAAATATCCTTTTTCTCAAGGATCACAACTTCTACTAAGCTAGGATCATGGCTACTAGGGTGAAGTCGTAAGGTGCTTTTGAGTGGGGTGTTACAATCCTATCCAAAAATTAGAGCATCGACGTGATGAGCTCCTCGTTTTTGCATCGCAATCTAATTGACCTCATCTAGATCATCATTCACTGTTTCTCCAGATATTGACACATGATCTACCATTCAAGAGAGAATGGTAATTAGGACTACCAAATAAGATTTGATTACAAATTTTAACAAGTTAACAATTAACTTAAACTAACAGTTTACAGATGCATGTATGACAGTAAAAAGACATGAATGCTGACGTGTACAAGAATTAGCGTGACATGAGTTGGCAAATAACATGACATGTACTGGCATAACTTGGAAACTTACATGAATTGTAACTGACTTGAACTGGACTTGAACTTACATTAAACATGATTAAAAACTTAACATGAACTAAACATGAACCTGGAATCTTGTTCCAAAAAAAAAATGGTTAATAAAACATGACATGTGCTTGAGTGAAAACTATACATGGATGTGACATAACTTGACTTAATTGAACTTAACATGAACTCACACTGACATAACTGAACATGAACTGAAAATACATGACATGAACTGAACTGACATGAACATGAAATGCCTTGAATTAACATGAACATGAAATTCCCTGACTACCAAAATGATTTCAGCAGTTGTTTCCTAAAAAATAGGTGAACAATAAGAATGATTTTGCTCAATGCATTTCATTAAAGATACTTAGACAATCAGAATGATTACACCATTAATATTTTAATGGAGATACCTTAACAACCAGAGTGATTAAGCTAGGAGTACAAAGTAAGAGTTTAAACGAAAATAGTTTGACAATTAGAATGATTATGCCATGAGCATTTGAGTAGAGGTACTCTAACATTTATAATGATTATGCCAGAATTACCTTGTGTGAATTATCGATGGAGATACTCAGACAATCATATTGATTACACCATGAGTACCCATGTATGAGTGACTGGGAAAATATTTCTTGATGGATTTCTATGACTCATGACATGGCATAACATGATGTGACATGTTTGTGTGACTAACGGCATGTCATAACATGGCATGTAATAGATAAACATGTATTGGAAAATAAATCATGGCATGGAATAATATGGCATGTAACAGACATGTACTAGAAATAAATCATGGCATCGCATAACATGGCGTGTAATATCTAAGTATGAACTTGAAATGAAATCATGGCATGGCATAACATAACATGTATATAAGCATAACAAACATGAATGACGATTTTTTACCACCATGGATATACAAATATCCTGAAAGTAAGTTAGAGACCAACTTATAGTGATTTTAGCGTGACGTAAACTAGTGCAAAATAATGTAAACTAAAAGGAGATATTTCTAAGAGTTAGAAACCCTTCATTAACAAACTTGGAAATATAAAATTACTGACTCAAAGTAAAATGATCATTTTACCCCACTACTTGTGGGAAAATGACCATTTGTACCCATAATTTAAGAATTTTGCATCCTAACTCCAAAATTGACCAAAATTTACATTTCTCATGTGATTTTGTCCTAAATCTAAATATCTTATTGGAAAATTTAAAACCACGACACAACTATGTGAACTATGCTTAGGTCGAAACATGCAAGGTCTGAAAAAGCCTTGATTTTTGTTGCAATTCAACTTCAAACCACATATTCAAACCAATTTATGAAACATCTAAAGATCATCCTATGTTTTAAAATCATGCTAAGACCATAAAACAAACACAAAAAAAAAATTCACAAACTTCTCATGACAAGAAAATGTTAAAAAACCAAATCTCAAACAACTCTTTGATGCAATTGGACTATTTCCTTTCCAATCAACTCCAAGGATTTCGAAAGTCCATCAGCATACTCTTAACATGTTTATAAGTCAATCCTAAGAAATAAAATGCTTGAAAAAATAAATTAAAGACCACAAAAATCACAAAACATCTCTCAACACAATCGGCTTGCACACTAACTTCAAAACCTAGTAACTCGTGCTTGGCTTTTACATCAAACTAAATCCAAATATCTAATGAAACAAAATCTTCAAGAAATAACATCATATACCGCATTTTCAAGTTCTAAACTTGATCTACGCATTAAACCTAAGATCACATGGTAAAAATTCATAAAAACAAAAACAAACCCGTGAGCCTCAAGTTTATGTCCTAACTGGACCTTAGCATGCACAAAAATTCATTTCATCAAGATCAAGACCATTAGTCTCCAACATTACTTCATAGCATATAGATCAAAATACTAAGATCAACATATCTGAATATCAAGACCATATAGTCACACTTCCATAACAAAAGATCAACACTTCTCAAAACAAAAATTGTTTTTTCACCTCCAGTTTCCAAATTTCTAAATTCATGCAAAAACTCTTAGCATGCAATAAATCCAAATTCAACTTGCATGTTAACATGTTAACTCTAAAACACAAACCAATCGGGCCAAAATCTTGACAAAAGCTTAATCAAATAAATCAAAATTTCACACAACATCCAGACTATATCACTCAGTAAGACCTTTCTATGGTTAAACAAACTTCTTACTAATCAAAGATCCATGTAAAATTACAAAAAATACACCAATGGAAACTAGACACAAATAGGAACAACTTATATGCAGGTATTTTCATGAGAATCTTCCTAAAAAAACTACGAAAAATTCAAGAAAAAATAGTCAAAAAATCTATCTTAAATCTCCTCCAGAGTTCTCTCCAATTAAGCAAAGTGAAAGTGACCAAAACATGAAGGAAAATCCATTGATGACTTATATAGAGCTGGGGAGCTGAGAGGAGATGTGAGAATGACCACTTGATGGTGTTTTGTCTGCCAAAACCATGGGCAATAGCACATGGCTTTCTGACTTGGGAGCTACCGAGTGCTGGGTGGTTGTGAGGTGGCTGATTGACCTCCTATTAACCACTATTTGGGGCTGACATGGGGAGTGAAAGCACACTCATGATAGTATAAAAACTTCCCCAAGAAGCCTTGCATAGGTGGAATTTTTTTTGGGCCTAAATGGATTGGACCTCATTTAGGGTTTCAATAGGGTTTTGTTTGGGGTTTCAGTTTTCATCAAGCCCAAATTTAATTTTTCTTTGTCCAAAGAAATTACAAAGGTTATAGAAGCCTAAAGAAATCCATCCACTGAATTTCTGACAAGTTGTTGCACCAATCACCCTCTTCGAAGGTTAAATCCCTCCTCCTATTGTTAGTGTAACTTTTCTGCCTACTTTGTGCTGTTGCCACGTATGAGTTTGACTTGTTCCATCATTTTATGAATAATATCCAGTCCAAGTAACTAAGCCTCTCCTACTTCATCCCAACATATAGGCGACCAACACCTCCATCTATATAACGCCTCATAAGGGGCCATCTGGATAGTGGCCTGATAGCTATTATTATAAGCAAATTTAATGAGTGCCATGTGTTGCTCACAGGGTCCCATGAACTCTAGTTTGCATGGCCCCAGCATATCCTCCAAGCTTTGGATGGTCCTTTCCTGCTATTCATCCATTTGAGGGTGGTAGGCACAACTGAACTTCAGTTTCGTGCCCAACACCTTTTGTAAACTCCTCTAAAAGTTAGATGTAAACTTGGGCTCCTAGTCTAATACTATTGTCTTAGGGACTCCATTTAACTTCACTACTTCCCTTATGTACTACAGTTGGGCGAGTTTACTCATTGTGTCCATGGTAGTGATGAGTAAAAAGTGAGTACTCCTAGTCAATTGGTCCACTGTGATAGGCCTCAAGGCAGACCAAGTCTTAAGGATCAATTACAAGATTAAGAACCACGAAAATCAAGGGAGCAATGCAAGAATTGCTGCAATCCAATTGGGATGAAACTAGCAAGAGCCCAATACTCATGATGGGCTTGAAAGAAGGAGAACCAGATTTGATCCACTTGATCTAAGCTATAGAAGACACACAACTTGAGCCTATTATTATTGAAGGCCATAGACTTATTTATTTCATTAAAATGGCTTCTTTTATTAGTCATACGAATTAATATAGAATAATTGGACTTTGGGGATGTCCAGCCCACACGTCTTATTTCTATTGAACTAGGATTTTAGGGAAGGCCTTGTATTTTGGCCAAGGGCTTATTTGGAAAGTTATTATTTTACAAACTAGGGTTTTAGAAGTTACTACAGCGCAGCACTATTTATGCTACAGTACCCGCGGCACTATTCCTTTAGGGTTTTGGGAATTGTTTATTTAAACCACTTGTAGGCTCATTTGAGAAAAAAAGACATTATTGAAATTGATGAATTTTATTCATTGTGAGTTGAGTTTATCTCCTCTTGTTCTTGATTGAACGTTTGACTTATCAAAGGTAAATCACAACTTTGTGGCGTTCTCCTTTGTAATCCTGGTTCTTGAGACGGGTTCTTCAATGGGTCTAGATTTTAATATAATTTAGGTTCTGAAACGAGTTCTCAACGGGTCTAGATTCTCCATCCATAGACTTGAGTTTGGCTTTCTGGGTTGTTTTTCCAATATTGTTGTTGGTCTCAAAGCGAGTCGATTGGGTTCACATCATTTGGTATTCAGAGCAAGGTTTCCAATCAGTCTGATTCTATCTTTTATTTATTGCATCATAAATTCTAGGGCTTCAATGTTCTGGGTTTGCCAAAAAAAACAAAAGAAAGCACAAAAATTCATTTTTCTAAGGCTGCCAAAATTTGCACCATCTGGGGTTTGAAATTTCTAGGATTTCATTCATTCCCTTCTATTTCCTTGTCAATTTTTATGTGTTTGAATTCAATTGTTTGATTATCACAATTGGATATTTCTGTTTGTGGTTGAATTGTTGAGAAAAGAAGTGAAAAGAAAAGAAAAGAAAGGAAAGGAAAAGAAAAGAAAAGAAAGGAAAAGAAAAGAAAAGAAAAAAAAATTTGAAAACAAAAATCCAAAAAAAAAAAAAAAAAGGACAGAAGGATTTTGGGTATGAAATACTTTGCCATATGAAATTGAGTACCTTGTCATTGATTGAGCCTTATCTTTTAAAGGGGCTGAATACATTTTTCTAGTTGGTACCTTGTTTCGTAATTTCTCTTTCCAGCGTATAAATTCCTTGAGTCTCGAGTCATTTTATTCCTTCCGTGTTTTCTCTTGTTCTTGTTTCTTGGACCTAATTACTAGTTGGAACAAAACAAGGTTGTATTGTCTTGATTGAGTTCAATTAGTTCTTAAAGAACTTGAGTGGGAAAACTCTTGAGGTAAAAGGCAAGAGAGTGTGAGATCATTATCGAGAAAAAGCCAATTAAGAGTATGATACACGAGTGGAGCGTCATTATTCGAGTGTAAACACATAAGGGAGCGTGTGAGGTTTTTTTTTTCACTAACATTCTTTTTTGTGCAGCATGTACTATGTCTCATAATAGTGACTTAACACCAAAGGGGAAAGTAGATAACTCATTCTTTGTGTTGCAGTCCATACAACAAAAGTTTGAAAGGTCAAATTTGAAGCTGGGAGAAATGAGGGATAAGATGGAACAACAAGGTGCATTGATTAGAAATTTACAAAGTGAGAGAGATACGAGGAGACATGAGCCTAGTAATGAATATGAGTATAAGAATGAGGAGTATGGTGGGTCTCTTGTTGTCAGGCGTGCTCTCAATACACAAAGTATGTTGGATGATACAGAGCAGCAAAGAGAGAACACTTTTCATACTAGATGCCACATCAACAATAAGGTATGTAGTATGATTATTGATGGAGGGAGTTTAATTAATGTGGCTAGCACTACTTTAGTTGAGACTCTGAATTTACCTACCTTGAAACACTCTAGACCATACAAGTTGTAGTGGTTGAATGATTGTGGGGAGGTTAGGGTAAATAAGCAAGTGTTAGTTTCTTTTTCAATTGGGAGGTACAAGGATGAGGTACTTTGTGATGTAGTGCCTATGCATGCTGGCCATATTTTGTTGGGGAGGCCGTGGCAGTGTGATAGAAGAGTGATCTATGATAGGTTCAGGAAAATGTACAGTTTTGAAAAGGATGGAAAAACAATCAAACTTACTCCTTTAACTCCAACATAGGTCCATGAGGACCAACTGAAGTTGAAAAGTGAGGTTGATCAAAAAAGAAAAGAGAGAAAGTGAGATTGATCAGAAAAGAAAGAGTGAAACTGAGGTTGATCAACAAAGAAAGAGAGAAAATGAGATTGATAAAAAAAGAGAGAGTAAAAGTGAGGTTGAGCGAAAAAGAAAGAGTGGGAATGAGATTGAGGAAGAAAAAAATAGTGAGACCGAAAATGAGAGAAAGAGAAAAATGAGAGAGAAAAGAAATGAGGGTGAGGCTGAAACCTCAAGAAAAAGAGAGAATAAGTTGAAAAACAATTGTGAGGCTGAGAGTTCAAGAAAAGATGTCAAAAAAGAGAGTGAAAAAAAAAGAGGAGAATGAAGAAAGTGAGAGAAAAACAAAGAAAGAAGTGAGTTTTTATGCTAAGGCAAGTTTTAATACTAACGAACTTGACGTACCGTTGCCTAGTATTATTGTTTCTTTGTTGCAGGGATATGAGGTCATGATTCCTAGTGGTGTGTTTAGTGGGTTGCCACGTATTAGAAAGATGGAGCATTACATTAACTTTGTGCCAGGTGTGACAATCCCTACGCGACCTTTCTTTCAAGAACATGTGTCCTCGATACACTTGAAGGGATAAGGTAAGTTGTTGACTAGAATGCATGCTAAGTGAGAGGAATGTATTGAGCCTTTTTCTCATGAAATCAAATACAAACATGGTAAGGAAAATCTTGTGATTGATGCATTATCAAGACGGTATGTCATTGTCTTCATTTTAGATGCAAAGCTACTGAGGGAATATGATAAAAAATTGCATGATAACGATGATGACTTTGCTAGTGTGTATGGAGTATGTGAGAAGGCATCGTTTGGTAAGTGCTATAGACTATATTGGTATTTGTTTAAAGAGAATAGATTTTATGAGCCTACTAGTCTTATTCTTGATTTGCTTGTGCATAGATGTGGTTTGATGGATCGTTTTGGTGTAAAAAAGATTTTAAATGTAATGCATAATCATTTGTGGAAGTATCATTTGCCGTCCATTGACTCATTGCATGAACATTTGCGGGAATATCATTTTTCATTCATTAACATGTTGCATGAACATTTGTGGCAGTATCATTTGCCATTCATTGACGTGTCATATGAACGTTTGTGGGAATATTATTTGCCATTCATTGAGGTCACGTATAATTGAAGTGGTCATTTTAGTGTAAAGAAGACTTTAGATGTGTTTCATGAACGTTTGTGGGAGGCTCATTTTCCATTCATTGAATTGTTGCATAAACGTTTGCGAGGGTATCATTTGCCATTTATTGATGTGTGGCATGAACGTTTGTGGCAGCATCATTTTCCATTCATTAACTGGTTATATGAACGTTTGTGGAAATATTATTTGCCATTATTTGACATTGCATATAATCAGAATTATCATTTTGGTGTAAGGAAGACTTTAGATGTGATTAATGAACAATTATGGGAGTATTATTTGCCTTTCATTGACTTGTTGCATAAACGTTTGTGGGAGTATCATTTGCCCTTGTTAGAGTTTGCATATAATAGGACCATGCATACAACCATTTTTTATTCTCATCTTGAAATTGCATATGGTTTTAATCCACTCATTCCTTTTGATTTAATGCCCTTACCTGTTGATGACAGAAGTAGCTTGGATGGACATTTCCAAGTTCTTGATAAAATTAATGATACTTCATATCTAGTAGATCGTCCAGGTAAGTATCATGTGCTTGCTATTTTCAATGTTACTGATCTATTTCCCTTTGATCCAGGTGGAGATTCGAGGTCGAATCCTTTCAAGGAGAGGGGGAATGATAGGCCCCAAGGTAGACCAAGTCTTAAGGATCTATTACAAGATTAAGAGCCACTAAGATCAAGGGAGCAATGCAAGAATTGCTGCAATCCAATTGAGATGAAGCTAGCAAGAGCCCAACACTCCTGATGGGCTTGAAAGAAGGAGAACCAGTTTTGATCCACTTGATCTAAGCTATAGAATACACACGACTTGGACCTATTATTATTGAAGGCCATGGACTTGTTTATTTAATTAAAATGGCTTCTTTTATTAGTCATACGAATTAATCTAAAATAATTGGGCTTTGGGGATGTCTAGCCCACACGTCTTATTTCTATTAAACTAGGGTTTTTGGGAAGGCCTTGTATTTTGGCCAAGGGCTTATTTGGAAAGTTATTATTTTACAAACTAGGGTTTTAGAAGTTACTGTAACGCGACACTGTTTACGCTATAGTACCCGTGACACTATTCCTTTAGGATTTTGGGAATTGTTTATTTAAACCACTTGTAACCTCATTTGAGAAAAAAAATACATTATTGAAATTGATGAATTTTATTCATTGTGAGTTGAGTTTATCTCCTCTTGTTCTTGATTGAACATTTGAACTTATCAAAGGTAAATCACAACCTTTGTGGCGTTCCTCCTTTGTAATCCAGGTTCTTGAGACGGGTTCTTCAATGGGTTTAGATTTTAATATAATCTAGGTTCTTGAAACGAGTTCTCAACGGATCTAGATTCTCCATCCATAGATTTGAGTTTGGCTTTCTTGGGTTGGTTTTCCAATATTGTTGTTGGGTCTCAAAACGAGTCGATTGGGGTTCACATCAACTGCTACCCATATCGCATCCTTACCCATAGAAGTTCAAAGTAACCCCCAACTATGAAATCCATAACGATGTCTTCCCGTTTCCATTCAAGAATGGGTAAAGGTTGCAAGTTTTCTCCTGGTCATTGATGCTCCACCTTTACTCTCCTACACATCACATTTTTCAATGAAGTGAGTGATGTTCCTCTTCATCCATCCCTTCCCAACAATATCCCTTTTTGAGAACTTGGTACATTTTTGTTCCTTTTGGTTGTATGGCATATGGTGAGGAATGGGCTTTTGCCAAGATTCCTTGTATAACTTCTAGGTTGTTTAGGATCACCTTTTGCCTTCTGAACAACAAGATTACGTCCTCTTCCAAGCTAAAATGGTTATTCTTTCACCTCTTTCAACCTACCATTGGATCTTCAATAGATTATGATCCTTCTCTTGTTGCTCTAGCAATTCCTTGAAACCACTTAGCCTTAATTGTTGTAGGGTGGGGAGAACCTCTAGGTTGCTTTGTCAACTAGGATAGTCTAATTTCAAACTCAATTTCCCTAGCGGGAGGCATCCCTGGCAATTTCTCAAAAGCTTCCAAGAATTCTTTCATTACTAGTATATCCTCCACCTCTTTGTGCATCCCTTTCTTTGAGGCTAGATACACTAGGTAGGCCTCAACCCCTTTTATCAACTCCTTAGCCTAAAATGAGGTAATAACTTTTGGTAATTAGCACAATATGCTTCCTTTAAAAATTCTAACCTCCATTCCTAATGCTCAAAAGGTTCTAGTCCTCAGATGACTAAACAACCAATCCATCCCCAAGATAATGCCGAAGACTATTAGATCAGCCTCCAAAGGAATTCCCTCTACCTCCAATAGGCATTCTTTAACTATCTTGGTGCAAAACACCGTTTCTGCATTCAATAGTGCCACCATGACTCTCTGGCTTATTAGTTGCATATGAAGGTAGACCATCATAACCAACGTAGAAGATGAAAACGACTGAGAGGCTCCCAAGTCAAGTAATGTACTTGTGTAGACTTTTGATACTCTAATTCTTCCTGTGATAACCATAACTACTTACTTTACGTAAAGGACTCCTATGAAGGACATTAACTAAGATGAACTATGACTCCATATTCATGATGACATAGGCTTCCTATTTCTATGGCGTCTTCGATGAACTCTCCTTGGGTAAGTGCATATGCCTTGGCTTTCACAGGCTAACATAGGCCACCTCGTCCTCCTCTTGGCATTGTTTGCTACACTAGGGGCACCTTGGTACAATCTCAAGCATAATGTCCCATCTGTCTAGACCTACAGCACACATTCGGGGCTTGTCAATGGTCCTCTTAGTGAGACCTATGGCAAATGTTACACATTGGCATTCTTGCACCCATCTGTGAACCTAGAGTAGTTGGTGGTTGCCCACTAGTCCTTAACATGAATTTTTGTGGGCTCTTGCATTGCTTCCTTTGCTTACCATTATACATCTCTTTTGATTCAGGGATACCACCAAAAATTTTCACTATTCTCGTTCAGCAATGGATGCCTTATGAATTAGTTTATAGAAATGCATGATTTCCAAACAGACTACTTGTGTCCTAATTTCGATCTGCAATCCATCCTAAAATCATTCCATCCTCATGGTTCGATATACCCATAAGATTCTTGGAACTTCTTTCACTCAGTTCCCACTTTTATTCGTTAACTTCTCTTTTAGGATTTTGAGCAGGGTTTCGTTAGTCACCTCAACTTATCTTTTGGCCTATGGTTGACCCAGGGAGAAGTATTTGAACTTGATCTCCAATTGTACACACCAATCGCCATAGAGGTCGAAGTCAAATTTTCATCCATTGTCTGAGCTTATACTCTTAGGAATGCCAAACCAACACACGACAACTTTCCATAGGAACTTAGAGTTGTTCTTCATTGTGATCGTAGCGAATGCTTCTACTTCTACCCTCGTGGTAAAGTATTCTACGGTGACAAGCATGAACTTTACACCCCCGAGCTAACTATATCGACTCCCTCATTGTGCAAATGACTATGGCGACCTGATTGACATCAAATCCTCTAGCGGAGAATGCAGTGTTGGTGCAAATAATTGACACTTTATGCTCTTTTTGACAAATTCTTCTACATCTTTGAGGGTGTGAGGCTAGTAATAGCTTGCTCTCATGACCTTTCCCACCAAAGCTTTTCCTCCAAAGTGGTTTCCTCACACTTCTTCGTGTATTTCCTCCAATATCTATTGTGCCTTTTCCAATTAGACACACCACAAGAGGAGGGGGGGGGATGGAGAAATCTCACCTGTACAACACTCTATCTATTAGGGCAAAGCGTGTTGATTTGTTCTTGATTTTTCTTGCCTCCAATTTTTCATCGGGAGGCTCTCTGCTATCCAAGTACTTTGTTACATCTAGTGTCCATTCTAGTGCTCCCGGCCTTATCTCCAAGACTTCAGCTCTGATATTTTTTTTTTTTGGGGAGGGGGGGGTTCTAATGTCCTAGCTGAAGCTTTCCATAGCAAAGCAGACTCCTCCATGCTTGAGGCAGTTCATGTTAGCTTATCTGCTTTCCAGTTTTACTCCTGTGATATCTGCATAACATTGAAGTATTGAAAAGAGTCACACTTCTCCCATACCAGCTGCAGATATTTCTTCAACTTTTCAGTCTTCACCACATACTTCTGTATGAGTTGATTGATGACCACAAGAGAGTTAGCTCTAATATCAACTTCTTTAGGTGCTAACGCCTTAGCTACGGTGAATTCTACAAGCATCGCCTCATACTCTTCCTTGTTATTGGTGGTTTTGAAGGCAAGATTTATCGTATAGTGGTGTTCTTCTTGGAGGCAGTTGTGATGTACACCCCTACCCCTCCACCAACGCGACAAGATAAGCTGATGAGTGTGCGAAAGTGCACTCTAAATCCCCTATTATTAGATTAAAATGCTAAAATATGAATAGAAATCATAGGAATTAATGTTTAGTCTTGAATTGAGTTTCTATTTACATTGAGATACTCCTAAGCATTTTTTTATGTTTAATTTCAGAGTTTATAAAAGAGCTTGTCAAGCCCAGTCAAATTCAAAGGAGGACTTTTATGGGGTTTGAGAGCAATTTGGAAGAAAAGAAAAAGAAAAAGAAATCACAAAAGGAAACCACAAGAAGTCCAAGTCTGAAATTCGCTAGGAGACAATATGGATATATTTTAGTCTTTTGACCGTAACTTTTTACTCACATATCTGATTGATGTGATTCTTGATGCGATAGAAATCTATCTTGAAGGGATATAAATTTGTCTCTAATAAGGATTTCCAAATTTAGACTCCTGAAGCGTGTACGTTACTACCAAGATGAGTCCTAAAATTTAGGCGATTTTTTTATACGGAAATTAAGAGGACATTAGGGTTTCTTTCCTACCCTATATAAGCATATCATTAGCACGAAATAGAGGGGGGAGGCACAAGAGGCAGATCTGAAGAGAGGAGAAAATCACTTCCATGGCCACTGTTCCTTTCAGTTTTCTCTGGAGATTTTTGTTGTCCAGTATATTTATGGGTAACTAAATTCTCAAGTAGGGCTAGGGATGAACTTGGACATTAGATGGTATTTTTAATTTATTTTTAATTTATGTATTTGATCTTCAATTACTAAAACTCTTTTGTTTTATCATTCTCAATTTATCGTCGATGCTTTATTCTCCAAATAATCATAGAATTTATTTTATTTATAGATTCAGTCATGCTTTTTCTATTGAATGGATTGGTTCTTTGATTATGTTTAGATCAATTACTTATCTATATTGATTTAGTTCTTTGCTGCAATATCGCTCACTTAGTATATTGTCGTCGTTAGATTTTCTTAATAGGAATAGTAATTTACGTATTTTAAAAGTGGTGAATGATTTTTCAAAGGGTTATATTTGGTTTAATTTTGGTTTATAAATCTATACTTTCGATTGGGAATTTGGAGAATTGAATTCCTAATTGAGTTATCCAATGAATTAAGAATAATTAAAATATCGAAATTGTGCAAAGGATTCCCGAAGCTCTACTATTCGTCAAATTTGAGTACTTTTTCCGTTGATCACTTTGTTTCATTTTAATTTTCATTTAAAATTACTCTTTGTTCTCTATTAATTATTTAATATTTTCCTTTAGTTTTTTTGTTCCTTCTGCTATTCTTTTAATTTGTCTCTCTGTGGAATCGACAGCCCAAAATTGTGCTACAACTACCTCGTTATTCTTTGGGCGTATTCAAAGGCGCCGTTGCTGAGGAGACAGTAGAAGAATTATTAGATAATTTTTTCTTTTCAGCAGTTTGTAAAGGCGATAACTTCGTTCCCTCTTTTAGCTTTCTGCATCTTTATTTTATTTTATTTTTCTTTTTATAGTTTTGGTTTTTTTTTTAGTGTTGCGTTTTTCTCTACCTTGCATGCACAGGTATAAAGACGCCTTGGGTCGGTTTGCTTGTAAACCTTTGTTAGAGTTAGAGTCAAAGCCTAATTTTTCTAATCATTTATTTGATAATTTTTCTAATTCTGAGAAAATGTGTGAACATGAAGATCAACCCATTAGGACCCCTCAAGATTACCTCCATCCTACATGCACAGCCACACCATCATGCATCATATTTCCAGCTAATACTCGCCAATTGGATTTTAAAACAAGGATGATACAGTTACTCCCTACCTTTCATGGCTTGGAAAATGAAAATCCATATATGCACATTAGGGAGTTTGAGGAAGTAGTTGTGACTTTTCATAGTCAAAATGCAACTGATGACATTGTGAGATTTAAGTTCTTTTCTTTCTCTTTGAAGGATAGAGCTAAGAGTTGGCTATACTCACTGAGACCACGATCTATTGGGTCATGGAATGAGATGACTTAGGTCTTCTTTAATAAATATTTTTCCCAACAAAAGACCAATGCTTTAAAAAGGAAAATCTCCACCTCTGCACAAAAGGATAGTGAGACTTTGTATTAGTCTTAGGAGAGATTTAAGGAGTTGTTGAGTATGTGTCCTCACCATGGGTATGAGAATTGGCGCTTAGAAAGCTATTTTTATGAGGGACTTACACCCATAGTTTTTGGTACCGTACCGTACCGGTCACTAGGCCGGTACAGGTATGGTACCTATTTCGTACCTGTTGAAATACCGGCCGTACCGGCCTGTACTGGCCGGTATTTCGGCCCTTTATCTTTCTTTTTTTTTCATTATTTTAAGCTATAATCTCATTTTTTGATCCCTAATTCATACTAGACTATTTATAATTTATATATACATATGTATTCATGTATAATTTATTCATATATAGACTATTATTTTGAAATATATTTTATATATATATTTATATATATAATTTATTTATATATCGATTATCTCGAAACGGTACACAAAACGGTACCGGTACCGAAATATTTCGTTCCAGTGCCTTGATCGGTACGCCATCCGATACGGTATTCAAAACATTGCTTACACCTAGAGAGCGCCAATTTGTGGAGATGATGTGTACTGGTGAATTCTTATAGAAAGATCCTGATGAGGCCATAGAATACCTTAATGAGCTTGCTGAAAAAGCTCACACTTGGATTAGACCTAGTGCTACTGAGAGCACAAATAGGTCATGACCTGCAGGAAACCTAAATGGTGGTGGAATTTTCCATCTCAAGGAAGAGGATAACCTAAAGGCTAAAGTTGAGATGCTCACTAGGGAGTTAGAGGTTTTAAAGACTAAAGACTTAAAGCCAACACACGTGGCTAATCATGCAGAGACTTTTAGACCATGTTTTGTGTGTGATGGCATAGATCATCTTGCCCAAGAGTGGCCCACATTTGCTGAGATGTGTAACAGCCCGCTAATTCTTATCTCTGTACCATTTTCTTCATTTTCTTTTCACGCATAGTAGACGGCAAGACAATCCGTTTTGGATTCTTTCCCGACAGCAATCACATCTCTCTCGTCTTTACCTTCATCTGGAATCACGCGTATAGATTATCTTTTCCGTAAATCACGTAATTTGTTCTTCACCGACAACTGTAAAATCATGAACAGTTTTATCCTAAGCGTTGTACCTCGATGGCGTATTCCGGATCTTATCCACCGAATTTCAAAGTATTAGATAAGCTTGTTTTTAAAGTAGCACAATTATAATAATTTAATGAGCTCTGAAAATATTATAATTGTGGATAATTATTTAGATTAAATATTTTATTTGTTTTAAGATATTAAGAGGTTTAATTTTACGTTGAAAATTCTTATTTAAATTTAAGTGTTTTATGCACTTTGATTAATTAATGATACTTTATCATTTTATATAATGATGAAGAAAATATTATTTTATAAACCTTAGTTTATAAAATAATATTCTATCTTAATTCTTCTCAGTGTAGTAATTAAGTGTTTTATTAATTTAAATGATTTTATCCTCTTCGATTAATTAACGGTACTTTATCATTTAATATAATGATGAAGAAATATTATTTTATAAATTTTAGTTTATAAAATAATATTCTACCTTAATTCATCGTAGTGTTTTATTTAAAGTGTTTATTTAAAATAAAACATTTAAGCATTTTTAATCAGTGTTTTAACTCACTGTTGGTTTATTTGAGGATCCCGAAATGTAGATTTGAAGCGATATACTCAGACCCTACCTTTTTCTCTTCACTTTTTCTCTTTTTCTTTTTTTTCTTTTCTTTTTTTTTCTCTCCCTCTCTCTCTCTCTTGGCCGACGGATGGAGGAAGCAAACTCCATTGCCGTTCGGTTTGAAGCTCCAGCCGGCGCCACCTCCGGCCGCCGGACCCCACCTCCCACTCCGGCCTCATCCCCTCCCTCCGGCGAGTACAACCACGCCGGTGGTGTACTAAACCGACCTCTCATTCTCTCTCTTTCTCCCTTCAAAGATATGGGTCTCTAGGGGTTTTTCTCATTTTTGGACCACCATACACGGCCAAATCAACCACCAAGCACCACCATTGGACTCACCTCATCAAGGGCTTCCTCCCCATGTCTTTCTTTTTCCCAAACTCTCACTTTTTTCATATGGGTTTCTCAAAATTACATGTTCGGTTCACCACCGTGCGCCGCCGTACACGGCCACCCGTGGTGTTTCACCACCACCATCTTGTTCCTCTCATCCTCATGAACCTCTCCAAGAAATTTCATGGCCAACGGAGCTTCGTAGAGCTCACACTCTCCTACACTCTCCAAGGCCAAAAATGGGTTCAAACGGCCGATCCGCCGCCGTTAGCCACCGTCCGACCACCACCTCGCTACCACAGCTTCACCACATGTTCATCTACCTATCCCTAGCTTGCCATGAAGTTCTATGAAATTTCGCTATCTCGCGTTTCCGCTCACCGTTCGGATTTACTGTTCACGGCGTGATGCCGCCGTGCTCCGTCACCTTTGACCACCACGAGGCGACCGTGAGTCTTCCAAGACCACGCCTAGCCTTTCTCAAGCCCAAACTACCACTTATGTGGTGGACAGCCACCGTACGCGGTGTTACCGCCACGTACGTTCCTCCGACGCATGTTCGTGACGAACAACGAGCGACGCACGGGTTATCCCGTTGATGGTATAACCCTCTATCTCTAGTTATTTTACGTTTAAAATAGTTAGTTGGTTGGTTTGTGAATTGTGTAGTTGTATTTGTGGAGTTCGTTGCGTAGTTGTGAAGCGAAGTGTGGTTGTGAAGTGTTGAGTTTGATTGTGTATTTTGTGGACTATGCTGTGAAGTATAGGCGTGAGATGGATGCCGTAGATGTGATACGGCGGGTTGTGTGAAGAGAATACGCGTGTAGCGTATTCTGTGTAATGCAGCGACGCGCCGCGCGACGTGCGCTGTAGTGATGTGTGTCGTAGAAGGAAGGGAGTACGCATGTAGTGTACTCCGTGTTGTATGGCGATGCATCGTGTGATGTGCATCGTGTTGATGAGTGTTGTAGCGAATATTGCATAATGCTAGATGCATGTTAGGATCATTGCATCTTATATGTCATGAACGGGGGCAGGTAACCTTGTGTTGCATGTCTCGACGCTTCAAATGTCCGTTCAATCCCAAGCGGAATTTGGGGGCGTCACAAGATGAGAGGGATGTATGAGGAACAATGTAATGCCTTAGGTATGCACATGAAGCCTGTTGTACCTTTCTCTGATACCTACAATCCTGGGTAGCGTAATCACCCCAATTTTAGTTGGAAATCTAAAAACTAGCAGCCTGCACAACCCCCTAGATCATATCCTGTACCCTCATTCTCTAGGAGCCCCTTAGAAGATACTTTACATGCTTTTATTGAGGCGTAGAGTAAAACTAATCAAAAGTTTGAATCTTTGATTATGCAGGTTGTGACGCCCCCAAATTCCGCTTGGGATTGAACGGACATTTGAAGCGTCGAGACATGCAACACAAGGTTACCTGCCCCGTTCATGACATATAAGATGCAATGTTCCTAACATGCATCTAGCATTATGCAATATTCGCAGCGGATAATTTTTTTCTTTAGCAATACTATGCACCAAACTAAAAATATCCCAAATACTTGAAACATATTTCATACATAAAGGCATACTAAATAGCCGTGATCACCACACTAGTCCAAAATGGTTGTGATCAAAAGAATACTTGAGATACAACTCCAAAAGTACAAGTATTAACCTAAGTTAAATACTATACCATCATCAACATCGCACCGTGGCCTAGTCGACCGTATTCAGTTGGTCAGATTCCAATTCTCCTTTGGGTCCTGTAACAAGATCTACCATTCGGGGGAATGGTAGTTGGGACTACCACAGTGAGATTTGATTACAAATCTCAGTAAGTTAACATAAAACTCACTCACAGGTTAAAAATGCATGCATGGCAGTAAAAGCATAAATGCATAATTATAGTCATACATAAACATAGTATAACTTGACATATAGCATGACTTAACCAGAACTTAAGCGTGAACTGAACTTGACTTAACATGGCATGAACTTAAGCTTAAAACATAACATGAACAAACAACATAACATGAACAAACAACATAACATGGACTTGAAATATAGCATGAACGTAAACCTGCATAACATAAATAAGAACTTGAAAATAACATAAACTTGAACATAACATGTACGTGAGTATAACATAACATGGACTTGATCTAAAACTTGACTTATCATGTATTTGATCTGAAACTGGACTTAACATAAACTTGGAATCTTATTCAATTGTCTTGATTAATAACGTGCGTTAATACGTACTCCACAGTTGTTGTGGCCCCACGTATTCAAGTAACATAAAACATAATACGTACTCCACAGTTGTTGTGGCCCCACGTATTCTACATGTCACAATTGCTGTGTCTCATGTAGTGTATGCTCCACAGTTGTTGTGGCCCCATACTTCATGCTCCACAGTTGTTGTGGCCCCATGAATACACATAACATAAAATATAATACGTACTCCACAGTTGTTGTGGCCCCACGTATTCTACATGTCACAATTGCTGTGTCTCATGTAGTGTATGCTCCACAGTTGTTGTGGCCCCATACTTCATGTAACATAAAATATAATACGTACTCCACAGTTGTTGTGGCCCCACGCATTATAAGTAACATAAATATAATACGTACTCCACAGTTGTTGTGGCCCCACGCATTATAAGTAACATAAATATAATACGTACTCCACAGTTGTTGTGGCCCCACGCATTATAAGTAACATAAAATATAATACGTACTCCACAGTTGTTGTGGCCCCACGCATTATAAGTAACATAAATATAATACGTACTCCACAGTTGTTGTGGCCCCACGCATTATAAGTAACATAAAATATAATACGTACTCCACAGTTGTTGTGGCCCCACGCATTATAAGTAACATAAAATATAATACGTACTCCACAGTTGTTGTGGCCCCACGATTATACGTAACATAACATATCTTATCTTTCTTAATGCATGAGATATTATATTAATATCATATACTTTTCTAACATGGCGTATACTTGTAAATGGCACATATGATTTAATCATAAACATTTCAAGGCATACATGTATCAGATGACATACTTAACATGGCATAAACGATAACATACATACATAAATTGTAGTTCCCTTACCCATCACACATACACAATAAACTGATAGTAAGTTAGAGGCTAACTTACCTCGATCGTCGCGTTCTATGAGAATAGAGCGCGAAACACGAGGAACTGCACAACAGCTGGAAGAGGAACACTCAAGTCCTTAAGATTTTCACTTCTGAACTCAATTGTCATATTATGAGCACTTGCAACACCACGGCAACTTGAGGTTTCACTATACCCAGAAGAGATAATTTGACTTCAGAAAGCCTTTGCACTAAAACAAGTTCATTAAAATTATCAATAATAACCAAACAAACAATTCCTTTCTCAATCCATATACTCTTAGCCATAGTCAACCACAAGATGACACCAGTCACCCCGGACTATAATCCATAACACCACTGCTTCGGGACACTGTCATACAGTTTCCCAACACTACACCATACGCTCTACACTTCTCTGTTACGCCATCCAACCCTTCGTGACACGCCATCCGGTGTTTCACGACTTAATACAGAGTACACTCACGTGAACTCTCTTCCATCCACACTACAAAACCCATCACTGCGATACACGTCTCACGGTGCATCGCTACGCGACACGGAGTACGCGCTACGCGTACTTCCTTCGCTACAACACTCATCAACACGATGCACATCACACGATGCATCGCCATACAACACGGAGTACACTACATGCGTACTCCCTTCCTTCTACGACACACATCACTACAGCGCACGTCGCGCGGCGCGTCGCTGCATTACACAGAATACGCTACACGCGTATTCTCTTCACACAACCCGCCGTATCACATCTACGGCATCCATCTCACGCCTATACTTCACAGCACAGTCCACAAAATACACAATCAAACTCAACACTTCACAACCACACTTCGCTTCACAACTACGCAACGAACTCCACAAATACAACTACACAATCCACAAACCAACCAACTAACTATTTTAAACGTAAAATAACTAGAGATAGAAGGTTATACCATCGACGGGATAACCCGTGCGTCGCTCGCTGCTCGTCACGAACATGCGTCGGAGGAGCGTACGTGGCGGTACGGTGTCTGTCCACCACATAAAGTGGTAGTTTGGGCTTGAGAAAGGCTAGGCGTGGTCTTGGAAGACTCACGGTCGCCTCGTGGTGGTCAAAGGTGACGGAGCACGGCGGCATCACGCCGTGAACAGTAACTCCGAACGGTGAGCGGAGGAGACGCGAGGTAGCGAAAAGCCATAGAACTTCATGGAAGCTAGGGAAAGGTAGAGGAACATGTGGTGGAGCTGTGGTGGCGAGGTGGTGGTCGGACGGTGGCTAACGGCGGCAGATCGGCCGTTTGAAACCATTTTTGGCCTTGGAGAGTGCGGGAGAGTGTGAGCTCTACGAAGCTCCGTTGGCCATGAAATTTCTTGGAGAGGTTCATGAGGATGAGAGGAACAAGATGGTGGTGGTGAAACACCACGGGTGGCCGTGTACGGCGGCGCACGGTGGTGCAACCGAACGGGTGTTTTGAGAAACCCATATGAGAAAAAGTGAGAGTTTGGGAAAAAGAAAGACATGGGGAGGAAGCCCTTGATGTGGTGAATCCAATGGTGGTGCTTGGTGGCTGATTTGGCCGTGTATGGTGGTCCAAAATGGTGAAAAGCCTTAAAAACCCATTTGTTTGGAGGCGAGAGTGGCGGCTAACGGTGGCTCGGATGGAGGTGAAACTTGGAGGGGATGTTCACCGGTGAGAGGGGAAGAAATCTGGGTGGGTGGTGTAGTCCACGCCGCCGGCGAGCGGCGGTTCTGGGCGGAGAAAGAAATCGGCAACAGGGGAGAAAACAGGGCAGGGGCAGCAACTTCCGGGGGCTCTCGGCGACTAACGGCTGGTCCGATGGCTCTGAAAATTGGTGTGTATGAACTATGGTGAAAGGGGAAGAGAATGGCGGGGGTGGTGTACGACACCTCCACCGGACGGCGGAGAAACGGGCGGTCAAAGGGGCGGCGACGGTAATGAGACAAGAAGGAAGAGCACGGGAAGAGAGAGAGAATTGGTGGCCGGCGTTGCACACCTCCAGTGCAGATGTGTTCGCCGGTGAGGGAGGGACATGCCGGAGGTGGAGGTGAGGCACGGCGGCCGGAGGTGGCGCCGGTAGGAAGCTAGAACCGATCAGCTATGGTGGAAGGGTGTAAGTCGACCATGGAGAGAAGGAGAGGAAAGAGAAGGAAAAAAAAGAAAAAAGGAAAAATGAAGGAAAAAGGGTAGGAGCCTAGGTAATAAACTTCAATCCTACGTTTTGGGATCCTCAAATAATACAACGGTGAGTTAAAACACTGATTAAAAACGCGTAAATGTTTTATTTTAAATAAACACTTTAAATAAAACACCACGATGAATTAAGGTAGAATATTATTTTATAAACTAAAATTTATAAAATAATATTTCCTCATCATTATATAAAATGATAAAGTACCGTTAATTAATCGAAGATGATAAAACCAATTAATTTAAATAAGAGTTTTCAACGTAAAATTAAACATCTTAATATCTTAAAACAACTAAAATATTTAATCTAAGTAATTATCCACAATTATAATATTTTCAGAGCTCATTAAATTATTATAATTGTGCTACTTTAAAAACAAGCTTATCTAATACTTTGAAATTCGATGGATAAGATCCGGGAAAACGCCATCGAGGTACAACGCTTAGGATAAAACTGTTCATGATTTTACAGCTGTCGGTGAAGAACAAATTACGTGATTTACGGAAAAGATAATCTATACGCGTGATTCCAGATGAGGGTAAAGACGAGAGAGATGTGATTGCTGTCGGGAAAGAATCCAAAACTGATTATTTTAACGGGCTGTTACACAGGTTGTTGAAGAAAATAAAGAGATAAAGAGTCATATATCCAAGATAATGAGCTCCTTGAGTATGAATGATCGTGGCAAGTTTCCTTCTCAAACTCAATCTGCACCCCAAGGTCAGCATATGGCACAAAAAAATTTGAAAGAGGTCAATGCCATTGTGACAAGAAGTGGTAAGTCCTTACACATCCCAACAACTGAAAAGCCAGAGGATGTTGAAGAGAAACAAAGCAATGATAGTACTGAGTTCTCCAAGAAAGCCGAGCTAATCAAGAGTCCAATTAACGTACCATATCCTCAAACTTTAAAATCTGGTATGCGAACTTTGGATTCTAGTAATGAAATCTTGGAGAACCTCAGGCAGGTAAAGATTAACCTTCCTCTTTTGCATGTTATTAAACAAGTTCCCACTTATGCAAAAGTTCTTAAAGATTTGTGTACAGAAGACAGCTAATATTAGGTAGACATTTCCTTGCTATAGCTAATGCACTTATGAATTGCAGGAATGGGTTGATGAAGCTATCTTTTGGAAATATGATCATGGAAGTCAACATTTTCCATATTGAGAAACAACAACCAGATGATGAGTGCCACCAAATATACATGATTGACGCACTCGTAGACAATGGAGTTCGCACAACTCATGATTTTGATCCCCTTGAATATTCCCTTGTTAATTCTAAGTTTGATACTATTAGTGATTCATCTGATGTTACTGATACTTGTGCTATTTTTTATGAAACTCAAGATTATGGCACACGGGCTTGGCAACCAAAATTTGAGGAGTTGCCTAACAAAGGTGAAAGACAGATTCCTGTAAGTATGAAAGCATCAAGAGTTAAATTGAAACCTTTACATAAATATAAAATTTATAAGGTTAAAATGAAAGCATTTCATGGTAAAAATATTCTTAGGAAGAGGTATGAGCCTAATGACCGAGTATATTTATATGATTTTGGACTTCATAAGCACCAAGGAAAACTTCGGTTTAGGTGGACTGTTTTGTAGTAAAGAATGGTTTTGTAAATGGGGCAGTAGAAATAGAAGATCCTAAGGATGGTCGGATCTTTAAAGTAAATGGTCAACGCTTTAAAGTATTCATTGATAGGCAAGTTCCAGAAGTGGAAGATATTCCACTTGTGGATCCAGTCTATCAACCTTGACCACACCGTCCAGGTATGTTTTTCTTTATTTGTTTTGTTTTGTTTTTATTTTCTTTCTTTTCCTTTTTGTTTACTGTTGTTTTCTTTGTTTTTGTTTGTAGATTAGTTTTATTCTGTTAGTTCAGGTTACCATCATTGGTGCATAGCGAGCTACCCACGTTATTCATCAGGTGTATTCTACCATTTTCATTTACTCCCCATTCAATTTTGATTCTTAAACATTGAGGACAATGTTTCAGTTAAAATGGGGGGTGGTGGTGCAAATTCAATATTTAAAATGCATGTTGAAACTCTGTGGCATATTTTCATGTGTCAATTTTTTTTAATTTGCATCACACGTGCATCATTTTTATATGTGTACTCATTCTCATTCATAACCATCTTCGTGAATTCACCAAACCCACCATAATCATTTTTGCTGAAGCATTCACAGAACCCTTAATGCACTCATCCAAGCTTTGTGGTAGGATGGTCGTTTGACACATGTAGCTAGAGAACTCTTTTGCTTAAGTATTCTTGTGAGTTTGGAGAGGATTGAGAGCCTACAAATGCAGTAAATTGTAATAAGCATTCATTGATCTATTGAATTGGGCACTTCTTTTGAGAATATCATTACATAGTTTGTGGTAAGATGGTGAATATACTTGGGATATGACGAAGGTCAACTTAGGATCAACGTTTGAGACTTTCAAGCTATCCCTTTCCATCATAGACCCCTTAGTAGCCAACTTTGAGCCAATAAACACGTAACTTTTTCTTTTCATTTGCCCATATCATCCATACCTCTTCAAATTGGAGTATAACCTATATATTGATTTTTCTACCCTTTTTACTTCCAAGTGTATACTAGGTGTGGAATTTTCATTTTCTTTCTTTTATTTTATCATTTTCAATTCAAAAAAAGAAGAAGAAAGAAAAAAAAAAAGATAAGAGTACAAATTGCAAAGTGTTCAATTGAGTGAGCTCCGGAAAAAAAAAATGTTGGCAAAAATGGAAAGAATACCAAAGTGGCATGTGTTTGTCCATCAAATTGTAAAAAAAAAAAGAGAAGAGGAAGAAGAAGGAAAAACATTATTATTTGATGATCTGACAAGTGGAGAGTACATCAATTGAGAAGTGTGGTCTACTGAGATATTTAATAAAATTCCCTTTGTATGTACTTGGAAGTCTTTTGAATCATTTGCATCTTTTTTTTTTCATATAGCCCCAAACCCAAGCCACGTTACAACCCTTCGTGTTGACCGTCCTGATCCTAAGTACGTTTTTGGAAAGAGTGGTGGAAGTCTTATTTGTTAGTGTTCCTATCATAAGATCAATGTTTGCTTATTACTTGTATATAATTGCCTAGTGTCCTATGAGAGTGTGTGAACGTACACCCTTTTTCAACTCCATAGAGAGTGCCCTTACACAAAACACTTTTATACCCGTGAGTTATATGGAGTTGAACCTTTTGCTTGATATGTTCTTGATGTTGCATGTGTCAAAGTTAGTGGTAAGATAGTTATGACTTGGAGAACACACACACACTCAGTGGATTGCTATAGGTGGATTGTTGATCTTGTTGGGTTATTGGATTCCTTAGATTGTTTTGATATGTGAATCTGAAAAGTGTGACTTGATGGCCTTTATGTGTGATTTTCTTGTCTCTTTCGTTGTTTTGACATGAAAATTGCTAGGGACTAGCAATGAGTAAGTTGGGGGGTGTGATGAGTGTGCGAAAGTGCACTCTAAATACCATATTATTAGATTAAAATGCTAAAATGTGAATAGAAATCATAGGAATTAATGTTTATTCTTGGATTGAGTTTCTATTTACATTGAGATACTCCTAAGTATTTTTTTTATGTTTAATTTCAGAGTTTATAAAATAGCAAGTCAAGCCCAGTCAAATTCAAAGGAGGACTTTCATGGGGCTTGAGAGCAATTTGGAAGAAAATAAAAAGAAAAAGAAATCACAAAAGGAAACCACAAGAAGTCCAAGTCTGAAATTTGTTAGGAGATAGTATGGATAAACTTTAGTCTTTTGACCATAACTTTTTACTCACATATCTGATTGATGTGATTCTTGATGTGTTAGAAAGCTATCTTAAAGGGATATAAATTTGTCCCTAATAAGGATTTCCAAATTCGGACTCCTGAAGCGTGTACGTGGCTGCCAATATGAGTCCTAAAATTTAGGCGATTTTTTTATGCGGAAATTAAGAGGACATTAGGGTTTCTTTCCTACCCTATATAAGCATATCATTAGCACGAAATAGAGGGGAGAGGCACAAGAGGTAGATCTGAAGAGAGGAGAAAATCACTTCCATGGCCACCGTTCATTTCAGTTTTCTCTGGAGATTTTTGTTGTCCAGTATATTTATGGGTAACTAAATTCTCAAGTAAAGCTAGGGATAAACTTGCACATTATATGGTATTTTTAATTTATGTATTTGATCTTCGATTACTAAAACTCTTTTGTTTTATCATTCTCAATTCATCGTTGATGTTTTATTCCCTGAATAATCATAGAATTTATTCTATTTATAGATTCAGTCATGCTTTTTCTATTGAATGGATTTGTTCTTTGATTATGTTTGCATCAATTATTTATCTATATTGATTTAGTTCTTTGCTGCAATATCGCTCACTCAGTATATTGTCGTTGTTAGATTTTCTCAATAGGAATAGTAATTTACATATTTTAAAAGTGGTAAATGATTTTTCAAAGGGTTACATTTGGTTTAATTTTGGTTTATAAATCTATACTTTCCGATTGGGAATTTGGGGAATTGAATTCCTAATTGAGTTATCCAATGAAATAAGAATAATTAAAATACCGGAATTGTGCAAGGGATTCCTGAAACTCTACTGTTCGTCAAATTTGAGTACTTTTTCTGTTGATCACTTTGTTTCATTTTAATTTGCATTTAAAATTAATCTTTGTTCTCTATTAATCTTTGAGTACTTTTTCCTATAGTTTCTTTATTCCTTCTGCTATTCTTTTAATTTGTCTCCCTGTGGAATCGACACTCTAAAGCTGTGCTATAACTACCTCGTTATTGTTTGGGCGTATTCATAAGCCATCAAAGAAAACCAACCATGGCTTTCCGATCAGTGTAGCTTGGACTTAATGTCATACTCACTTAACTCAATATAAGTTTGGATATAAAGTCGATCAAGATCAATCCTTTCATGACATTTTGGGGAAGGTACTCAATGTACTCGATCGAGCAGTTCATGAGGTGCTCAATGGCGTTTGGCTTGTGAAGCATTTTCCTCAAGGGGGTTTTTGTTAGGATCTTAATTGAATGAGCCTGGAAATATGGTCTTAGCCATCAATCAGCCTTCACTAGTGTAAATGCCAGCATGTCCATCTGTCGATAATGAGATGCAGCTCCTCTGAAGGCCCAACTTGTGTAGTACACTGGTCTTTGGATGTCCTTCTCTTCTCTTGCTAGAGCTGTCAAGATTGCGTCTTTGGAGATCTACAGGTATAGGTACAGGGTCTCTCCTAGATCTATCTAATTGAGAGCCCCCTTATCCTTTCTGATTGAGAGCCCTTTTATCCTTTTTGATTGAGAGCTTTGTTCTCCCTCTGGAGGCTCTACATTTCCCAAGTCATCCAGTTCATTCTCTCCTCCATTCTTGTGAATCTCCCTTTCATGCTGTCTTCTGGTTGATTGCTTGCTGTTGCAATTTTCTGATCACAGACTCTCTAAGAATGTGTTGTTGTAGGGATACAAAAAGCACATTAAGATATAGGAAATTCAAGATCCTACAGATGGTGCCAAATGTTAGGGATGTGTTTCGTAATGCCAACAACATCTTCCTATAGCCTATGATCAAAAAGGAGAAGGGGGCTAGGAGTCCCCTAGAATAACTCCATTGCCTAAGTTAGTATATCTTTAAGAAAGTTAGTATATCTTTAAGAAAGTTAAAGCTTGAACTCTTGAACTATAGCCTATAGTTTGACATGTGTTTAAGCCTTATATACTTTTCTTGCGTTAGAGCTGTGGCCACTCTTCTGCACTTGGGGTGTCTATAACCCATACTTAGTGCCACGATGTCGCATTTAATTTGGCTGCTCCTTCTAGTACCTTGAGTGATGTCCCTTGCGGCAAGAGGTAAGGTGTGGCCTCTCTTTGGACTTATTGTCAAGGAGAGGATCTTTCGCCAAGCTGTTCTTCCTATGATCTTGTATTGAGTCAATTAATGTGGTTGGGCTCTTGTTGTTGTCCTAGTCAGTGACATACCTACCACACTGACCCCTGGTTTGATCATTTAATACAGTGTAGCTCCTCACAGGATTTCTGGCTAAGGGCATGTCCATTGATGCGCTATCCCGCATTTCCATGCCAATCCAGATCTTTGATGCGTCTGCCTTGTCGAGGCCAAACTAATTCCCGTTGGGCCTTCATGGCCTTCCTCTCTTGAGACGGGCCAAAGGGCTCTTTCTAATGCCTTAGATCACTTCGGCCATCTCTCGTCTTGTCCACAAGCTTCCATCCTCTAATTAAGAGGTTTTTGTGGGTGTAGGCTCGGCCCTTTTGAGCGAGGGCCCATTTGCCCCTCCATCCACAGTACCGCAACATAATATATGACCACCCGGCATTCGTACCTCAATGTTTCGTTGTAATTCTTACATTAAAACTACAAAAATGGTAAATTTCGAATTACGGCGTGAGATCCATTCGGTTTCCCTTTATCTGCAGTCAAGGTTTGTTTTCTCTCTCCGTGTGGGAGAGATGACCAACATGTAATGGCATAAAGTGAAAGTACAGTTTACTTTTCATCTGCCATCAATTTTCTCTTGTCGCTTTTGCATTATTCACGCAGGAGACAGGACGCATTAATCACCTCAGCCTTTAGTTATACAATTTTTTTTTTTTTTTCTAGGGCTTAGCGCTTAAACTTCTGTGGCAAAGAGCAGTACTGCCAGTACCGCATTGACTACGAACTAATAAATAATTTTAAAAAATAAATAAATATAAAAACAAATAAAAAAAGTAAAGAAAAGTCTATACGAAATTTATATATTTAAATATATATTACCTATAAATATTAAGAAAATGATAATTAGCTCGTGAGTTTATTGTTAGTATATTTAATTTTTTTTAAAATGTCTAAAAATATTATTAGTAATAAATTTATGTATTTTTTTAAATATTTAAAAAATAAAATGAAATTATACTAACAGACACGTCGAGCTATAAAAACTAGACAGTACAGTAGACGGATCCTAAGTATTATGGCTCCCTAGATCTAAAAATCTGGGATAATATTAATAATATTAAACTTTAGGGCCTTTTTTTTTTCTTTGTTGCCAAGACATTTTGATCATCTCGAAGCTTTCGTTTACTATCTGAATCTTGCTATAAGATGTACGGATCAAGTTCCCTTGCTTTTTTGGACGGTGCTACTCTCACAGAGGAAGTTCACCGAAACTCACCGAACAGTTAAAATTTTTCATCTATTTTTTATTGTTTTAAATATTTTTTTAAATTGATTAAATACTTTTTTAAAAATATAAAAATAAAAAATTTCATAAAAAAATATTTACTTAACTATTAAGTAAATAAAATAAAAAAATAAAAATCCACAGAAGTAATTACCTTTTTGTTAACATAAAAATGAAAACAGCTACTCCAATACCATGATCTACGCACGTACCCATTAAACGATATATATTAGCCTTTTCTAGCAAAAAATCATGAGGTGCGGTGCACCTAATCAAGTCCCTGCCGACATGATGATCGTAGGCGCCTGTCCAACTCACACAGCTTCGAGCTAAATTCATCGTATCATTTTAATTGGTCTGTGCACCCCAAACCACAAACAACAGAATATTTTGCTGTCTGAAGGTATTGCTGGCGTTAAGAGTTTAAAATACCTGCCTCATAAATTAGATCAAGTGGAATCATGCAAACTTAAGACCAAAATAAAAAGGAGAGATATGCGTAAAATTATTAAGAGTAGTCCAACGTATAATTGTGGAGAGTGTGAGTACTATTTAATTTTTTTAAAATATAGTTTATTATTAAAAGATTAATTTTTTTATATAAGTATTGTATTTGCTTATTTTTTTTAAAAAAAATTACATGACGCTTACACATTTTACGACTACAAATATTATTTCTCAATTATTCAATATTGGAGGCCAGGTCTAGTAGGGGAAATGATCTTTGTTTCAATTTAGAATTGTAATCGGTTGAAGTCCTTTAATTTGGTCACTGAATTTTGATTACAAAAATCCGTTTCTCTCGCGCGCGTGTGTATATATATATATATATATTATATACGTGTTAACTGATATACACAATCTTTTGAAACTATTCTATAAATATCTACTTACCCGACGTTAAGAACCCATTGAAAGTGTGCTTTTATACAGATATCATTATCTCTTTCGGTGTTTAACTTTATTATACGGACCCTATTTCAAAAGAATCCAACCCAGTTTATGATATACCTTCATAAATAATCCTCGTCAAATGATCTTCTACTAGATCTATTAATTAATAACATTAATTGAATAGAATATGTATGTATATATATATATATATATTACGACTACATAAAGCTGATGATCATGGATAGGGGTGCTACCCGGCCACTCCCACCCCGCTCCCCGCCCCCTACCCATGCGGGGGGACTTTTTTTTGCCCCCGCCCCCCGCATGGACGGGGCGGGGTACCCCGTCCGGTGCCGGGGGGGCGGGGCGAACACCTCATCCGCCCCGCCCCCCGCCCACTTCAAGAACATTATGTTTCATTGGGCTTAAAAAAAAATTTTGGGTCTAAAAATATTTTTTTAGATCCAAATTATTATATAATTAAATCTTCAATTAAAATTTATATATATAATAATAATTTAAAAACTAATAACATAAAAATTATGTTATGAATTTTTAAATTTGTTAGACTTGTTCACAAGAGTAAGTCCCACATTGCTCAAGTAAGACTCTTATATGGCCATGGAGTCATATTTAAAGGTGGTCTAGGGTGCTCATGACATATACAATCTTGTTCATAAGTCTCACTCTCTTGTGACTCTTGTGAACAAATCTAACAAATTGTAATATTATTTTATATATATACAATTTGAAAAATATAAATATATATTTAATAGTACAAATATAAAGTGCGGGGCAGGGTTGAGCCCTGCCAGCCCCCCGCCCCCACTTAGTGTCTTTCATGCTGGGTGGGGGACCCCGCCCCGGCATGTGTGGTGCGGGGTACCCCGTCCGCCCATGCGGAGGCGGGGCGGACAGGGGCGAGGTAGCGGGGGGTGGGCCCCCGTTGCCCACCCCTAATCATGGACAGTCTTTTTATAAAGCATTACTGAGAGATGTCACAATTAGTACGTACCCTAGCCTTCTCCCCCCTCCTTCTTTCTCTCTCTCTCTCTCTCTCTCTCTCTCTCTCTCTCACACACACACACACACACAAAAAACCGAAGGCTCTAGATTTGATTTTCGTCACAGGGAGGAGGTATCGGCTTCATCCTCCTCTCACTCCTTTATTCCTTTCTCTATTCATCTACCTTGTTTATCAAGATTTCTTTTACTTAGTTCATTTTGCTTTCTTCAAGGCTAAAAAAGATAGATCTACTGCTTTCTGACAACTCCCAAAAAACACGTGTGGCACAAGCAGATTCACAGATCGAAAATCGTTCTGCAGAAAGTAGTGGTTTTGCAAAAATCATTGTGCGTACGTGGTTCTCAAGTGCCACCCCTTCTGATGGTTCTTCTCAACACATGTGCCAAATCATCAGACTTACCACTACCAGACTTTTCAGATCTGACCTTTGTAGCTGATAAGAGACAAGTGTGTTACCTTCATGGGCCATCGCATATTCCAAAATCTATCAGAATTGGTCTAAATTATAATTCGTCATTTTTCGTATCTATCTTATTGTTTTCATTTTGGGTTTTCTTATTGTTAAGTAAAATAAAAAAAGATTTCATCTCACGAACATTTGTCTGCAGAGATTAAGTCCTCTTTTCTATAAAGGGTAAGATTAAGTCTCTGTTTAGACAGAGTATTGTTTCTGGGATGTTTGTTTGTAGAGAATATCAGCAATAGTGAATATCAGACCAGTCACAAAAGGAAATAGTATACTGGTGGAGCTCAAAATGTATTATTTTGGTTTATGATGTCATATTTAATATTGGAAAATTCCCGAATGTATTCAGTTTTGGATATAAGTTTATTTGATTAATGAATGATGACAATTTCCCTTAAAAAAAAAAATCATCCGATCCTATCCCCTACATCAAAACCAATTTTAGTTTCCCTTTATTTCTTAGATAAGGTAAGTGTTTATAAATCCCAAAATATAGAGGCGATCAGTTATCTAGTTTAATCTCACATAACTCTAGATAAAACTAAGGTTCCGTTTAGATATAAGAAGTATTTTAGCCCATCTCAACATTACAACTTTCTTAAATTTTAAAATCTTAATAACATGTCAATATCCCAAAAAACTAAATCAACAAAATAAATCAAAACTACTAAAGAAGAATCTCCAGTAACCTTAGCACTTATCCCCTACGTTCAACAATCTTATCCTTGCATCTCATTCTAGATCTTCTGCTGAAACATTAACATCATCTAAAAATATAGTAAAGATAAGGGGTGAGAGTTGTCAACAATTTAATGAGTAGAGAACATATACGAGTATGAAAGCATGAACATTTACAAGGTTCAGAATGTAGAACAAAATATTTTTAGTTTCAAAATGCAGAATCAACACATGTTATCAAGATATCAGAGCGACATTTCAAAACATTCATATTTGAAAATCCTTTGGCATAGCTAAATTGAGCATCATCATCATATCATGTCATATCATATCAGAGCATCATATTAGAACCTGTGCCATATTTAACTCCATGGTAGGGTTGTACAAATTTGCAGATAACCAAGTAGAACATCAATCACTCTGTTACCAAAATGGTGTGCACTCAAAAAGAGGCCACTACTATAACTCTTGACAGGGCTGGAGGCCACTATTGTATCCCATGGTAGGGCCTAGGGTTGAACAAACACGGAGACCCGACCCGACCCGTTTTCCGAAATTACCCGACCCGATAACCCGGACCATTTGTGGTTAAAATCAGAAACGGGTATTACCCGTTACCCGATTTAAGCATCTTCTCCAGCATCGATCGGGCGCTACCACTGGTAATACCAGCTTCGATCTGGCGCTAGATCTCTAGCTCTGAGTGTCGAACCAGACTTTGTTGTCTAAGATCCCGAATAAACCCTCTCTGGCACTAGCACCGGTGAAGAACAAAGAGAGAAATCGAAGGAAGACGAAGTGGAGTCCCTCGCGAAATCCATTGCAGGATCTCAATACCATTTCCAGCTGCAACAGAAGCAATTGCAATGAAGCTTCTTCCGTGTCTATGGAAGGTCCTAGATGTTGTCCAGGTTCTCTCTCTCACCACCGTTCGTCCTCAAGTTCTTCTTCTTATTCAAAGTTAAAAACCCCTTTTTGAATGCCCGAAACTCTCTCTAAAACTCCCAAATCAGCCCCAAATGTAAGGGTCTCAATAGTTGTCCAAATCCAAGCCCTCAAAAGAGAACACTCTGTCAAAATCATCTACCCAAGAAAACTCAGATAGACCCATACCAAAATGAGGGCAGAAATTGAAAAATAACACTGTCAAAATCTTCTGTTTGTGGTTTTTTTCTTTCCCTATTTTCTCTTTTCAAAACCCAAAATTGTTAAATGTATAATATAGTTTTGCTTGCTTGGATCGAATTATTGAAACTCAAATGAGGACTGGGTAGTGCTTGGATCGATGCTTCGAAGAAGAAGAAGAAGGATTCCGGTAATCGGTTAACGGGTAATCGGCTAATCGATATGAAATACCTTCGGGTCGGGTCGGAATTTGGTGTTTACGGTTCGGGTCGGGTCGGTGAACTCCCCTAGTAGGGCCATATATTATAGAAAAACATAAATGTTGAAACCATCACAATCACATAATCAGAATCATAGAATCAGAACAAGGAACAAAATCAGATAAAGAAACAGAAAGTCATGCCAAAGGTTTTTAGATGCTTAATCATATCAAAACAGAGTACTGATCAAGAAATTCATATCATTTTCACATGATCAAAAAACTAATTCAGTGCATCTTCATGTAATCATGCAAAATTTTTCATATTTTATATTTACTCCTTTTTACACAGTTCAGAAATAGAATGCCAAAAAGAGCTCATGCCTACATCAAGAAATGACAAAAAATATTTTTCTCATTTTATATGAATTTCATGAATAATGCAGATAAAACGACCAATGTTGTTTTCAAGTTTTCTTTTCATAGCAAAACATGCATATTTTTTATAAAACCAACTTCAGTCCATTCATTTTATGCAAAATCTAGTATAAGAATCCCACTAACCTGAAATTTCATGTAACTTGCACAAAATTTTAAATTGAACACATACTTCCTAATCAAAACATGAGATATAAAATCTAGGAAATATCAACTTCCTCAATGTCTAAAAATCCTTAAACCCTAAATATCGACTCTCCTCAAAATACTTAGATTTTTATAAACTTTCACCAAATAATTTCAAGATTAATTCCTAAAATCATATTAATTCCATAATATTGACACTAGAGTCATAAATCTAGTGTTCATGTGTCCAACTTTAATTCCCCGATGTTTCGTCAATTTTCCTAACATGGTCTAACCTTTCTAAATCAACATTCCTCGTTAAAATTCAACTTAAATATAAGCCCAATTTACATCAAGCCCAACCCAGTCTAAAACAAAACGGCCCAACATAAAATAAGCCCCCTTAAAAATATTAAGAAGGCACTTTGGTAATACACTTGACCTAAGCGGTTTGAGGCCCAAGGCCCATCTCCAATCTAAAGGAGTAGGACTATTTGGAACACAAAAAGGAGGTGTGTGAGAGAGGGAAACACTAGGGGGTGCAAAATTTTTGGTCCTAACTGGAAAAACTGATCGGACTAAATGTTCGGTGTGATGACCCGCTTTTACGTGTATTTTCACTGAAAGAGTGTTTTTAGTTTAATTAATATATTGGTTTATTTATTTTAAATTAATGTATTTTAATTGGTTTTTATTTTATTTGATGTGGTGTTTAATTTATTTTAGTCATTTTATGTTTTTAATATCGTTTTCGGCGGAACAGTTTTTGAATCCCGGAAGTGAGGATTGGACCTCATTTCTTTTCTTTTCTCTTTTCTTTTTCCCTTTTCCTTTTTCCTTTTCCTCTTTTCCTTCCTTTTTCTTTCTTTTTCTTCTTCTTTTCCTCTCCGACTCTCTCTCCCCGTGCTCTCCCCTTCTCTTTTCTCCTTCCCGTCGCCCCTAATTCGGTCGGCCAGTGCACCGCCGTCCAGCGGCTGTGTTGTACACCACCCCCACCATTCTCTTCCCCTCCCACCAGAGATCATCCCCACCAATTTTCAGAGCCATTGGACCAGCCGTTAGCCGCCACGTACGGCTTAAAGTCGCTGCCCCAGCCCTGCTTTCCACCCCTGTTGCCGGTTGCTTTTGCAGCCCAGAACCACCGCTTGCCGGCGGTGTGGCCTACACCACCCACCCAGTTTTCTTCCCCTCTCACCGGTGAACATCCCCACCAAGTTTCACCTTCATCCGAGCCACCGTTAGCCGCCACGAGCTCCTCCAAGCCACACGCTTTTTTCACCGATTCTAGCGCCGTCGCACCACCTCCAGCCACCATCTCTTCACATCTTCTTCCTCTACCTCTTCCTGTCCTAACCCACCTAATTTTGGCCCCGATCCATTGCTGGAGCAACTCCCACGAGCTCAACTCCAATTTCGGCTTTTTTCGCTTTCTCCACCGTTTCCACTGCCACTCACGGCCAAAGCTCACTTCCTTTAGCTTCATAAATATCTCAAGGCCATTCCCTATCAATTTTGTGCCTTGGTTTGTCCCCGTTCGAAAGTGGGTAATTTATTACCCACGGCCACAATGTAAAATACACTGTTACGTTGCTTTTCCTCCGCCGTTTGCAATGCCGCGAGCTTTCAAAAATACCGTATAGCGCTGTAAGTATTTTCCAAACTCTATTTTTAGATTTAAATATATTTTGCTCTTACAATAAATTATTTGGTTGGTTTGTTGATTCCGGACTGAGTCCGAGGAGTTCGGGGGTCGGATGGATGAAGGACGGAGTTGCTTGATTTGTTGATTTATGGTTGGTTGGTTGTGTCGTGCATTGAGATTGCATTTACATGGTGCATGCACGTGCATTTTATTTAAATTGAGAAAATCATGTTTTATTGGCATAAATGGATTTTCGGGTACGTGTGTACCACGATCCCAAGCCGGGATGGGGTATTATCTCAGTGGAGCTCTTCTGGACACTCGGGAGCGTAATATACTGAGTGACGTCCCCTAAGTCAAAGCTCGGCTACAAACGCGCCGGGCGCGGAACTGAGCAACAACGGGAGTGGGGGCTAGGGGATGCTTGGCTACGAACGCGCCGGGCGCGGAACTGGGCATCGCTCTATGCACCAACTCTGTGGCCCTTCACTGGCGAGGGCTAGAGGATGCTTGGCTACGAACGCGCGGGGCGCGGAACTGGACATCGCTCGTTTAGGTGTCATGCGCGTGGTAGTTATCAGCGGTATGGCACAGGAGCCAGGGTGTGCGGATGACCCCTAGGGGAGGTCATGGTGAATACGAATTAATGGGTTATTTGGATTGAGTTGTATATGGGCCAAATGGACTTTTGGCGTGAAATTTGTAAAGATCATGCTTTTTGGCCAAATGGGAATTTTGGCGTGCGTGGAAAAATACGGTTATATGGGTTTGTGCATTGGCATTCTCTCATGCATATTGTTTGAGTTGTAATATATTTTTATCTAGTGGTATTTGGATTTTACTTACCTGCGGCACCATTTTTGGTACCGTAGATTTTGGTGCAGGGATCAAGGAGGAGGATGAGGCTGAGCCCGAGGATACTGCTCCGCCGGGATTTTGAGTTGGAGTCTATGCTTTGGAGTTGGCTTTGAAACAATATTTGTATTTGTAATATTTTATTATGTATGATTTGAACAGCTTTGTATTAAACTATGAAAAATTATGGTACTTAGTTATATGTATTTGCTATCCGCTGCGTGTCTCTTTGTGCAGTTTTGTTGTTTACACACACTTGGTAATCGTCGATAGGATGGGGACCCGTGTTGTCACCATCCGGACGTCTCGATTTCCTCGTGTCTGTGCGTGGGGATTTGGGGGCGTTACAGGTGGTATCAGAGCGGTTTGACTCTAGGTGAAACCACATGTCCCGTAGGTAGTACCAGAATATTTTTAAAGTTATGTTTTAAAATTTATTTTAAGTAAAGTTGCTATTTGACGTGTTTTATTTGTTTTGTATTTGTTTGAACTGGTTTGCTTGTTTTTATTTATCTAGTTATGTTAGCATGCTGGTTTCTTTTGTTTCCTGTTATGTGGTGTTGGTTTTGGTTTTTTTTTTTTTTGTTTTCTAATAGGGGGTCAAAGGTTGTGGTGGCAGGAAAAAAGGTGAGACCAAAGAAATCTACTCAAGGGCCACGAGACGATACACAGAGAGATGATTCCATAGCCCAAGCTATACGACAAATGACTGAATTTATGCAACAGAATTTTAGGCCACAACAAGGAGGGCCTTGCCCATAATAAGGAGGGCCTTGGCCACAACTAGGAGGTCCTTGGCCGCAGCAAGGAGGTCTTTGGCCACAGCAAGGACGGCCTTGGCAACAAGGAGGGCCATGGCTACTACCTGGAGGGCCTAGTGGAGGGGTGCAAGCTGGGTGCACCTATGAGCGCTTTTTGGCGCATTGAACTCCACACTTCCCTGGGGAAGAGAATCCACTTCAAGCTGGAAAGTGGGTCAGAGACTTGGAAAAAACTTTTGAGGTGTGTGGTTGCACTGAGGCGCAACAAGTACTCTACGCCAGCTATCAGTTGCAAGGCACCGCTTCTGAATGGTGGGATACCAAGAGAGTAATGCTGGAATCAGAATTGGGGTCTTTCGCCGCTATGACCTGGCAGCGCTTCAAGAAAGAGTTTAATGATTGCTTCTTTCCCGCTTCTGTAAGGCGGCAAAAAGCAAGAGAGTTCTCACACTTGGTCCAAGGGAGCATGACCGTGGAATAGTACGCCTGAAGATTTGTAGAACTTGGGCGATTTGCTCCCCACCTCATCGCCACAGAGGAAATGCAAGCTGAGCGTTTCCAGGAGGGTCTATGCCCTGATATACGTCGTATGGTAGTCAGTTATCGGATATCCACTTTTCAGGATTTAGTGGATGTGGCCACTCTTGTGGAGCGAGAGAATAATCTGAGTATGGGCTCCCCTCCAGGACATAAGAGGCAAAGTTTTTCTGGTGAAGGAAGTAGTTCAGGTTCGCCTTAGAAATTTGTTTAGCGGATTGGGATTCGACCTCAAGCGGCTTCAGGTGTTCGTATGGGAGGACGGGTGCCAATTTGCAGACTTTGTAATAGAGCCCATGAGGGCGAGTGTCGGCTGAGTGGTGGACCCCAGTTTTACCGATGCAGCCAAGTGGGACATATTGCTCGTGAGTGCCCCATTAGAGTTCAAGAAAGCCGTGGAGGTAGAAGAGGTGGAAGAACAAATCCAAGACAAACAGTGCAAGCCCGAGTTTATGCTGTCACACTCGGAGATGTTGATGATGAGGCGCCAGCGACCCATGATGCCGGAGTAATTACAGGTATGGATCTAATTTAATTTAATGTTGGATTTGATTTTTGGTGTATTTTTGGTTTCTCCTTTGTGTTTTTTGGATTTCATGGGTTAATGTGTTTGGTTCAGGGAGAGTCCGTTTATATGAGTTTTATGCTTGCACTTTGTTTGATTCCGGTGCATCATAGTCATTTGTATCTTCCACTTTTGCTCGGATGTGTAATTTGGTCACGGAACCTTTGCCGAAGTCCTTGGTAGTGGCTCTACCAAATGGTGAAATGGTATGGTGTTCCAAGGTTGCCTTGGGTTGCCCATTAAATTTTGATGGATGATTCTTGGATGCTGATTTGGTGGTGTTTAAGCTGTTGGGTTTTGATATCATTCTCAGGATGGATTGGCTATACCGATATTCTGTGAGTATTAATTGCAGAAGTCGGGTAATTAGCTTTCAGCTTCCAGATGGTGATTGTCTGGAATTTGCGGGGAGTAAGCTAAAAGAAAAGTCGGTAATTATATAAGCAATTCAAGCAAGAAGAGAGATTGCATGGGGAGCGGATGCCTTCTTAGTTCAGATGGTGTCTACGCCGTCTGAGAAGAAGTCTTTGGTAGACATTTCCGTTGTGGAGAAATTTCCGGATGTGTTTGTGGAAGACTTGCCTGGGCTACCCCCTGTTCGTGAAATGGAATTTGTTTTAGACTTGGAACCTGGAGCAGCTCCTGTACATAAAGCTCCTTACCGCATGGCACCGGCTGAATTGAAAGAGTTGAAGACTCAGTTGCAAGAGCTGGTAGATAAGGGGTTCATTCAACCAAGTACTTCGCCGTGGGGTGCGCCGGTGCTGTTCGTTAAAAAGAAAGATGGAACCCTCCGTATGTGTATCGATTATCAAGAATTAAATAAGGTGACCATCAAAAATAAATATCCTCTCCCATGGATCGACGATTTATTTGATCAGCTTCAAAGAGCAGTTGTGTTCTCGAAGATTGATCTAAGGTCAGGATACTACCAGTTGAGGATAAGAGACAAGGATGTGCCCAAAACTGGTTTCAGGTCGAGATATGAGCATTATGAATTTAAAGTGATGTTGTTTGGGTTAGCCAATGCCCCTGCTGCTTTCATGGACTTAATGAATCGGGTATTTCGACCTTATCTAGATTCCTTTGTGGTAGTATTCATTGATGACATTCTGATTTATTCCCGAAATGTTGAAGAGTATGTTTACCATCTTCGTCTAGTTCTTGAGAAATTAAGAGAACACCAGTTGTATGCTAAGCTCAGCAAGTGTGAATTCTAGTTTGAGGATGTCAGATTTCTTGGGCATGTGATTTCCCGAGACGAAGTGGCTGTTGATCCTAGTAAGGTGGAAGCCATTTTATCATAGCAACGTCCAACAACAGTGCGCGAGATCCGGAGTTTCTTGGGACTTGCCAGATATTACCGAAGATTTGTAGAGGGATTTGCTCGCCTATCCGGACCTCTCACAGCTTTGACTAAAAAGAATGCAGAATTTGTTTGGTCAGATAAGTGTGAGAGAAGCTTCCAAGAATTGAAAAACAGGTTGACAACTACACCAGTGTTAGCGCTCCCAGAACCGCATAAGCCATTCGTAGTCTTCAGCAATGCGTCTAAATTTGGATTGGGTTGTGTCCTTATGCAGGAAGGACGGGTTGTTGCTTATGCATCCCGTCAGCTAAAGCAGCATGAGAAGAATTATCCGACGCACGATTTGAAATTAGCTGCGATTGTTTTTGCTCTCAAGATCTGGTGGCACTTCTTATATGGGGAAGCTTGTGAAGTATACACCGATCACAAGAGCTTGAAGCACTTGTTTTCCCAAAAGAATCTGAACCTGAGGCAGAGGCGATGGCTAGAGCTAATCAGTGACTACCAGTGCGAGATCAAGTACCATCCGGGGAAGGCAAATATAGTTGCTGATGCTTTGAGCCGAAAATCGCATTTGGAAGATGAGGCCGAGTCGTCAGGATTGGATTCTTTGCTTTGTGGGATGAGAAGACTCCTTATTGAAAGTTCACAGCAAGAGGAGATTTTATCTTCAGTTCTTGATATTCGGGTAACTGATTTTGAAGAATTGAAGACTCTTCGAAGGAAAGATCCGAAACTGTTGGATATCAGAAAAAGAGTTAGAAAATCTCGAGGGCCATTGCACTATAGTATGGATAAAGATGGAATACTTCGGTTTCGAGATCGCAGAGTGATCCCCAAAGATTCAGAATTCAAGGAGCGGATCATGGCAGAAGCTCATGCGGCCCCTTATTCAGTACATCCCGGCAGTACGAAGATGCACCGGGACTTGAAGAAAATTTATTGGTGGGATGAAATGAAGAGGGATATTGCCTTGTATGTTGAGAAATGCCACACATCCCGTCAAGTCAAGGCCGAGCATCAAAGACCCGCTGGTATGCTCCAACCCCTCCCTATTCCTGAGTGGAAGTGGGACAACATCACGATGGATTTTGTAGTGGGTTTGCCGAGGACTCCTAGTGGAAAAAATTCTGTGTGGGTGATTGTTGATCGGTTAACGAAGAGTGCTCACTTCTTGCCTGTTAATAATACTGATTCCTTGGGTAAGTTGACTCGCCTGTATGTGAAAGAGATAGTGCGGATGCACGGCATACCGAAGAGTATAGTGTCGGATCGAGACCCAAGGTTCACGTCTCAGTTTTGGAAAATTTTGCAGGCAGCATTGGGTACTAAGCTGAAGTTCAGTACTGCATATCACCCGCAGATGGACGACCAATCGGAGCGCACCATTTAGACCCTTGAAGATATGTTGCGAGCATGTGTCATGGAATTTCAAGGGAGTTGGGAAAATCACTTGCCGCTCATAGAGTTTGCGTATAATAATAGCTTCCATGCGACCATTCAGATGGCTCCTTATGAAGCTCTTTATGGGAGGAAGTGCAGATCGCCTTTGTGTTGGGATGAAGTCGGGGAGAGTAGGATAATTGGACCCGAAATAATTCAAGAAATGCAAAGCCAAGTTCGGATCATCAGGGATAAAATGGCGTCAGCTCAAAGTCGTCAGAAAAGTTACGTTGATACCAGGAGGAGAGAGTTATCTTTTGAAGAAGGTGATTGGGTTTATCTCAAAGTCTCTCCCATGAGAGGAGTTAAGCGTTTTGGTAAAAAGAGGAAACTGGATCCGAGGTATGTCGGCCCTTTCCAGATTTTGGAGAAGATAGGGTCTGTTGCTTATAGAGTTGCTTTGCCAGACTATTTTGGGGATATTCATGATGTCTTCCATGTGTCATCCTTGAAGAAGAGTTTTGGTCAACAAGAGCCGCGCTTTGTCAACCCAGAGAGTATTCAGTTGCAACCGGACCTTACTTATGAGGTTGTTCCGTCGCAGATCATGGATTGGAAAGAGCAACAGTTGAGGTCCAAGATGATACCTTTGCTTAAGGTGGCCTGGGGAAATCCGTTAGCTCAAGATTTCTCTTGGGAGCGAGTAGCGGACATGAAGGAGCAGTACCCCTACTTGTTTGAGTAATGACGGTACATTTCTTAATCTTGGTTGCAGGTGGTTTTATGTGGAATTATATGGCTTGTTTCAAGTTGGTGTTTGATCTTGCAAATTTCGAGGACGAAATTTGTTTTAAGGGGGGAGGATGTGATGACCCGCTTTTACGTGTATTTTCACTGAAGGAGTGTTTTTAGTTTAATTAATATATTGGTTTATTTATTTTAAATTAATGTATTTTAATTGGTTTTTATTTTATTTGATGTGGTGTTTAATTTATTTTAGTCGTTTTATGTTTTTAATATCGTTTTCGGCGGAACCGTTTTTGGATCCCGGAAGTGAGGATTGGACCTCATTTCTTTTCTTTTCTCTTTTGTTTTTCCCTTTTCCTTTTTCTTTTTCTTCTTTTCCTTCCTTTTTCTTTCTTTTTCTTCTTCGGCTCTCTCTCCCCGTGCTCTCCCCTTCTCTTTCCCGTCGCCCCTACTTCGGCCGGCCAGTGCACCGCCGTCCAACGACTGTGTTGTACACCACCCCCACCATTCTCTTCCCCTCCCACCAGAGATCATCCCCACCAATTTTCAGAGCCATCGGTCCAGCCGTTAGCCGCCACGCACGGCTTAAAGTCACTGCCCCAGCCCTGCTTTCCACCCCTGTCGCCGGTTGCTTTCGCAGCCCAGAACCACCGCTCGCCGGCGGCGTGGCCTACACCACCCACCCAGTTTTCTTCCTCTCTCACCGGTGAACATCCCCACCAAGTTTCACCTCCATCCGAGCCACCGTTAGCCGCCACGAGCTCCTCCAAGCCACACGGTTTTTCACCGATTCCGGCGCCGTCGCACCACCTCCGGCCACCATCTCTTCACAGCTTCTTCCTCTACCTCTTCCCGTCCTAACCCACCTAATTTTGGCCATGATCCGTTCCGGACAGCTCCCACTAGCTCAACTCCGATTTGGGCTTTTTTACCTTCCTCGCCGTTTCCACCGCCACCACGGCCAAAGCTCACTTCCTCTAAGTTCATAAATATTCAAGGCAATTCCTATCAATTTCGTGCCTTGGTTTGTCCCCGTTCAAAAGTGGGTAATTTATTACCCACGGCACAGTGTAAAATACACTGTTACGTTGCTTTTCCTCCGCCGTTTGCAACGCCGCGAGCTTTCAAAAATACCGTATAGCGCTGTAAGTATTTTCCAAACTCTACTTTTAGATTTAAATCTATTTTGCTCTTACAATAAATTATCTGGTTGGTTTGTTGATTTCGGACTGAGTCCGAGGAGTTCGGGGGTCAGATGGATGAAGGACGGAGTTGCTGGATTTGTTGATTTATGGTTGGTTGGTTGTGTCGTGCATTGAGATTGCATTTACATGGTGCATGCACGTGCATTTTATTTAAATTGAGAAAATCATGTTTTATTGGCGTAAATGGATTTTGGGGTGCGTGTGTACCACGACCCCAAGCCGGGATGAGGTATTATCTCGGTGGAGCTCATCTGGTCACTCGGGAGCATAATATACTGAGTGACATCCCCTGAGTCAAAGCTCGGCTACGAACGCGCCGGGCGCGAAACTGAGCGACAACGAGAGCTGGGGCTAGTGGATGCTTGGCTACTAACGCGCCGGGCGTGGAACTGGGCATCGCTCTATGCACCGACTCCGTGGCCCTTCACTGGTGAGGGCTAGAGGATGCTTGGCTACGAACGCGCCCCGCGCGCGGAACTGGGCATCGCTCGTTTAGGTGTCATACGCGTGGTAGTTATCCGCGGTGTGACACGGGAGCCAGGGTGTGCGGATGACCCCTAAGGGAGGCCATGGTGCATACGAATTAATGGGTTATTTGGATTGAGTTGTATATGGGCCAAATGGACTTTTGGCGTGACATTTGTAAAGATCATGTTTTTTGGCCAAATGGGATTTTTGGCGTGCGTGGAAAAATACGGTTATATGGGTTTGTGCATTGGCATTCTCTCATGCATATTGTTTGAGTTGTAATATATTTTTATCTAGTGGTGTTTGGATTTTACTTACTTGCGGCACCATTTTTGGTACCGTAGATTTTGGTGCAGGGATCGAGGAGGAGGAGGAGGCTGAGCCCAAGGTTACGGCTTCGCCGGGGTTTTGAGTTGGAGTCTATGCTTTGGAGTTGGCTTTGAAACAATATTTGTATTTGTAATATTTTATTATGTATGATTTGAACAATTTTGTATTAAACTATGAAAAATTTTGGTACTTAGTTATATGTCTTTACTATCCGCTGTGTGTCTCTTCGTGCACTTTTGTTTCTTACACACACTTGGCACTCGTCGATAGGATGGGGACCCGTGTTGTCACCATCCGAACGTCTCGATTTCCCCGTGTCTGTGCGTGGGGATTTGGGGGCGTCATATTCGGCCTATTTTGGTCACCCATTTGTGGGAGCAAATGGGTTTTGGTCTGATCTCGGGGTGAGGCTTTTTACTCCGGACCGACCGAACTACAAATATATATTTTTAAATTTTTTTATAAATTATTTATATTATTTAATATAGTAGTTATATAAGTGAATTATATAATTGTCATCTGAGCTATGACTATTGACAATATAAAATGTTAAATGTATAATTATTAATTAACTAATAGCAATTAACTAATATATAATTATCAATTTTAATAACTTAGACAACTTTTTTTAGGCTATTTTTAAGCCAAAATTGTGCAAATAAAGTTAAACAGTTTTATTACTCAAAATAATAAACATTGTGGGCTTCTTTTATATTAATGAGCTGAAACTATACATTACGGGCTTTTTTGAATACTTCAAGAATGATGGGCATTTTTGTATGATTGGACCACCAGTAGAAACTAGCTCGGATCGATATGGACCAACCTACTATTCATCCGGTATGGTCCACTAGGAGTGATCAATCCAGTCGAGATAAATGATGGATAGAAAGTTTCAATCCATCATCAACCTGGATCGGACCAAACCAATTTACACCCCTTGGAAATATAGTGTGACACTCACCGAGAGAGAGGTAGCGAGCAGTGAAATGGTGCCTGATCTAAGGTCAACAATGGAGCACAACGAGAGAGAGAGAGAGAGAGAGAGAGAGAGATTAGAGCTGTTAGTTCGAAAAGCAAAGGAGTAGAGGAATAATGAGGTCTCAGTGTGGGCGTACCAAGGACCTGGAGTGGTGTGAAGTGCCCGACGACACTTTCTATGCAAGTTGAGGCGACGTGGAGGGGACTGGCAACATGCGGTGGCTTCCCTACATGTAGTGGTGAGGCATGGTGTCAGACAGAGGTGAAATTTCAGCAGTGTGGTGTGGCTATTTCCAATGGTGGAGAAATGAAGGAGGGTGGGCATGGCAGTGGCTTTGTGGCTCACAGTGGGGAACAAATAATCTGTTTTGTTGTAAGGAAACATGGGATGATAGAGGCTTAAGGTGGGCTGGTAGTGCAAGGGCACTGCTATGGAGGACTTTTTGCATTGCATGTGGCTAAGCAGAGGGAGGAGGTTGCATGTGGTGGACGTACATGGGTTGGGCTTCCATGATGGAGAGGACGTGTAGCTGGCATTGGATGGCGACTAGTTTTGGTTGTCCTCAGTGCAGTGACATGCATGGGAGGGGATCTTCAATGGAGTTTAGTGGCAACCATATTCTGGGAAAGAAACGATTGTGTATTCTAACATGTGTGTGTATAGCTGTTGCTAAAAACCCTAGTGAGAAGGAGATGTGCTAGGCGTGGAGACGTGCATGGAATGGGGTCTAATCCTTGTTACTTACAAGTTTGCATTTTTGGGCCCATTTCTAAATATTTAAGCCCACGTCTTGGGTAGTACTGTTTGGACTTAACAAATGGGTTGGGCCAATTAGAGCAGTCCAACAATCTCTTTGGTTTGTCTGTATTTTCATGGATTCAATATTTAATAAATACTAATAGGCCTCAACTAAAATTCTAAAATAATCTAACTCGTCCCATAAAATTTTCAGGTTAATTACCAAATAATTAGATTCCACTTGGTGCCAAAAATATTTCATGGTTTTAACCTAATTATCAATCCCAATAAAGGCCCTTATTCCACCAAAATAACTTTAGACCACGTGATCTATTCAAAATTTCTTGTAAAACTCAAGTGGGCATTCTATACATATTAACCTATAAAAATATTTATAGAACGCGGACTTGGTGTGGGGCCCGGTGTTACAGAGCAAGTATGAGGCGGCCTTTAGAGAGAGTGCTGCTTCTCATGCATCTCAGTCCGTTTGACCATGAGTTTTCAATGGTACTCGTTTGATGCTTTAATTACCTGACTAAGGTTTCTGTTATAGAAATAAAACTGAGTTTTAGGATGGATATAATATCACTATATATTAAGGAACTGTTCTTGATGATCTAATTAAGATATATATATATATATATATATATATATATATAGAATAGAAGATTTGTCTATCGATTAGCTAGCATAGTTTTAAACTGATTTAGAAACCTGTCTTTATATATATATATATATATATATATATATAGATATTCTGGATAAATAAAACCTAACAATTTGCAGCACATATTCTTCTTTTGCATTGGACAAACACAAATCCAAACTCTCACCGAGAAATTTGCTGTTGGCTGAAGAAAGAAACAATGTTGCCTTGGATCAAGTACTGATCAGCGTTTTATTTATGATGGTCCTCTAAAAAGAAACATGAACATTAACCCTTCTCGCACGTGAAGCCCGCCACTTTCTCTGCAAAATTTCTAAGGAGAGAGAAGGAGAACTAAGATTGTCCATAATTAAGTGAACTAAAAGCTCCTAAAATGGTTCTAGTACTCTTTGTTTAAGAAACCGTCAGTGAATGCTCTTTGAAGGAAAATTAGTACTGAAAAAATTGATCTGTCTTTTGTTTCCCCTTTAATGAAGACAGGAAACCAAAGGCTTAAAAGCGTCTGAAATATGTTTGCCAACAAAAGTAAAAGGGAGAAGTGGCACTTTGCTACGTTATAGGGCTTAAGATTTGAGGCTTCTTGTTTTAAAACAATAGCGATATAAAGTAGGACTCAGCTTTTGACTGGTGCCACTGGAGCTGCAGGCCGGCAATTAGAGCTCAATTATTTTCTAGAAGATTCCTATATATTTTCTAGAGTAGTGTGTAATATGAAAAGATGCCCACTCTCACACACATATGAAACACTCTCTCTCTCTCTCTCTCTCTCTCTCTCTCTACTCATGCCCAATTAACACGCGATATAAAAGTATTTAGGGTTTTCGCCTGCTCAAAACTTTAAGAAGCTGATGAGATTTTTGTTTAAATTATATATATTAAGATTCAAAAAGGAATATATTATGGAACCTTTTAAGAACAGACAAAATCTTTTTGCAACAGTTATATTTTCTTAAAAAAAAAACAAAAAAAAGGAATTTTCTTCGATAGGGTTTTTGTGTCTGCAGGGTTACTAACTAGCATGCATATGTGGATTCATGTATAAATACCATTTCTAGGGTTTACCCTATTTTTTTTTCGTCTGTACGGATTGAAGAAGGTGGAGCAAAGTCGAAGTTTTCTTGAGTTCTAAAGTTCGCAAACCATATCCTCTTGTTTCAAGGAGAAGATCATGTTTTTTATCTGTCAAAACAGATAGATATAGAATGGATATGTATTTAAGTCGGAGTTCAAGTTCAAGTTACTGATGGTAAGGTTTTTGATCAAATCAATCATATTGCAACCCAGAGGGTAGAGGAGCTGCTTGATGCTCTGAAACAAGAAAATCTACATGATGAGTGTGAACGAGAACTGCATATAATTAAACCGACTGAAACGTCTCTTTACGTAATTAAGTCTAACTCGCTCTGCGCAAATCCCACTGCCATATACGTGTGGTCCCTTGATCTGTTTCTGAGTGGATGCCTTAAAGAACGTACGTTGGTCCCTCATCTATAAGGTATCTATCCATCTATCTATCTATAGCTATATTGTATCGAAGTAGTCTAGTAGAGCTAGCACACACCACAACTTTGAAGTTTCATTATGTGTACGCTTTTTCTAATTGAAATAATCGCCCTTCTTTAAATGTTGTGCATGTGAAAATCTAGGTAAGTGCAGACCTTAAATTTTCCCCATCCAGATCTAGCTTGAGCATCTGACGGAAAAAAGTGAGAAAAACTTCCTAAAACATTAACCAAGATCAACACAACATTCTATGATTCTTCAATCCATGCTGATCTATATATATATATATATATTGGAATGCAGATAAAGTTATTTGTTCTTGTCTATCAACTACTGTTAGCCTCCTTCTGGCCTATTGTGTGTGGAACGGTCCCCCGGCTTGAATCTAACTACATATCTAATTAGCTAGCTACAGTGTACTACAAAATAATTAAAAATATAAGTTAACTGTAGCTAGCTAGGGAAGACCAACTGGGGCTAGCTGATTTATTAAGGCTGTGATTGTTCAGTACGTGGTATCAACGCTTATATATTAAAAAAGAGAAATGATAGTTATAGTCGTGAATGCATGCGTAAGTGCTGTTTAATTACTTTAAATAAAATAAATAAATACGAAATTTATATATAAAGAAATTAATTTTTTAATAAAAACTACATTCATTTTTAAAGAAACTAGAGGCTTGCATAATTACTGATGTAACTAACATTATTATTGACAAAATTACTACTACTTCTTGGTGTCCGACAACGTACGTGTCACTGTAGATAGTCGCCATGTGGTCGTAAGCAGGCCATTCCTTTTTCTTTTTACATTCCATGCAACATGGAGAGGTTAAATACGGCCAGCATCTTTTTCTTTTCCCAAATTGTTATTTCTTAAAATAATTTTATTCTCTGTAAAGAAATTTTATTTCAACTTTATAAGTTTTACCCGGAGGTCTGCAGCTCACTTATCATCTTTTAAGGAATTCATTGGCACTGTATCATCTCTTCCTAGCTAGCTGGCTCCCCGGCCATTTCTGCTGAACAACCAAGAGCCAGGAGTACTCGATCATCGATTTAGCTGAAATTTTGTTTTCCTGATGTAAGTTCTTCTCAGTATCGATCCTTTGTCTCGGGCTATAAAGTATTAAGGTGGCCGGGGATTCCTGAATATTGTAGCGTGTTTTCAGCCCAAGTATAATTTAGTCCATATTCATCTTCTGATCTTGACTACTTAAAAGCTTCACATAACAAGATGATATATTAGCTTGAAAAAATATAGGTTCCATTTGCCCTAGATTCTGTTTTTTAATTTTTTTTTGGGTCGAGAAAGCCCGGCAAGTATGCCCTAGATTGAATTCACTGCGACTCATTTAGTTTTCTTTATCGATACTCTTGAAGGAGGTACTAGACAATTCGGCCTAAAACATTTTTGTTTTTTCCGAAGAAACTTGTTTCTAACCTTTCTATATTTCCTGGTTTTGTTTCTTTTATAGAAATGAAAATCCAGTTAAACATTAATAAATATATAGCAAGATATATTTAATTAGTTGCCACAATTTTGAAATTGTTGAATGACGAGAAATTCCCTCTAGTACTGATCTTAATCTGCCGTAGTTAGTAATGTATATATAGATCATTTGCAAAATCAGAAAAGAGGAAGCTCAATTATATATACTAATTAGATGATATTGATCATGATCAGTTGTATTATTTGTTTAGTTGATCTTGCAGCTAGCTCATTAATGATCATGAGTGCGGTAAGATGATCTCAAATTCAAGAGAAAAAGATATTCAAGCCCAGCAAGAGGGTGGAAGCCGCAATGATATTGGAAAGTTGTCTAAGGTGGGAGCGTCGTCTAGTTCAAGGCAATGGTCAGCAGGATTTAGAAATCCAAGGATTGTGCGTGTGTCGCGTTCTTTCGGAGGAAAAGATAGGCATAGCAAAGTTTGTACCATAAGGGGATTGAGGGACAGACGGATTAGGCTTTCAGTACCCACAGCAATTCAGTTGTACGATCTTCAGGATAGGCTCGGGCTTAGTCAGCCTAGCAAGGTGGTAGATTGGTTGCTTGATGCCACTAAATTTGACATCGATAAGCTCCCACCACTCCCAATTCCACAGGGATTCGGTCAATTTCATCATCAACTTTCTCATCATGAATCAAATGTCTCTCCCTCTTCTTTTGCCCCTAATTTATTTGATGCAAATTCTAGTACATTTATAAGGGACGGGGAAGATCAAAGAAAAACGTCCGTGATGGCAGCGAAAACGAAGGATTGGGATCATATGGATTCTGCATTGAAACTAAAAAGCAAAGAATTTGAAAGATCAGGATCACTACTACTAGATCATGTTGGTGATAAAGGCAAGTGGATCAAAACAAATCATGAAGAAGATGAGATTCAGTATGGAATTGGTACTACTACTACTGGCTATGGTGCACAGATTTCAGCACATAATTTTTTCCCAATGTCCAATCATACTTCCTTACCTAGCTTGCTAAACAATGCCATGGCCTACAATTCATACTATCAGTCTGATCAGCCTTCTGCATTATCTCTATCTCAGTTTGGAGGCCATGGATCATTATTTCCGTCTCAAATAGATCATCATCCACATGGTACAAGCACTACCATGCCACTTCCATCCGGGTCTCAGTTATTTTTCTGTCCATCTTCAACAACACCAGCACTTTTCACTCCATTTCCTTCCTATATCACCACCCCAATAGAGAGTGACCCAAGACAATTCAGCCATATCCAATTGTTGAACTCAAGTTCACAGCATCACGTCCTACCTCACCCTCTTATTTCTTCATTCCATTCAGTTGGCTCTCCTTTGAAACCCTTTCCAGCAAATGAGAATCCCAAGCTGCAACTTCCTCAATCACATGAAAGCAAACTGGATTAAATATTAGGGTAACAGCAGAAGCAGTACTGGTTCTTGTTGATACTCCTGGTGATTAATTTCTTGCTCAGTCTCATTCGAGTACTCATCATCATTATGGATGTCATGTGTTAGGATATCGGCATGACACGATCGATTTCCAAGATGGATGTATGCGCGCATGTCTCAACTCCTCGATCGATCGATTATTACAATACAAGTAAGACACTAAAAAAAATTTCCATCTATTTTTTGCATTTATAAGCTACGTACGTACGATTTGCAGGAATTCGTGATGTCACAATATTACATGCACGTTTGTAAGGATTGTGCTATACAATACTACTGCATACTTGTGATTTGATTACTTAGAATATTTGTATTCAGTGTTGACCTGTAAACTCATGAACTTTATTGGTTATAGCAGTCATTTAAATTTCATGACTATGATCACCTGCATATATAGGTACTACTCCGTACTTATAAACTAGTCAATATCTGGTATAATATTCTAAGAACCTCATCTTTACATTCTTTATTTTTTCATTAGCTAGCTAGGATTGCAAATATTCTAGCGCGCCGTGGAGTTGTAGCCATGATTCTCAGGGAGTTCGGGGACTTTTTATTTTTAATTTTCATTTAGAGGAGACTGTTAGGAGGAATTGTGTGATCTGTTAAAACTTTAGATCACGAGGCCGTATGCCCCCAGCCAGCGCGGCCCCCTCCCTCTGTCATGACTGAACTACTGATCACATTCTAAATACCAAGCTGGTAACTGGTTATTATTTTGCCGCCATGCAGCATGAAATGAAACCAAACTCAAATTTACATTATATAGCCTTTTATATATATATATATATATGAAAACGAAAAAACACGAAAATATATGTGTATATAATATATTTATGTCCATCTTTTTTTTTTTTTTAATTGTCACCGGATTTCAAAAATAAAGTATTGACTAATTTTGGGCATTTAGCCCTTGGTAAGGAATTTTTTGGATTGAGAAATGATCTCAACTCAACTCATCTTATCTCATCATTACAAATTTTTCAAATTCACACACAAAATATAATAAACATTTCAACATTTTCAAATCCAAATTCAAGCTTTTCAAATCCCAAAACAAATAATAACAATATTTTGTTTAACTTTTATTTTTCATCTAAGACCACTCAACTAATCTCATCTCTAAATCCAAATCAGGATATTCAGCTTACACAACTCATCCTAGGACCAGTACTACTACAGCACTTCTTGGGGCCTATGCCTATCTTTCTATCTATTAATTATAACATCAAGAACTAATTAGTGTATTTTACTTAATTTGGCACTCTTTTTATTATATATATATATATTTATTTATTTATTTATTTCAGCTTACTCCTTGCATGCATGTATATATTGTAAATGGATCTACCAAAAATTTTGTTTTATTTTTCCAAATCATTAATTCTTAAAGAAAGTTTATACAAAAAGGTTTTCAAATCATTAATTATTTGTGTAAACTTTTGAATACCCATTATTCCCAAAATGAATATTAAAGATATAGTAGAGCTCGAAGTACTTAGTACTACATATACTATTATTTAAATAACACTTCAAAATATCATGAATTGTCTTAAAGAGTTAAGGCTTTGATCTTTAGACTTTAAAAAACTGTTCAGTACTTACCAGAAAAATTCATGTGTTCTTTCCAATCATGTGTGAGTAACCACCAAAGAAAGTCTAGGACGTTAATTCGTTTTTCAACCCAAAATTAAAATGATTTTGTTAGCGGGGGGAAAGGGAAGTAATTAAATCAAACATTATCATTTCTAAAAAACTAAAAAATAAAAAATAAACATTTTTTACAAAGAGTTATGCTATCATGTACAAGCATTTTTGTATAATCTATATGCATTCTACTGATGTGATTGACCAAAACAGTTTAACATATATATCTAAACAATTAGTAGTACTTAATGGAAAGAATATGCGAAATTATTAATCCATATAATTAGAAAGCAGCATATAACAAACATAGGCCAAAAGTATATTAAAACCATGTTAATTACTTTTTTAAGAATGTTAATTACTTAATACTATAATTAACTAACAGTAGTTTTCTAATGCAAATTAAAATTCAGCGTATTGGATCAGAACGCACTTTAATTTACTGTATCATGGGCAAGAAACTAAAAAATAAAAAAATGGAAGAAGAAACAAGTACTCTTAATTGAATATATATATATATATATATATATATGTATATAACACACCAATAAGAGTAGTGCTAAACAAAGAGATCAACTCGAAATGAGAAATGTTTTAGGAATAAAAAGATTTCACAAAAGTAAATCTACAAACTGATATAATTAGACATAGTACGTTAGATTGTAAAATTATTTTTATTGTAAACTAAGTAGATCTAACCTATAATATGAAGCTATACTAATTTATATATTTATTTTTGTGGAATCTTTTTATAGATGTAGCACTTCTGATCACTCGAAATTATATAAATTATATGCTAGCTATCTAGTAATTAAGGGTCATGCTTTAGATAATTGGGTGCATATTATATACATATCGACATGGCTTAATTTGTTGTTGTTAGAATATTGATCAGCTTATCCGTGATCAACTTGTTCATGATCAAGTCGATAATATTCAATAGTATCCCTAACACATTCAATAGTGTGTGTGTGTGTATATATATATATATATATATATATATATATATATGCATGTTAGTGCATCATTTGATCTCAACGTACGGATACAAAATAATTATGTCCTCATCATCAAAAAACTTTAGGGAGCTGCATGGGCTACAGTACTTAATAAAAGCAAAATTTCATAGTTCAGCTTGTACGTAGGCTTAGTGCGAGTACTCCAACTTAATAATTACTTCCCTGCTAGCTTTATAATTATCGTATTTATTACTACTTATGATGCCTAAAATTTCATCACAATTAAACCGGTTCTGATTGTAAGGATCATACCGGGGCTTAAAGTACTTAATTGCCAGTCTCCAGCCGGCCTTAAATATATATTAATTAGTACTCAGACTTGAACACAAGACTTCTCACTATATATATATATATGAATAATGAGAATCGAATTAGTAGATATCAAATTAAGGTGAATGCAATGGAGTGATCCGAAGAAATAGGGTAATTCTTTTTCTCTCTCCTAAGAAAGTTCTCTCTCATTTCCGTAAACCCATCGCCACCTGCAAGACTTCGATCTGTTTGCTGGGGGAGGGGGGGTTGGAGCTTCGGCTCCACCTCCCTCCCTCTCCAGCCTCAGTCTCTGCATAGACCTTTTTTTTTTGTCCTTTTTTTCATTAGCTTTTACTCGTTAGCATTCAAACTAGTTAATCTGTTGCTTTCTGGCGAGCAAGGTCTGACATGCACCCCGCCATCAGCCTCCTCAAGCGCCAATCTTCAAGATGGTAGAAGAAATCTGTCCATACGAGCAGCGCATATGCCTCATGCGAGGTTTATGCCATGCGTGAGTTTCACTTGCTGCCACACCTAGGGAAGCTTCCTACTGCCACACATGGCACCGTCAAGATTAGCAGCGTTGAATCTTCCTATTCTGACTTTCCACTCCTTTCAAGTTATGGCGTGTGTCCTGCACGGGCAGCCACAGCAAGTGCTGGCTCCTCGCCTGCGATTTGTCTCAATTCTTGAGTGTTTTCCTATGTTTTTGCTTTCCCTAACCAAGAATCAAGTGAAAGTGGATGTTCCTTCCAGCCAGTCCAAACTAACACGTTGTAGCACACAACCCTTTACGGCGGCTTCTAGCTACAGCTTTATATTCTATTTAGCAGACTACTTTAAAACCGTCACCAAGCTATCTCCCATTGTGGGAAATGGGTGGGAGTTATTCTTTTGGCTCCAGAACACACATTTTCTTTTTCTTTTTTGTGTTGTAATATGTTAGTTTTGGGAAGATTGCAAGAGACTCCCCCCCAAACTTTTATCTTGTAACTACTGGTTTATTTATAAATATCTTATTTTGTTGAGATAAAAAAGAATGCAATGGATCAAGTGATCTGGAGTTCGCAAAGGGTCGTGCTATGTACCGGTCTATGAAATTGGTATACCGTATGGATAAAGTTTAATGCTGGCAAACTCACATTTTGGAGATTGATAATAGAAAAAGGTGCCCCATAATATTCCTGTTCATTGGGGTCGATTATTGTTCGGATCGGTTTCAAATCTGTATATAAGCAGGTTGATACGGTGTGTAGATATTAAAACTTTTGTACCCACCCGTACCCGAGTATAGGTACGCATGTACTGGATTTTTAAAATTAATTATACGGGTACGAGTACTATAGAATCCGGCCAGCACCCACAATTGGTCTTTAGTTTTTTAAAAAATGACATTATTTAATTCCTAATGTCTTAAGGCACTTACCTATAATTAATTTTTTTAGGGTTTGGGAATTTATTTTCAAATAAATTGCTCGGAAACTCGAAGCATTCAACCCAGTAAAAGAACCCCTCAAATCGAATTTACTCGATGGAAAATGGCAGATTATATATATACACTACTTAGTTCAAAATCATCAATTTTGCCGATCCAGGTGAATATATACTCCATTGTTATTGCTTTAATTAAAATGTCTTCGTGCTGAGGCTCAGCATTCTTTTGCAACCTGATCTACACCGTATTTTATATATTGATTTTTTTTTTTAGTTTATAATTACTCCTTGAGTTTACTGTGCATTTCTCATTTATCAACATTTTATACTTGTAATTTTATGTATAATTCCGGGTCATTGTGTTATTTATAGATTTTTCTTGCTGGAAACTCGAAGAAGTTTGGTGGTTGTGACAATTGTTGACAGGCCAACTTGCCAAGCAATTGAGAGAGAGCCTACGAGTGGATCCTGTTGCCTTTTGTACAAGTTTTCATTTGGTACAAAAATCATTCGAAAGGAATACATGTATATATGTTTTTTCATTGTATATATATAAGAGGAATATTTCAACATTTACGCAAAATTTATACTATTTGAATGTGAATACAAAAGAAACAGTACTGGGTACTTGAATGAATGCTTAATTAAACAATTAATTGTTGGGACAATAGGTTCAATTCAACATGTTCAAATGTACTCAAACAAATCTATTAATAAAATGAATAGTGTTGTACCTACACAAAAATCTTTCAAGAACAAACTTACACGATAATATAATTTGTTGTGATTAGTTAAACCTATGTTACAATAAAATGAAACTTATAATCAAATGTATTGTGAAGCCCTAATCACAACTTAGCCCCACCCCCTTAGAGATCTAGGCAGCCCACCAATAAAACAACATCGTTTTGGTCCCCTAAAAACAACATAACGATATTTTCATCCCTCCCCTCTCTCTCTCTCTCTCTTCCCTTATTCTCCTCGTGAGCAATAACACCTCTCTCTCCAGCCCAATCTTCCATCCCTCACCTCTCCATTTCTTAATCTCACTTCTCCCTCTCACACACTCTCTCTCTTCTCTCTTTCCCTCATTGTTTATCTCTTTCTCTCTCTTCTACGATTTTTGGATACATCACACCACCTCCATTCCTCAACAGCTGTTTCGTTCTCCTACTCCATCTGGGTCTCGCTCTCCCTTAGTCTCTTCTTGGTCTCTATCTCTCATCTCTTCATCGCTGCCACTCATTACACATGCATGGGTTGCACATTGCCACCATTGTCAGTAATCTTCTCTCCCTACCTGCCACACCCTCTATTTTAAGCTCTCTCTTTCTATCCTCTCTATCTCTCTATTTCATCACCGTTCTAGCAACTGCTACAACCACCCTCAATGCCTCGACCTCATACCTCATTGGTCAAAATCTTTCAGCCCTCTCTCTCTAACTTGAAAACCCCAAACCCATTTTGGATTCAACCCTAGCCACTGCTGCCTCCCCGCTATGCCACATCCATCCAACGTTAGTTGTGGCATGCTCCTCCCTCTTAGGTCTTTGTCTACCCCATGTTCCATTTTTCACGCAATCTCTCTCTCTTCCTCCTTCTTTGTCACCATCATTCTCTATCTCTCCCTCTTTGTCAAAATTTCAGGCCATTGGCCACCCCCATCATCTCTCATTGGCATAGTTCACCTCCCTTTGGTATCTCTCACTTTCCCTCATTCCCCCTCAATCTCTGTCACTCTCTCTCTCCCTCTCAATCTCCTTATCTCTATCACACCTCTCTCTCTCTCTTTCTCTACCTCTCGGTATCCTCAGTGTGGCACTTTGTTCCCTAGTAAATAGCCAGGCATGATCTATGGTCCCAGGGATGCTAGCTGGTCTGCAACACCCCAATCGTTACTATAAGGTCTAGGCACATTATCATGGATCGAATATACAGTAAGTAAAATTAGTCATAGTCGGAATAAGTAAAGGTTTAGTCAAAGTGTGACGCCCCCAAATTCCGCTTGGGATTGAACGGACATTTGAAGCATCGAGACATGCAATACAAGGTTACCTGCCACCGTTCATGACATATAAGATGCAATGTTCCTAACATGCATTTAGCATTATGTAATATTCGCAGCGGATAATCTTTTTCTTTAGCAATACTATGCACCAAACTAAATATATCCCAAATACTTGAAACATAATTCATACATAAAGGCATACTAAAAAGCCGTGATCATCACACTAGTCCAAAATGGTTGTGATCAAAAGAATACTTGAGATACAACTCCAAAAGTACAAGTATTAACCTAAGTTAAATACTATACCATCATCAACATCGCACCGTGGCCTAGTCGACCGTATTCAGTTGGTCAGATTCCAATTCTCCTTTGGGTCCTGTAACAAGATCTACCATTCGGGGGGAATGGTAGTTGGGACTACCACAGTGAGATTTGATTACAAATCTCAGTAAGTTAACATAAAACTCACACACAGGTTAAAGATGCATGCATGGCAGTAAAAGCATAAATGCATAAGTAAAGTCGTACATAAGCATAGCATAACTTGACATATAACATGACATAACCAGAACTTAAACGTGAACTGAACTTGACTTAACATGACATGAACTTGAGTTTAAAACATAACATGGACTTGAAATGTAGCATGAACGTAAACATGCATAACATAAATATGAACTTGAAAATAACATAAACTTGAACATATCATGACATAAACGTGAACTTGAGACATACTGTAAACGTGAACTTAACATGATGTGAACATGAACTTGGAACATAACTTGATCATGAACATAACATGTACGTGTACATAACAAAACATGAACTTGATCTGAAACTTGACTTATCATGCACTTGATCTGAAACTTGACTTAATACGTACTCCACAGTTGTTGTGGCCCCACGTATTCTACGTGTCACAATTGCTGTGTCTCACGTAGTGTATGCTCCACAGTTGTTGTGGCCCCATACTTCATGCTCCACAGTTGTTGTGGCCCCATGAATACACGTAACATAAAATATAATACGTACTCCACAGTTGTTGTGGCCCCACGTATACACGTAACATAAAATATAATACGTACTCCACAGTTGTTGTGGCCCCACGTATACACGTAACATAAAATATAATACGTACTCCACAGTTGTTGTGGCCCCACGTATACACGTAACATAAAATATAATACGTACTCCACAGTTGTTGTGGCCCCACGTATACACGTAACATAAAATATAATACGTACTCCACAGTTGTTGTGGCCCCACGTATACACGTAACATAAAATATAATACGTACTCCACAGTTGTTGTGGCCCCACGTATACACGTAACATAAAATATAATACGTACTCCACAGTTGTTGTGGCCCCACGTATACACGTAACATAAAATATAATACGTACTCCACAGTTGTTGTGGCCCCACGTATACACGTAACATAAAATATAATACGTACTCCACAGTTGTTGTGGCCCCACGTATACACGTAACATAAAAAATAATACGTACTCCACAGTTGTTGTGGCCCCACGTATACACGTAACATAAAAATATAATACGTACTCCACAGTTGTTGTGGCCCCACGTATATACGTAACATTAAATATAATACGTACTCCACAGTTGTTGTGGCCCCACGTATTCACGTAACATAAAATATAATACGTACTCCACAGTTGTTGTGGCCCCACGTATTATACGTAACATAACATGTCTTATCTTTCTTAATGCATGAGATATTAATTAATATCATATACTTTTCTAACATGGCGTATACTTGTAAATGGCACAATATGATTTAATCATAACATTTCATGGCATACTTAACATGGCATACTTATAACATACATCATTGTATGACAGAAAAGATTATGTAACAGATAATTATTCATGAGAGATTAAATCATACGTAGCAGATAAACATGTAATGACATAGCATGACATGGCATATACGATAACATACATACATAAATTGTAGTTCTCTTACCCATCACACATACACAATAAACTGATAGTAAGTTAGAGGCTAACTTACCTCGATCGTCGCGTTCTATGAGAATAGAGCGCGAGACACGAGGAACTGCACAACAGCTGGAAGAGGAACACTCAAGTCCTTAAGATTTTCACTTCTGAACTCAATTGCCATATTGTAAGCACTTGCAACACCACGGCCAACTTGAGGTTTCACTATACTCGGAAGAGATAAATTGACTTCAGAAAGCCTTTGCACTAAAACAAGTTCATTAAAATTATCAATAACAACCAAACAAACAACTCATTTCTCAATCCATATACTCTTAGCCATAGTCAACCACAAGATGACACCAGTCATCCCGGACTATAATCCATATCATCACTGCTTCGGGACACTGTCATACAGTTTCCCAACATTACACCATACGCTCCACACTTCTCTGCTACGCCATCCAACCCTTCGTGACACGCCATCCGGTGTATCACGACTTAGTACAGAGTACACTCACGTGAACTCTCTTCCATTCACACTACAAAACCCATCACTGCGATACACGTCTCACGGTGCATCGCTACGCGACACGGAGTACGCGCTACGCGTACTTCCTTCGCTACAACACTCATCAACACGATGCACATCACACGATGCATCGCCATACCACACGGAGTACACTACATGCGTACTCCCTTCCTTCTACGACCCACATCACTACAGCGCACGTCGCGCGGCGCGTCGCTGCATTACACAGAATACGCTACACGCGTATTCTCTTCACACAACCCGCCGTATCACATCTACGGCATCCATCTCACGCCTATACTTCACAGCACAGTCCACAAAACTACAAAATCAAGCCTAACACTTCACAACCACACTTCGTTTCACAACTACGCAGCGAACTCCACAAACACTAACTACACAGTCTACAGCCAACCAAATCAACTATGTTAAACATAAATAACTAAAGATAGAGGGTTATACCATCGACGGGATAACCCGTGCGTCGCTCGCTGCTCGTCACGAACATGCGTCGGAGGAGCATACGTGGCGGTACGGTGTCTGTCCACCACATAAAGTGGTAGTTTGGGCTTGAGAAAGGCTAGGCGTGGTCTTGGAAGACTCACGGTCGCCTTGTGATGGTCAAAGGTGGCGGAGCACGGCGGCATCACGCCGTGAACAGTAACTCCGAACGGTGAGCGGAGGAGACGCGAGGTAGCGAAAAGCCATAGAACTTCATGGAAAGCTAGGGAAAGGTAGAGGAACATGTGGTGGAGCTGTGGTGGCGAGGTGGTGGTCGGACGGTGGCTAACGGCGGCAGATCGGCCGTTTGAAACCATTTTTGGCCTTGGAGAGTGCGGGAGAGTGTGAGCTCTACGAAGCTCCGTTGGCCATGAAATTTCTTGGAGAGGTTCATGAGGATGAGAGGAACAAGATGGTGGTGGTGAAACACCACGGGTGGCCGTGTACGGCGGCGCACGGTGGTGCAACCGAACGGGTGTTTTGAGAAACCCATATGAGAAAAAGTGAGAGTTTGGGAAAAAGAAAGACATGGGGAGGAAGCCCTTGATGTGGTGAATCCAATGGTGGTGCTTGGTGGCTGATTTGGCCGTGTATGGTGGTCCAAAATGGTGAAAAGCCTTAAAAACCCATTTGTTTGGAGGCGAGAGTGGCGGCTAACCGTGGCTCGGATGGAGGTGAAACTTGGAGGGGATGTTCACCGGTGAGAGGGGAAGAAATCTGGGTGGGTGGTGTAGTCCACGCCGCCGGCGAGCGGCGGTTCTGGGCGGAGAAAGAAATCGGCAACAGGGGAGAAAACAGGGCAGGGGCAGCAACTTCCGGGGGCTCTCGGCGACTAACGGCTGGTCCGATGGCTCTGAAAATTGGTGTGTATGAACTATGGTGAAAGGGGAAGAGAATGGCGGGGGTGGTGTACGACACCTCCACCGGACGGCGGAGAAACGGGCGGTCAAAGGGGCGGCGACGGTAATGAGACAAGAAGGAAGAGCACGGGAAGAGAGAGAGAATTGGTGGCCGGCGTTGCACACCTCCGGTGCAGATGTGTTCGCCGGTGAGGGAGGGACATGCCGGAGGTGGAGGTGAGGCACGGCGGCCGGAGGTGGCGCCGGTAGGAAGCTAGAACCGATCAGCTATGGTGGAAGGGTGTAAGTCGACCATGGAGAGAAGGAGAGGAAAGAGAAGAAAAAAAAAGAAAAAAGGAAAAATGAAGGAAAAAGGGTAGGAGCCTAGGTAATAAACTTCAATCCTACGTTTTGGGATCCTCAAATAATTCAACGGTGAATTAAAACACTGATTAAAAACGCGTAAATGTTTTATTTTAAATAAAACACTTTAAATAAAACACCACGATGAATTAAGGTAGAATATTATTTTATAAACTAAAATTTATAAAATAATATTTCCTCATCATTATATAAAATGATAAAGTACCGTTAATTAATCGAAGATGATAAAACCAATTAATTTAAATAAGAGTTTTCAACGTAAAATTAAACATCTTAATATCTTAAAACAACTAAAATATTTAATCTAAGTAATTATCCACAATTATAATATTTTCAGAGCTCATTAAATTATTATAATTGTGCTACTTTAAAAACAAGTTTATCTAATACTTTGAAATTCGATGGATAAGATCCGGGAAAACGCCATCGAGGTACAACGCTTAGGATAAAACTGTTCATGATTTTACAACTGTCGGTGAAGAACAAATTACGTGATTTACGGAAAAAATAATCTATTCGCGTGATTCCAGATGAGGGTAAAGACGAGAGAGATGTGATTGCTGTCGGGAAAGAATCCAAAACTGATAATTTTAGCGGGCTGTTACACAAAGACTAAATGCTAACTGTACCAGAGGTCTAAACCGATAAGAGGTTCATCTATTAGTAATAATAATACCCATATGTCATTGTTATTTTCCAAGTAATATTATAGACCACCAATTTTTCATTGCTTACATCCAAGTACAACAAGCCGAACATGGTTTGTAGCATGACTAAAAAGAACATATTAACAAAATACAAATAATTAAGAACAGAGATAGGCCTCCATTTCTATGACTCAGGCATGATAGGTCCTTCTTCTTCGGGAAACTCTGCTTGGGCTATATATGCATCAAGATCTACGACAAAACCACAGGTGGGACCACCATAGTGAGATTTCTAAGAAATCTCATATGTGACGCTCTCAACCTCTGCCTGGGATGTGGCGGTGATTGAAGGGTTAGGATATGCAACACAAGATTACATACATTTCGTTCATGACAGTTAACATGTAATGCACCTAGCATGCTTCTAATAGTTTGCGCAAGGATACCTCCACTCTTCTCATATGGCTCATGGGGTAGGTTCTCTAGGCAGATCCTAGGCCTGCAAGCGGGTAGTGATGCGGACCGAGATAGGCTTTAATGTCTTGCTCAGGCCCAATCTGAGGAAGGGGTGGAAATCCCCCTCCAATATCTATTGTTAACACTTATTGAAAAGAAGTGTACTTGCAAGTGAGGAAACATGGAAAATGCTATGAATACCTCTGTATTTCGCAGGCAACAAAATCCGATACGCCTTCGGGCTGACTTTTTTCATTACTTGGTATGTGGTCCAATATATCTTGGGCTCAACTTCCCCTTTAGCCCAAATATCTTAACATCTTTCATTGGGGACACCTTAAGGTATACCCAATCACCCTCTTTGAAGGTTAAGTCCCTCCTCCTACTGTTGGCATAACTTTTTTGCCTATTTTGGACCATAGCCATCTTTATTCGTATGAGTTTAACTTGTTTCGTCATTTCCTAAATATTCTCCGGTCCAAGTAGCTGGGCCTCTCCTACTTCATCCCAACATATAGCTGACCTATACTTTCATCTATAAAGCACCTTATAAGAGGACATCTAGATAGTCCTCTAATAGCTATTTTGTAAGCAAATTTGATGATTGGCACGTGCTGCTCCCAGGGTCCCTTGAAGTCTAGTATGCACAACCTCATCATATCCTCCAAGGTTTGGATGGTCCTTCCCGATTGTTCATTCATTTGAGGGTGGTAGGTACTACTAAACTTTAGTTTCATGCCCATCGCTTTTTGTTAACTCCACCAAAAGTGAAATGTAAACTTAGGGTCCTAGTTTGATAGTATAGTCTTAGAGACTCCCTGTAACCTCACTAGTTCCCTTATGTACAATTGAGTGAGTTTACTCATTGTCTTCATGGTAGTGATCGGTAAGAAGTGAGTACTCATGGTTAATCGGTCCACTGCTACCCATATTGTATCCTTATCCATAAAAGTTCGGGGTAACATAACTACGAAATCCATAGTGATATCTTCTCGTTTCCATTCGAAAATGGGTAAAGATTGCAAGTTTCTCACCAATTGTTGATACTCCTCCTTTACTCACTTACACGTATCACATTTTTTGATGAAGTGGGCAATGTTCCTCTTCATCCCTTCCCACCAATATTCCTTTTTGAGATCTCAGTATATTTTTGTTCCTCTCGGATGCATGGCGTATGGTGAGAATGAGCTTTTGCCAAGATTCCTTGAGAAAAATATATATTATAAATATAATTGAAATAATTAGATTTATTCCTCCCATAACCTTTTTATTTAATTATTAAATCATATGTCCTTAACAAAATTGTATATCATCAAAACAAATCTGTCAAGGACAAGATTAATTTATTTAACGAACTAAAAAATATCGTCATGTCACGAAATAAGATAAAATTACCACGTATGCATTTAGGCTTCTAAATATTATATAAATTATTTAATGAATTATAATACTAAATATAGTCATGAGTTGTGTAAAATACTGTGCACTCATTTTGAAAAAAAGAAAGAAAGTATTATTAAAAAAATAATTTTTTTTTCATGTAAATCTTATATTTAGAAAATAAACAAGTTCGTAGTGCCTATGCACTCTATAACTATAAATATTATTTTTCTTGTTTAAATTAATATGTCGTTTGTTTTTAATCACGTAATAATGTATAAAAAAATATTAGGGAAATGCTAACCTATACGGTACTGAGGTGGCATCATTTTTTTTTTTTTTTATCTCAAAAATAACTTCCTTGAAATTACATTTTACACATCTGATCTCCTTAAGTAAACATGATCTCTCTCGTGCATATTTAATTCTCCCCCCTCTCGCATATCATGTGTCTCTTTTTCTCTAGATCTTGCACATGCTGTCCTTTAACTTTTTCTCTTTTTGGCATCTCTTTAATTACCTCTCTCTTGGCGTCAAAATCAGGTTCTCTTTTTGTTTAATTCGAACCTTAAAAAGCAAGCACGTACACAGTACGTCAAAACGGCCAAGAATTTATATATTCATATATCACCGTAGAAAAATACTATCTGTAGACCTTTTTTAAAGACGTGAGTTTTGCAGGAAAAAATATTTATTTAGTTTTTGTAGGAAAATTAAATGGTCAAATATAAATATTTGTTGCCAACTTTTTCTCATAACGTGAGTTTTGCAGCAGAAAGTAATTAATTGCTACCAAATCAAATTCGCGGGAAAGAATTTTGTATAAAAAATCACTATTTATTGCAGCTAGAACACTAACATTTAGAAGATCGATGATTTTTCTGAATTTTCTCTTTCTTCTTCATGTATTGATCATGAATATGGTGGGTGTTCCATGGCTGGCCATATAGCTTGGTCAAGCCATATAGCTAATTGGTCAAAAGTTAATGCAACTTGACCAATCGATTAGCTGCTGAAACTTGGTCAAAAGTTGCAACTTCCACCGTCCATGCTAATTGTTGATAGATACTAGCTGCTGGAGCATCCCATTGTCAAGATTTGTGGCTGCTTGTCCTTTGAAGCCTCACATGTAAAAGGAGATCATTTCCAATACAATATGCCATGAGGGAAAAAGCACAAGAAAGGCCGAATTAAGAAGAGCTAAAAAGATAAAGAAATAGAAAACTAGGCTGAGCTTTGAGAAATATAAGAGAGTTGAGTTGAGTGGAGTGTGATCCTCTCCCTCTGTAATATTTGTGTTTCACTATTTAATAATATTGAAGCTCTCTCTCTCTGTGAATATAGGAAGTTACCAAATCACGTTAAATTCTTGGTGTCACTATGTGCCTTTAGTGTGTCTTGAATTCTGCTGTGCAAATATCATATTTCTTTGATACTGCCTCTGGATCACTACGATTTTCCCAACAATATAGAAGGTATATTTGGTGCCAAAATAAAGCGCGCAATTAAAATGGATCTGGCAATTCTATTAATCTAATTAATATAATGGGTTGTTGATCATGTTAGCACCAATTTAATTAATTAGATAGCTAGGGACGACAAAATCTAAAATTCCTCCCTGTAAATTACTCATTATTCAGGAAGCTGGATTACTTTTTTCGATCATGCAAGTAGGAAAAAGGTCCCAATTAAATAATTCAATTTCTAGCAGTGTAATTTTTAAGCCATCGCCATTCCCAATTTCCCATCAGTAAGAAGTTAACTCAACCAGGCCCATTGTACATATCTTGCAGACAAAAACAAGATCAAGATTAATGTTGTTATTAATTAGGAAAATAGATTAGTAATAAAAATCCATTAATTCATCTCTCAGAAAATTGTTTACAGGTAAATAATTGATCATCTAGACTGATATAATCCTTGATGTGTCTAATTTTCTTTCTGAATTTGTTTTGGATAAGTCAGAATTTATTAGCAACATATCATGTAACAGCAATTCTTTTAGATCAATGATAAAATATATATAATACATTTTAGTACTATTTTTTTACGACTCTGTTTTAAATAGATGAATTATCTAAAATTTGAAATTACAAAAATCATACAGCTTTTTGACAAAATGAGGCAATTATATTAGTTAATTAGCTGTATGAAGTATCATTATTCACTATATTATTCACTGTATACGTTAAACACATCGGAAATAAGTGTTGAGTTGTCATATCCGTACTTCTAATTATTTTCTATATATATTATCCTGCATCACTTTTTAAAAATATTTATAACGTACGGTTGCACAGCTAAGCGCCATATTTAGAATATTTTAATATATTTATAAATACTATATTTTATTAAATTTCGAGAATGAGAAAAAAATTAAATAAAAAAAATTATAAAGATAAAAAATTGTTAATTTGAATATAATTTTTATTTTAAAATTTAAAAAAGTGGTATTGTTTTTTATATTTTATTTATAAATTTGGTAAAATTGTAATAATCACGTAATGGTTCGGTAAAAAAATTTAAAAATTTAAAATTAAAATATATTTTATATTTAAGTGGTGTTCGGGATTGAAATATATTAGAATAGTTTAGAATAGTTGTTTTTCTAAACAGAGTACCCTAATTCTCTTAAATCTAGGTATTTTTGTTAATTAGGTGCAGTGATCTTATTTACCTCCATTTTGACGCACAAAATCTGATCGAATATACAACACTCCACAAATTAATAGTTAATTTAATTGGAAGGGGAATTGTCACGAGTACTAGGTATGTGATAATTGTACGTAGGTACGCAATTTAGACTGCGATGATAGTTTAACCAAAAGGCAATCAATAATTAATTAACTTCCTACATTAATTATTAATAACAATTGGTACCACAATATATATAATGCATACGTACAGCAGTCAAAACATGTGGCAGGTGCCAAAGGTTGAAAACCGAAACGGATCATTAAAATCTCAGCCAAAAAAGTCATGCTTGCTTGCTTGCTTAAACGTCTCGAACCAATGTGGTCATCTTCGATGGCTTTGGGCTCGCTAAAATGCCACTTTCAATTTTGCAGCTCTGTTATCTTCTGCATGCTCTCTCTCTCTCTCGGCGCGCGCTCGTTCATGCTAACCTAATGAGAAAAACGACCAATATGCATGCATGAATTATCTTTAGAATAAAGCTAGTATCCTGCCTGAGCGGTACCGTTCAAGTGTACCGCTCAGGAATTTTTTTTTTTTTAACTTAGTGATTAAGAAAGTAATTTTAAATGTATTGATATATTTTTTTTTTACTTTATGATTAAGAAAGTGATTAAAAAAATATAAAAAAAAACACTGGGTGGTACGCCCAGCGGTACAACACAGACGGCATAGTAACCGCACTCTTATTTTTAGGACTTAACCCTAAAAACCAACAAAGAAAAAATGGCTACATATAGATATATCTATAACTTCTAGGGTAGTGCTATGCTATCCAAATTTACCGACTTGAATGTTCCAGTGTAAATTAAACTTTTTTTTATTTTTTTGAATTTCTTTGTTCGGCTAATACGGAAGTCGTGCTAATTCTATAACTTTACAATTGGCCTACTCTTTTTTAAGAAAGAATAAACATTAAAAAAAAAATAGCACCATAAAGAGCTAGTCCAGAAGTTGAAGGGAGAAAAGCAGTAGAACCTGCAGTTATTATGAGCATGAATAGGACGCAAAATAAAAGAACAGGCAGAGAAAGACAGAATTAGAGGTAGACTGTCGAGTCCTGTGTCACAGGATCCAAGAAGCACTAAATTAAGGACACGCCGACCCTAGCTAGTCGCTGTTGTTGCAGTTGGCTCCTTTAAAGGCAGCATGCATCGAACAGTAAAGCTTAATTTGCTTGGGAATACAGGCAGTACCTGTGGTCCTAATTAAATATACAGCATGAAAATATAATAATAATAATAATAATTGAAGAATAGGACATGCATACACGATAAGATAGTCGCGTGTGCGCACATATAATATTACGAAAAAAAAAAACAAAAAAAAAAAAGGCAAGGCATGCGGTATATAAAGATGTAGCGCGAGGGTGACCCAACTTATTTCTGGGTTTGTAGCGTGGATATGTATATCAGGCGTGCGATCCTAGGTAGTCCTGGAATGAGATCAATGGAATTGGTGGTCCTTTACTAAGACAGCTAATATTAGAGAAGCCCAGGACCATATGTCACTTGCATGGAATTCATGCACTGGAAATTATAAACTATATATTTTTAATGTAAAAATTAGCTAGAATTATAAGACTAAATAATAAGGTTATCTTATCATTATATTTGTAATTTTTGAATAAATAAAAAATAATTATTGACTTTATCCTTAAACAATATTGAGTTTATCTAGAAGTATTAGAATTTATTTAGATAAGTCTTTTATGTCAAAATCGAGTCCATAAGGATATGCATTAATTATCTATAATAGAAACTGAACAGAAATTAGTTACTGCAGAAGACAGTTATCACAAAATGTCAACAATTTGTTTGGAGATATCCTCGCGACAGATTCTATATGTGAGCAGAATCCTATTTTAACTAGAACTCTTTCCAAATTATTTATTTAAGAGATCCTACTGGTTAGAATATGTAAAGATTCAAATCTACATATTTTTTAGAGTACTTTTTAATGTATATTTTGGTGAGAAAATTCCTTAGAGAATTCTCATATGTTTATCTCTCATTGAGTGTGATTGTGCTTCAAGTATGAAGGATTGCTAATTGGATTTCAGCCACTGGAGTTGCAGGAGGAAAGACAATATTTGAAGATCGCCAGAGATTCTGGCTGCTACTGCGGTAGAAAACAAGCAGATCGTTTGTCCGAACAAGTAAGAGAGTCAAGTTGTAAAGGTTTTGTAATTAATGATTACTTGTAATTGATTTTCAAATAATAAAATTGACTTTCTTGGATTTACCTGCCCCGTAGGGTTTTACTTTTAAAGAGTTCTTTAAAGAGTTTTCCTTCGTAACTAATCTTTGTATTATGCAAGTTTGTCTATTTACTTTAAGTATTTGATTCATTTAATAATCATAATATTAAGATCTAACCAAATTGTTTAAGAAATTGTTAATTCGTGGTTTTACAGGGGTATATTTGAAATTTCATATATAGTAAGAAATTAGTTATTTTTATTCAGAATCCAAGCTATTTTGGGAATTAGAATACTTTTTAAATATTATTTTAGGCTTATAATTGGTTGATCCAGTTTGCCTTAAGATTATTTTAGCCTCATGTAGGGCTAAAAACCGATCCCTTCGGTGCGGCTTCGGTTTTTGGACCAAAACGACACCGATAGATGAAATATTCATTGTTCTGGATCGAAACCGATCGATAGGGAGGAAAAGAACCAACCAGAGTTTGATCGGTTAGCACCACTCGGTTAGACGGTTTGAGGATCGGTTTTCACTTTCCATCAACAACCAACAAATCCAAAGATCAGACTCAACAGAATACCATCACATTCACATATCACAGCAACACAACTCAACAAAAAGAAACTTAAATGAACAAAAATTTCATCACTCATAGTCGCCGGAGATCTCACGTAGCGTGAGTCTTAAGAGATGGAGGAGAGGTTGAAAAAATAGAGAAGGCGACACTGTGTGAGTTCATCGATGACAGAGGAGGAAATGGTGGCTACGGCCTACTTGCGAGGCTGTGAGTGCGAGAGTCGAGAGAATAGAGCATTTGAGTATGAGAGAGAAGGTTTGAGAGAGAGAGCAGAGGTAAAGATTCTACGAAGGAGTTAGTGACAACGAAGGAAGAAAAGAGAATGGGGTTTTCTTCGAAGCAAGTGTTTAAAACAAAACAAAGCCGTTTCATAAGGAACGACATTCGTTTTGGAATATATATATATATAATATATAATATAAACTATTTTCCAGTTCAACGGTTTGAGCTAAGGTTGAATGGGGACCAAACCGGCCGATGTCGATTCTTAGTTTATTTTGCAGCTGGCCGACCAGTTCTTCACCAATTTTAGCCAGTTCCTAAATCCGACGGTCAGTCCAACCAATTCCCTATACAGCCTGTACTCCACCACTGGAGTGTACATTTATCCATTTTTCCTTTTCCTACTACTTTAACTTGCTAGGGATAAATATAGCATCATAAACTATAATATTGGACCAATCATGATTGATATGAACTCGCAGGAATTGGAATCCCTTGAACCCACAATCAATTTGAAAACTCACCCAAGAAAGTCAAAATCAAGTCAATGGATGGAAAATATAGACCCATTGAGGAACTTGTTTCAAGAATCCATATTATATTAAAATCTAGACCTGTTAAAAAACTTGTCTTAAGAACCCAGATTGCAAAGGAGAAACACTACAAAGGTTGTGATTTACTTTTGATAAGTTCAAACGTTCAATGAAGAATAAGAGGAGATAAACTTAACTCACAATGAATAAAATTCATCAATTTTCATAAACTTTTATTTATCTTCAAAATGAGGCAATAAAGAGGCAATAAAGAGTATTTAAACTAAAACCTCGCAAAAACCTAGGTAAAATAAAACCCCATCTTCCAAAAATGCCCCTGAGTGAATAGTGTCACAGCTACAGTAACTCGGCTATAATAATCCTCTTAAAATCCTAGTTCAACAAAATAATAACTTTCTCAACATGCCCTTAAGTCCTTCTCATAGTAAACCTAATTATTCTAAACTAATAAACTAAGTCTTTTAAATGAATTAAATATGTTGAAATATCTTCATATGCCCAAAGCCTTTAAGTCATGTTGTTGCTCTCTTCCATAGCTTGTGTCAAATGAATCAAAACTGGATCTTCATCCTTCAAGCCCATCTTGATTGTTGGACTCTTGCTAGACTCATTCCAAGTGGATTGCACCAATGCTTCCTTGCTCTTTTTAGCTCTTGATCTTGTGATTGCCCCATTTGGAACTTGCAATGGATTTTTAAGACTCGATCCACCTTGTAGCCCATTATTCTCCCTCTCCTCAAAAGGATTCGACATCGAATCTCCTCCAATCTACTTACATGATACTTACATGGAATATCCACTTTATATGAATTACCATTAATTCTCTCAAAAATTTGGAAAAATCTATCCAATCTACTCCTGTCATCAAGAAGCAAAAGTATCAAATCTAAGGGAGTAAGTGGATTAAAACCATAAACAATTTCAAAATGAGAATATGAAGTAGCAGTATGTATGGTCCTATTATATGTAAACTCTATAAATGGCAAACTATCCTTTGAAGTTTTTAAATTCTTACGAACAACATTGCGTAAAAGTTGGGTTAAAGTCCTATTAACTATTTTAGTCTGTCCGTCAGTCTGTGGGTGACAAGTAGTGGAAAATAAAATCTTGGTACCCAATTTCCCCACAACACCTTGCAAAAGTAGCTAAGGAATTTAACATCCCTATCAGAAACATACTCCTGTGACGCCCCCAAATCCCCACGCACGGACACGGGGAAATCGAGACGTCCAGATGGTGACAACACGGGTCCCCATCCTATCGATGAGTGTCAAGTGTGTGTAAGCAACAGAAGTGCACGAAGAGACACGCAGCGGATAGTAAAGACATATAACTAAGTACCAGAATTTTTTCATAGATTAATACAAAGCTGTTCAAATCATACATAATAAATTATTACAAATACAAATATTGTTTCAAAGCCAATGTGACGCCCCCAAATCCCCACGTACCCATACGGGGAATTCGAGACGTCCGGATGGTGACAACCCGGGTCACCATCCTATCGACGAGTGCTAAGTGTGTGCAAGCGGCACGTGTGCACAAGGAAATACGCAGCGGATAGCAAAGTCATAAAATTAAGTACCAGAATTTTTTTCTTAAATAAAATACAAAGCGGTTCAAAGGTACATAATAAAATATTACAAGACATAAATATTGTTTCAAAACCAAATACAAAGCATGAACTCCAACTCAGATCTCCGGCGGAGCCGCATCCTCGGGCTCAGCCTCCTCCTCCTCCTCGAACTCTGCACCAAAATCTACGGTACCAAAAATGGTGCCGCAGGTAAGTAAAATCCAAACACCACTAGATAAAAGCATATTAAACTCAAACAATATGCATGAATAAATGCCAATGCACAAAACTCACAAACCATATTTTTTCCACGCACGCCAAAAACCCATTTGGCTCAAAAACATATCCTTTAAACAAACCTCGCCGTTATCCCCGATAACGGCCCACACATACC
>QGSO01000355.1:409181-419688 GCA_011037825.1 Carya cathayensis | reverse complement strand
AAAACATATCCTTTAAACAAACCTCGCCGTTATCCCCGATAACGGCCCACACATACCGTTTAAAACCAAGCCTCGCCATTATCCCAGATAATGGCCCAAACCACCATTTTCCCAGAAAATGGCCCGTATCCGAAAACCATCATAAAAACCAACCGATTATGCATGCACCATGATCTCCCCTAGGGATCATCCGCACACTCTGGCTCTGTGCCACACCGCAGGTAACGTCTACGCGTGTGACACCTACACGAGTGATGCCCAGACTCGCGCCTCCGCCTCGCGCGTACCTGGCCAGGCCATCCTCTAGTCCCCGCCACTCTAGGGACCACGGAGTCGACACGACAGTGTTACCGTATCGTGAGATCCGGTCGTCGCCTAGCGACAACCCAGGGGATGTCACTCAGTATTATCCACTCCCGTGTGACCAGAGGAGCTCCACCGAGATAATAACCGATCCCGGCTTGGGCTCGTGATACACACGCACCCGAAAATCCATTTACAGCAATAAAATAGGATTTTCTCAATTAAAATAAAATACACGTGCATGCACCATGTAAATGCAAATTTCAATGCTCGACAAATATAACCAACCATAGAACAACAAATCAAGCAACTCCGTCCTCCATCCATCCGACCCCCGAACTCCTCGGACTCAGTCCGGAATCAGCAAACCAACCAAATAAATTATTGCAATAGCAAAATATATTTAAATCTAAAAGTAGAGCTTGAAAAATACTTACAGAGCTATATAGGATTTTTAGAAGGTTCGGCGCGCGGCAAACGATGGGCGGAAAGCAACGTAACAGTGAAAATGCACTGTAGCCGTGGGTCGCAAAATACTCACTTTTGACCCGGGACAAACCAAGACACCAAATTGATAGGGAATGGTCTAGGGATGTTTATGAAGCTAGTGGAAGTGAGTTTTGGCCGTGGGTGGCGGCGAAAACGCCGGTAGAAGCGAAAAACGAGCAAATCGGAGTTGAGCTCGTGTGAGCTGCTCCGGTGGCCGATCTAGGCCGGAAATGGGTGGGTTAGGTCGGCAAGAGGTAGGGGAAGAAGTGGTGAAAAGATGGTGGCCGGAGGTGGTGCGACGGCGCCGAAAACGATGACACACCGTGCGGCTTAGATGCGCTTTTCCGGCCAAACGGCCGGTCGGTTGGGGGAGATCTTCGGAGGGGTGGTGCACCGGAGGGAGGGGAAGTTTTCTGGGTGGGTGGTGGAGGCCACGCCGCCGGCAAGTGGCGGTTCTGGGCGGAGGAAATTTTCGGAAGCAGGGGAAAATTCTGGGTTGGTGCCGCTACTTTGAGCGGCTCGTGGTTGCTAACGGTGGCTCCGATGACTCTGAAAATTGGAGGGGTTGTAGTCTGCCGTGAGAGGAAGAGAATGGCGAGGGTGGTGTACAACACCTCCACCGGAGGCGGAGATACGGCTGGCCAAAGGTGGCTGCACGGAACTGGAAAAGTGCAGGGGAGAGAGAGAGAGAACGACGCACGGGGGAAAGAAACGGGAAAGAAGGGAAAAAAGAAAGAAAAAGAAGGAAAAGAAGAAAAAGAAAAGGAAAGGAAGGAAAAAGAAAAAGGAGAAAAAGAAAAGAAGGGAAAAGGAAATGAAATCCAAACTTCACTTCCGGGATCCAGAAACTGATCCGCCAAAAACGATATAAAAACATAAAACGACTAAAATAAATTAAACACTACATCAAATAAATAAATAAACACCAAGAAAATATTTTAAACACATTGCTAAGCTAAAATAAAATAAATAACTAGCAAAAACCAACTGTTAAATTTTTAAAACCAAAAACGAGCTAAAATCAATTAAACAACAATTTAAATTCGACAGCCAATAAAATCCAATTAAAATCCGATAATTTAAAATAAAAGCACTATAAATTTAATTAAATTAAATTATTCCTTCAGTGAAAATACACGTAAAAACGGGTCATCACAGCCAACTCCAAAGCATAGAATCCAACTCAAAACTCCGGCGGAGCCGCATCCTCGGGCTCAGCCTCCTCCTCCTCCTCGATCCCTGCACCAAAATCTACGATACCAAAAATGGTGCCGCAGGTAAGTAAAACTCAAACACCACTAGATAAAAACATATTAAAATTCAAACAATATGCATGAGAGAATGCCAATGCACATGTCCCAAAAACCATATTTTTCCACACACGCCAAAAGTCCCATTTGGCCCAAAAACATAACATTTCCAAATATCATGCCAAAAGTCCATTTGGCCCATAACATAACTTTTCCAAATAAACCGTATGCACATGACCTCCCCTAGGGGTCATCCGCACACCCTGGCTCCTGTGCCACACCGCGGGAATCCACTACGCGTATGACACATAATTGAGCGATGCCTAGTTCCGCGCCCCGCGCGTTCGTAGCCAAGCATCCTATAGACGAGCGATGTCCAGTTCCACGCCCCGCGCATTCGTAGCCAAACATCCTCTAACCCCCGCTCCCGTCGTCGCTCAGTTCCACGTCCCGCACGTTCGTAGCTAAACTTCGACTCAGGGGACGTCACTCAGTATATTACGCTCCCGAGTGACCAGAGGAGCTCCACCGAGATAATACCCTATCCCGGCTTGGGTCGTGGTATACACGCACCTGAAAATCCATTTACGCCAATAAAACATGATTTTCTCAATTCAAATAAAATGCACGTGCATGCACCATGTGAATGCAATCTCAATGCACAACACAACCAACCAACCATAACTCAACAAATCAAGCAACTCCGTCCTTAACCCATCCGACCCCCGAACTCCTCGGATTCAGTCCGGAATCAACCAACCAATCAGATAATTTATTGTAAGAGCAAAATATATTTAAATCTAAAAGTAGAGTTTGAAAAATACTTACAGTGCTATACGGTATTTTTCGAAAGCTCGCGACGTTGCAAACGGCGAAGGAAAAGCAACGTAACAGTGTATTTTACACTGTGGGCGTGGGTAATAAATTATCCACTTTCGAACGGGGACAAACCAAGGCACGAAATTGATAGGGAATGACCTTGATATATTTATGAAGCTAAAGGAAGTGAGCTTTGGCCGTGGGTAGCGGTGGAAGAGCAAAAAGGGGCTGAACGGAGTTGAGCTCGTGGGAGCTGCTCCGGCAATGGACCGGGGCCGAAATTAAGTGGGTTTGGACGGCAAGAGGTAGGGGAAGAAGCTGTGAAGAGATGGTGGCCGGAGGTGGTGCGACGGCGCCGGAAACGGTGAAAAACCGTGTGGCTTGAAGGAGCTCGTGGTGGCTAACGGCGGCTCGGATGGAGGTGAAACTTGGTGGGGATGTTCACCGGTGAAAGGGGAAGAAAACTGGGTGGGTGGTGTAGGCCACGCCACCTGCGAGCGGCGGTTCTAGGCTGCGAAAGCAACCGGCGACAGGGGTGGAAAATAGGGTTGGGGCAGTGACTTTAAGCCGTGCGTGGCGGCTAACGGCTGCACGGGTTGGCCTGAAAATTGAGGGAGGTGATCACCGGCTGGAGGGGAGTCTACCGGTGAGGGCGGTGCACTGCACGGCGGTGAACAGGGCAGTGGAAGAAACAGACGGAAATGGGGGGGCTGGGTCGCGCGCACGGAGAAAAGGAGAGGAAAAAAGAAAGAAAGAAAAAGAAAGAAAAAGAAGAAAAAGAAAAAGAAAAGAGGAAAAAGAAAAAGAGAAAAAGAAAAGATGGGGAAAAGAAATGAAGTCCAATCCCAAACTCTGGAGTCCAGAAAAAAATAATTTTAAAAACCGTAAAACGATTAAAATAAATTAAACACAACATCAAATAAATTAAAAACCAAGAAAATATTTTAAACACAATGTAAAGCTAAAATATAATAAATAACTAGCAAAAACTAACTATTAAATTTTAAATCCAAAAACAAGCTAAAATAAATTAAACAGCAATTTAAACTCAACAGCAATTAAAATCCAACTAAAATCCGATAATTTAAAATAAAAGAACTATTATTTTAATTAATTTAAAATTTTCATTCAATGAAAATACACGTAAAAATGGGATGTCACACCTAGGCATACCATAGAGTCGCACTATCTCCCTGAAAAACAAGTCAGCCCAAAGTACCCAATTTGTAGCATCATCTGCTTTATGGTATGAAATGAAATGTGCCATCTTGCTAAATTTATCCACAACCAAAAAAATAGAATCTCTACCCATTTGTGTCCTAGGCAACCTTAAAAAAAAGTCTATAGATATGTCTACCCATGGCTCATTAGGAACGGGTAAGGGTGTATACAACCCTTGTGGCAAAACCTTAGATTTTGCCTTTCTACACGTAATGCACCTGCTACAAATACGATTGACATCTATTTTCATCTTCGGCCAAAAAAAATGTTCATGCAACAAGTCAAGAAATGACAAATGATACTCCTACAAATGTTCATGAAACATATCTAAAGTCTTCCTTTCACCAAAATGACCAATCCAATTATGTGCAAACTTAATGAAAGGCAAGTGATACTCCTGCAAATGTTCATGCAAGAAATCAATGAATGCCAAATGATACTCCCACAAACGTTCATGTAATATGACAAAAAATTTCTTTACACCAAAATGTCCCAACAAACTACATCTATGCACAAGCAACTCACGCATAAGACTGGTAGGCTCACAAAGTCCATTCTCTCTAAACAAATAACAGTCTAGTCTATAGTATTTACTAAACAATGCTTTCTCATGCACTCCATACACACTAGCCAAGCCATCATCATTAGCATGCATTTTCTTATCATATTCTAATATCAATAACCTTGCATCTAAAATAAAGATAAAGTCATACCTTTTTGCTAATGCATTAACCACACAATTTTCATTACCATGTGTGTATTTGATTACAAGAGGAAAAGTCTTAATACATTCATCGCACTTGGCATGCATCCTAGTCAACTTACCTTGTCCCTTCAAGTGCGTCAAGAACTTATGTTCTTCAAAGAAAGGTCGGGTAGGGATTGTCACACCTGGCACAAAATCAATCTATTGCTTTATCTCTCTAATAAGTGGCAATCTACTAATCACACCACTAGGAATCATGACCTCAGTTTTTTGCAACAAAGAGATAACAACATTAGGCAAAGATTTTTTAAGTTCAGTAGTATTAAAATTCGTCTTAGCATAAGAACTCATTTCTCTTTTTATTTTTCTCTCACTTTCTTCACACTCTTGCTTTTCTTTTCACTCTCTTTTTCCTCTTCACTCTTTTTTTTTTCTTTCACTCTCTTTTGCCTTTTTACTCTCTTTTCTTTCACTCACTTTTTCAACATCTTTTTTTGAACTCTCAGCCTCACAATTGTTTTTCAACTCATTTTCTATTTTTCTTGAGATTTTATTAGTTCTTTCTTCCTCAATCTCACTCCCACTCTTACTTTTTCGCTCAACCTCACTTTTACTCTTTTTTTTTTTTTTATCAATCTCACTTTCTCTTTTTCCTTTTTGACCAACCTCACTTTCACTATTTCTTTCTTGATCAACCTTACTTTCAGCTTCAGTTGGTCCTTATAGAGCTGTGTTGGAGTTAAAAGAGCAAGTTTGATTATTTTTTCATCATTTTTAAAACTGTACATGTTCCTGAACCAATCATGGATCACTCTCCTATCACATTGCCACGACCTCCCCAACAAAATATGGCCAGCATACATAGGCACTACATCACGAAGTACCTCATCCTTGTACTTTCCAATTGAAAAAGAAACAAAAACTTGCTTATTTACCCTAACTGCTCCACAATCATTCAACTACTGCAACTTGTATGGTCTAAGGTGTTTCAAGGTAGGTAAATTCAATTTATCAACTAAAGTAGTGTTAGCTACATTAGTACAACTCCTTCCATCAATAATCATACTACATACCTTGTTGTTGATGTGACATCTATTATGAATTCTCTCTCTGCTGCTCTGTATCATTCATCTTATTTTGTGTATTGAGAGCATGCCTGATAACAAGAGACTCACCTTACTCCTCATATTTATACTCATGTTCAATATTAGGCTCATGTCTCCTATCTCTCCCACTTTGGAGATTTCTAATCAATGCACATCGTTGATTCATTCTATCCCTCACTTTCATCACTGCCAAATTTAACCTTTCAAACTTTTGTTGCATGGACTGTAACACAAAGAATGAATTGTCTGCGACCCCCTTCGGTGTTGAGTCACTATTATAAGATATCGTAATATGCTGCACAAAAGAATATTAGTGGTAAAAACCGCACACACTCCCTTACGTGTTTATGCTCGAGTAATGGCATTCCACTCGTGTATCACTCTTAATTGACTTTTTCCTGATAATGATCTCATACTCTCTTACATTTTACCTCAAGAGTTTTTCCACTCATGTTCTTTAAGAAATAATTGAACTCAATCAAAACAATACAACATTGTTTTATTCCAACAATAATTAGGTCAAATAAACAAGAACAAAAGAAACACGAAAAAAATAAAATGACACGAGACTCAAGGAATTGATACGATAGAAAGAGTAATCACACGACAAGATACAACCTATAATGATATGTATTCAGCCTCTTTGATGATAAGGCTCAATCAATGCCAAATCACCCAAGATTGCAAGTATTTCAAACTACTATACCTAAAATCATTTTCTATCTCTTCTTCTTCTTCTTTTTCGAATTTTCTTTTCCTTTATTTTCTTTTTTTTTTTCTTTTCCTTCATTTTCTTTGCTTTTCCTTTCCATTATTTTCTTTTCTTTTCTTTTCTCATTAATTCAACCACAAACAACAATATTCAATTGTGATAATCAAACAATTGTATTCAAACACATAAAAATTGATAAGAAAATAGAAGGGAATCAATGAAACTTTAGATGATGAAATTTTCGGTAGCTATAACAAGATGGAATTTCGGCCAACACAAAAACCCCTAGGATGAAAGAATTTCGGCAGCCCTAATCCAAGAAACCAAAACTCAAAGAACCCTAATGATAGAGTAATTCAGTAGCCCTAGGAACAAGGAAATTTCTATACTTTTTTTTTTTGCAACCCTAGAACAATGAAGCCCTAGAATTAAAAATGCAATAAATAAAAGATAGAATCAGACCTAATTGGAAACCTAACTTTGATACCAAATGATACGAACCTGCAGGAATTGGAATCCCTTAAACCAACAATCAATTTGAAAACTTACTCAAGAAAGTCAAAATCAAGTCAATTGATGGAAAATCTAGACCCATTGAGGAACTCGTTTCAAGAACCTATATTATATTAAAATCTAGACCCGTTGAAGAACTTGTCTCAAGAACCCAAATTACAAAAGAGGAACGCCACAAAGATTGTAATTTACCTTTGATAAGTTTAAATGTTCAATGAAGAACAAGAGGAGATAAACTCAACTCACAATGAATAAAATTCATCAATTTTCATAAACTTTCATTTATCTTCAAAATGAGGCAATAAAGAGTATTTAAACTAAAACCTCACAAAACCCTAAGTAAAATAAAACCCCATCTTTCAAAAATGCCCCTAAGTGAATAGTGCCAAGGCTACAGTAAGTTGGCTATAGTAATCCTCTTAAAACCCTAGTTCAACAAAATAATAACTTTCTCAACATGCCCTTAAGTCCTTTTGATAGTAAATCTAATTATTCTAAACTAATAAAATAAGTCTTTTAAGTGAATTAAATATGTTGAAAAATCTTCATTTGCCCAAAGCCTTTAAGTCATGTTGTTGCCCTCTTCCATAGCTTGTGTCAAATGAATCAAAATTGTATCTTCATCCTTCAAGCCCATCTTGATTGTTGGGCTTTTGCTAGACTCGTCCTAAGTGGATTACACCAATCCTTGTATTGCTTTCTTGTTCTTTTTAGCTCTTGATCTTATGATTGCCCCAATTGGAACTTGCAAGGAATTTTTAAGACTCGATCCATCTTGGAGCCCATCATTGATATAAGGAGATATGAGTCTAATAATACAAAACTACTAAATTCTATATATGCTGGTGATGTTAGACTATTTTAAGAAGTAGATCAATGTTAATATTAAAAGAAATGGATTTTTTTTTTTAAAAAAAAATTGGGTTCATATTTTATGTGCGCTAGCTAGGTTTTAAATTATAAACAACTTTATCACTTCAGAAATTAAATGAAATAACTGAACGACAATTTCGCTAGGCTGGTCCAAGAACCAGAACAAAATTAATCAGACAGTTTATGCTACAAGAGATTTGATCTTTAGAGATGAAATATTTTAAGGAAGAATTTGTGATGACCCGTTTTTACGTGTATTTTCACTGAAGGAATAATTTAATTTAATTAATATTATAGTGCTTTTATTTTAAATTATCGGTTTTAATTGGATTTTATTGGATGTTGAATTTAAATTGCTGTATAGTTGGTTTTTGCTAGTTAGTTATTTCTTTTTAGCTCGACGTTGTGTTTAAAATATTTTCTTGGTTTTTATTTATTTATTTGATGTAGTGTTTAATTTATTTTAGTCGTTTTATGTTTTAATATCGTTTTCGGCGGATCAGTTTTTGGATCCCTGAAGTGAAGTTTGGACTTCATTTCTTTTTCTCTTCTTTTCTTTTTCTCCTTTTTATTTTTCCTTATTTTCCTTTTCTTTTCCTTCTTTTCCTTCTTTCTTTCCTTTCTTCTTCTTTTCCTTCCTCTTCCCCGAGTCGTCAGCGTCCAGCCCTCTCCCCTGCACATTTCCCTTCCCGCGCAGCCACCTTTGGCCAGCCATATCTCCGCCGTCCGGTGGAGGTGTCATACACCACCCCCGCCATTCTCTTCCTCTCACGGCAGACTACAACCCCTCCAATTTTCGGGACCATTGGAGCCACCGTTAGCCGCTCAAAGTCGCGGCACCAACCCAGTTTTTCCCCTGTTACCGTTTTTCTTCCTCCGCCCTGAACCACCACTTGCTGGCGGCGTGGCCTCCACCATCCACCCAGAAAACTTCCCCTCCCTCCGGTGCACCACCCCTCCAAAGATCTCCCCCAACCGTGCCGCCGTTTGGCCGGAAAAGTGCATCTACGCCGCACTGTTTGTCACCGTTTCTGGCGCCGTCGCACCACCTCCGGCCACCATCTTTTCACCACTTCTTCCCCTACCTCTTGCCGGCCTAACCCACCCATTTCCGGCCTAGATCGGCCACCGGAGTAGATCCCACGAGCTCAACTCCGATTTGCACGTTTTTCGCTTCTACCGCCGTTTCCACCGCCACTCACGGCCAAAACTCACTTCCACTAGCTTCATAAATATCCATACACCATTCCCTATCAATTTGGTGTCTTGGTTTGTCCCCGTTCAAAAGTGGGTATTTTGCAACCCACGGCTACAGTGCATTTGCACTGTTACGTTGCTTTCCGCCCATCGTTTGCCGCGCGCCGAACCTTCTAAAAATCATATATAGCGCTGTAAGTATTTTCCAAACTCTACTTTTAGAAATCTATAGACATTAGAAATCTCGTGAAAACCCCATAAGTTTTTACGAATCGGCTAATCGCATAAGTTCTAGTATGTCAACATAATTAGTTTTATCACTCACTATGGTGCCAGAAATGTGATTTTATTTGTTTGAGGTAGTTAGAAGTGTCAGATTACGTTATAGTTTACGCCACTAGACTCAGTTGAATATTTAGGATTTTTCAGTACTAAGTTTATTATGCACTTTTTCGGAGTGAATAGTAACCTCGATAAGCGTACTAAGTGCAGTGGTTTCAAAATCACAGTGTGAAATGTCCAAATTAGGTTAGAGAAGTTTTATTTGGACACTTGGCAAGATCTTAACCACACATAATGAATAGTATTAGATACTTGGCACAAAGAGAAACCATTAGATGGATTTGTGAAGGAAATCAATGTGTGAGATCATGCCACCTAAGCAAAACAGTTTTTTTTCATCTGATCAACCAAATTGAGTTAGATGAAGAGGGTTTCAACCCTAGTAAAACCCTAAATGGTTGGAATCCTTTTGAAACCCCAAAAACTTGGTTGAAACCGAAACCCTAAACGGTTTCCCCAAACCCTAAAGTTGGCATTCAAACCCTTTTTGATCCAATTTCTAGTATTGTGTTTAATCACTTGATTAAATCACTTTCACATGCTATTAATTTCTCAAATTCCTATTATGACATCTTTATCCAACATTTTAAACCTTAGAAATTTGATTGGGCCAAGAAAAATTGGATTTGGGCTTGATAGCATCTCAAACCCTAACCAAACCCCCTTTAAACCCCAAATTGAAGCCCACTTGGTTGAGGCCCACTAAGGCCCACTAAAGCCCACGAATTTTGGCCACCTTGGCATAGCTTCTTGGAGAAATTTCCTCCCCCACTTGGCAGACCATTCATTGCATCAAGTTGCACTCATTAATATGGAGGAACCCACCCCATCAAGTCCCATGTCTCATAGCCTTTGTAAGTTGTCTTTTGCCCCCCACTATCCTCTACATTATGTCACATGTCTACACCTCCACTCAATGATCATTAAGGTCCAAATATTCTCCCTACAGAAGTCTTGAGTCGTGCAAGACACACTT